>OX387431.1:38690101-39290101 GCA_947563755.1 Lochmaea crataegi
TGCATGATATCCTTCACCACTACCCTCAGCTCCTGGTCCAGTGCTCTGATCACGCCAATGCTTGGTATCGCTGTTGCCAGCTGATATAGGTAGTGTGGGATTAGGTAAGTGGAGATTAAGTCTACTTTTTGATGTGGCTTCAATTTTAGACGTTTTACTCGAGAGAGAACTTGCTCAAGGTCCTGCTTAACGTTCGATACGTCCACTCCGGCCCAAGGAGATATTTTCATACCCAAGTAGACAAGGTGGTCCTGCGGTTTGCACGCTGGTATCCCCTCACCACTATCGAATGCCAAACCGGGATCAGTTATGTACCAGGAGTCTTTGGTCGTGCGTATACGGAAGGCAGAGCACTTACTAGCGGCTATCGCCATACCCAGCCGGTTTAGGTATCCCTCCGTACATTTTAACTGATCTTTCGCCTGTTGTACATCGTTTGCGACCAATATAAGGTCGTCGGCGAAGGCTAAACAAGACACACTGGTTTCAGCGTTTATCTTGTACCCGGGTTTGCTTTCCAACTCTTGGAGTAGCGGGTCCATGATTAAGTTAAACAATAACGGACTTAAAGGACATCCCTGCTTAACTCCTCGTTGGAGGCGAATCTCGACAGTCGCCTTTGAGAGTTCGATTTTAGTGTCCACATCTTTATATGCATCCTCAATGATCCGTACAACTGGATCGGGTATGCCTTTCTGGACTAACGCTGCCCTAATCATGTCATGGGGCACTGTGTCAAACGCTTTAGACACGTCCAGCTGCGTTAGTACCAAGCCTTCATGGACTTTAGAGTCTTTAGAATCTGTACTGCAGTTTTACCTGGACAGGCTACTTTGAGCTTCGTCGACATTACCCTTTCACCCCAGTACAACAACTCAATCTCGATCATACGCTGAATTTCGTCTTCAGAAAAAAGGTCTGTATCAGCCCTTCTACTTGGACGTTTGACAGGCGTAGTCCCCTCTTGTTGAGTACTGGCCGCTCTAGCCGTGTTACGGGCTTCAGGGTGGGAGTGCCTCTCATGCTGGCTCAACCCATTTCTCGGGCAGAGAGCGCATGAGAATCCCCGGGGATCCGGTGAGCTGACCGGACCCTTACACTTCCCAGCATGTACTGTTGTCGAGTGTTTTCTAGTATTTTCGTAGCTCCCACAAGTATTGCAAGTATAGTAAACGGTATACTTCTTGTGGAACTTGGTGATATGCTTAACCTCATCCTTCAGCTCAAGGAAATACAGATTACGTCCATCAGCCACGCACAGCGGACAAGAACGATCTGTATATGGCAGAGGTAAGTCTATCCTAAAGGGAGCTACTACATTTGCCAAGTCTTTCTTTTTGTTTTTGTTTTTGTTTTTGTTATCTGCACCACTATCATGTCCATTGCCATGTGCATGGTCGTTATCAAGGCCCCCCTGAAGTAAGACAGAGGGATGGGGGCCGTCCCCCTCTGAATCCGAGGCCTGGTCATTGTCCAAAGCTAACTCATAGATTAAAGTGATCCTGTCGGGGGTGCTAGCCCGGTGACAGGTCCACTGTGTTTACCCCAAGCCACCAGTTTGCTCTGCCTTAAGCATACCCAGTCCTCGCGTGTGAGAAAACTAAAAGTTCGCTCACGGACGCCTGTGGCTAACCTCACCACTATGTCTGACAGGCAGAGCTTTGATCGTAATCATCTACTCTGCCCACCTCATAGGCGGGAGGCCCTCAATACCTGGGGTGGGCTGAAGTGAGGACGTTATCATTGTAGAATTTTTCAGGACGTCTACTGTCGCAACTACTGTAGATCTTCCCCTACTCTCCCGTACATACCCATCCCTTAGGATAGCCATATGCACGTATCTATTGGTGTAATGCTACATGCTCCTGTTTTGTGGTGCAAATTCAAAAAATTTTTGCATAGAAAAAGGGACCGTAGTCCCTTGATCTTATAATAATTCGCGTGCCGACTTCCCTTACCTACATTATTCTATCGACTAGAGGCTCTTCACCTTGGAGACCTGCTGCGGATATGGGTACGAACCGGCGCGAGCCTCCACGTGGCCCTCTCCTGGATTTTCAAGGTCCGAGGGGAAGATCCGGACACCGCTGCAACTGCGGTGCTCTTCGCGTTCCAAACCATATCTCCCTGCTAGAGGATTCCATGGAACTCGAACGCTTATGCAGAAAAGAAAACTCTTCCCAGATCTCCCGACGGCGTCTCCAGGTCCTTTTGGGTTACCCCGACGAACTCTCTTGCGAGGGCCCGACTTTTTGACGGTTCCGCTGCCGGGTTCCGGAATAGGAACCGGATTCCCTTTCGCCCGATGGGTGTGTACAAACTTTTTACGTGTTGTTGTACGTAAATAAAGCTACACCACATCAACATCGGCTTTCGCCTAGGGCTTAGGATCGACTGACTCGTGTGCAACGGCTGTTCACACGAAACCCTTCTCCACGTCAGTCCTCCAGGGCCTCGCTGGAGTATTTGCTACTACCACCAAGATCTGCACCGACGGCGGCTCCAGACGGCCTCACGGCCAGCCCTTCTGCGCACACCGCCGCGACCCTCCTACTCGTCAGAGCTTCATGGTCGCGTCGTGTAAAACACGGCGCGAACCGCACATGCCGCTGACGGTCGAGTATAAGCACGACGCTTCAGCGCCATCCATTTTCAGGGCTAGTAACTTCGGCAGGTGAGTTGTTACACACTCCTTGGCGGATTCCGACTTCCATGGCCACCGTCCTGCTGTCTTAAGTTACCAACGCCTTTCATGGTATCCCATAAGCGTCGATTTTGGCGCTTTAACTCGACGTTTGGTTCATCCCACAGCGCCAGTTCTGCTTACCAAAAATGGCCCACTTGGCACTCTGATTCGAGTCTCGCGGCTTCATAAGTTCGAGCAAGCCGGAGATCTCACCCATTTAAAGTTTGAGAATAGGTTGAGGTCGTTTCGACCCCAATGCCTCTAATCATTCGCTTTACCGGATGAAACTCGTACGCAACGAGCGCCAGCTATCCTGAGGGAAACTTCGGAGGGAACCAGCTACTAGATGGTTCGATTAGTCTTTCGCCCCTATACCCAGTTCCGACGATCGATTTGCACGTCAGAATCGCTACGGACCTCCATCAGGGTTTCCCCTGACTTCGTCCTGACCAGGCATAGTTCACCATCTTTCGGGTCCCAGCGTGTACGCTCTTGGTGCGCCTCTTCTCGTAATGAGAACGAGACGCCCCGGGAGTGCGAAGCGATCACTTTTAAGGGCAAATCGCTCATCCTCCCTCGGTCTACGAAAGGTAAACCTTTACTTTCATTACGCCTTTAGGTTTAGTTATATCCCAATGACTCGCGCACATGCTAGACTCCTTGGTCCGTGTTTCAAGACGGGTCCTGAAAGTACCCAAATCTATAGCGTCGTTGATCGGCGTTTCAAACGAGGTCTGTTCGAGAACACCGTAACCAACAGTCGTTCCGGGACAGAATCGGCACTTTTGTACAACATGTGCTGTGCGCGTATATAAATATAAATATATATATACAAGAGTTGAATACGATTTTTCCCTTTTCTTTAAATTTTATTAAAAACTTGCCATTTTGATGTTGAGACGTAAAATTCTGTACGTATATTTTTTACTATATATACTAATGAATCACGTCTAATTAAATGATTACCCTGAACGGTGAATCACTTGGCTCGTGGGTCGATGAAGAACGCAGCTAATTGCGCGTCAACTTGTGAACTGCAGGACACATGAACATCGACATTTCGAACGCACATTGCGGTCCTCGGATACTCGTTCCCGGACCACTCCTGGCTGAGGGTCGTATCAATTTCAAAGACTGCTCGATTTTCTTCTTACGGAGAAAATGTCGGAGCGCGTTGGATGTATTAACGCATACATGTATATATATATATATTACGTGTACGCGACATCTTAAAATGCGAAAGCATTGTATTTTCTTCACGAAAAATACAAACTTTTGTACACAACTTCACACGTATGAGCACGATTATAAAATAACACTCGTCGTATAAACAAAAACTTGAAATTTGTTGGTGAGAATGTTTTATATAGTCGAAACTACTCTACACGGTCGTCGTGTCCGAGAGAGAGATAATAAATAATATTTCGAAGACTAGACGTCTGATCTGTGTGTCTGTGTAGTATAAAAGACGACACAATAAATCTATTCTTATCGTTTCTAAAACAAATAAAGTTTATGTGCGGCGTGGTGGTGATGATGATCGTGTATATGTGTGTATCTAAATTAAGTTGTATACGAATTTGATATATTCATTATATCGACCTCAGAGCAGGTGAGACTTTCTTTCCATACATATGTTTATCACAACTTTTTCGATCTTTTTTTACAACAGGTTTCGATACATGTTTATATCAAATTATGTATAAACTTTTTTCTATTTCGTATGGTACAAGAAGTTTTCCGAAACCGATATTGATTAATAATAATAACAACAACAACAACAACAATAACATTATTTATATTACCACAAACTCTCGCCTTCGATGCACAATTCCATTATTTATATATGTCCTCGCTTTCGAAACACAATTCTCTTATATCTACATACCCTGGCTTTCGATACACTTTTTCTAGAAACAGCGCCAAAAGAAAAACATCTACGCCCGCAATTTACCCGCGCATGTTGTGTATTTACATGCGTGAAAGTAGTAGAATTCATTTAGTGACGCGCTTCTATTGGTACCTTAAGAGAGTCGCATCTACTCCCGCCATTTACCCGCGCTTGTTGTGTATTCACATGCGTGAAAGTAGTAGAATTCATTTAGTGACGCGCTTCTATTAGTACCTTAAGAGATTCGCATCTACTCCCGCCATTTACCCGCGCTTGTTGTGTATTTACATGCGTGAAAGTAGTAGAATTCATTTAATGACGCGCTTCTATTAAGAGATTCGCATCTACTCCCGCCATTTACCCGCGCTTGTTGTGTATTTACATACGTGAAAGTAATAGAATTCATTTAGTGACGCGCTTCTATTAGTACCTTAAGAGAGTCGCATCTACTCCCGCCATTTACCCGCGCTTATTGTATATTTGCATAAACGAAGTTGGTTCCATTATTGAGAAAATTCTTTCAATCTGAAGGATATATACGACGTCTTTTCACAAATTGACTGTAACATATACATACACACGCACACACATAGAAACGGATATATAATTACATCCAACTTGAATATTTACAACAAATCGTTTTTAAATAGTATTATGTCTGGATTCTAGATACGAATATTCACAAACACCTTAAGACGCGAGAGGTTGATTTCCAAATTAGAAAATATCCTTAGTATATAGACGAGTTACAAGCCAGACAGTAGACATGTCACCATTAAATTATGAATTACGAATTCATTATAATATATTTTTAAATAATCTCTGGTGTATGTAACTGTAAATAGTTCAATTTATTTGTAGGCCTAACAGTAAACACATACGATTTAAATTAAATATATAATTTTCATGTAAAACGTGAAGAATTTTTTTGAAAAACACTTATCAAGTTTTTGAGTAGCAATACCTGCCGAATTACTTGTAAATAGAAATCAGAAATCAATATAATCTTTATTTGTCAATAGTTCTTATTACAATGGTGCCTGATTAGGCTAAAACAACCTATTTATATCACGCATGTCTGTGATTAATAGTGCGACCTAGTCGCTCTGCCGATGTACTGGCTCCGTTTACCTAATGGACACTCTTCTACTCCCTTCATTGCGGCTCCTTGCTGTGTCGCATCATCCGCTTGTTCTACTGATTTATGACCTATGATAGATCCGATCGAACCTAACAGTTAACATTCCCTCAGAAGTTTAGATGTAATACCCCTGAAAAGCTATTGAAAAACAGGGTCACATATTTATGGTATCTGAACTAATCTAATTAAATTAAAATCCTAATATTAGTTTGTTAAAATCTATGTACACTCTTTCATTCCTCATTCAGTCCTATGTACAACCCCATTCACTCTCTCTCAACCGCGTTCATTTACTCTATTATCTAATTACCCTGACTAACTAGTTATGTGCAAATGTACAACTATGTACAAAAAGAAAAGTGTGAATGTACAGTGTTTATATGGACTGGAGCTGCATTGCGATGTTTGCGTGCAGGAGACTGTACCCTTTGTGTCTACCTGCGCGTTGTTTCTTTATCCTACTCGTTAGGGAGTCTGGCAGGCAGTATTCGTAGTACCTTCTTGCCAGCTCTATGGTGTATGGTTTTAAAAATTCCATTTTAGATTTTTGATGCAGCCATGAATTCCTGGGCAAGTAGTTATGTCTACCCCCTTTGTAAATTGCCATTCTAAGGCATTTGTTCTGTACAACCTGCATACGGTTGAAGAGGAAGTCTGTGGTCGAGCAGAAAACGGGATATCCGTAAATTAAAGTTGGACGTATAACCTGCCTGTAAAGTAGCAGTTTGTTACTAACTGACAGGCGGCTATTGTGGCATATCAGCGGGTACAGGACTTTCATGACCATTTTAGCCTTCTGTACTCTGTCAACTATATGCAAGCTGTGCGTAAATAGAACATATAAATCTTTATTCACCAATAGTTAACTTTTAATAATGGTACATAAAATAGGGTAAACAAAACTATTTTTATTATGTAAATTACATAATTAATAGTGCGACAAAGTCGCTCTGCCGATGGTCTGGCTCCGTTTTCCCTAGTCGGCTACCTTCCATACCCTCTATTACGGCTCCTTGCTGTGTCGCATCATCCGCTTGTTTTCTTGGTTTATAATCTATAATAGATCCAATTCGAACATAACAGTTAACATTCCCTCAGAAGTTTGGATGTATTACCCCTGAAAAGCTACTGAAAAACAGGGTCACATATTTATGGAATCTGAACGACTAAATTTAATTTAAAATCCTAATATTAGATAATTTAAAATCTATGTACACTCATTTATGCTTCGTTCATTCTTTTATACATCCCCAATCACTCTCTCTCATTCACGTGCATTTGCTTTAATGATTTGGTTTTGTATATCGGTGATTATTGCATTGAGTTCGTCTTTAGAAGTTATCTTGTCTATTAATTGAATGTTTTGGTTTAAGTGTTTTCTGTATAGTGGCCAGTTTGTGGTTTTATAATCAAAGTATGTCTTTTTAACAATGTCTATTTTATGGTTTAATTTAATGACAATCTGTATAGGATCGTGATCAGATGATAGCTCGTTCAGAGTTCTCATCCTTTGCAAATTGTCAACGTTTTTCCCGATGGCAATGTCAAGTGTACTCGGAGTGCCTCCTGTGAAAGGGTAAAAGGTTGGGTTCGGAGTACAGAAAACATTGCAATCGGTATTTTCGCAGTACCTACGTAGAACATTTCCACTCGTATTTGACAGAGTGCAGTTCGCATCCCAATCGTGGTGCTTGCAATTCAAGTCCCCAACTAAAAGGACCCTACTATGCTGCAGAAAAAGATTCGACAGATCGTCGTCTGAGATTTTGTTTTTCGGAGTGTTGTACGCCCCGATAACTACAATTTTGTTCTCGATCATGACCGAGATATTTTCAATCGATGATTTTACTTTCTTAAGAATTTTAAAAGTAATGTTTTTCTTGATAGCTAATAAAATCCCTCCCCCTGAAGTGATTCGGTCCTCCCTATGAATAGAATATAGTGAGTTCCTTAACTTAATGCTATCTTTAGGATTAAGAAGGGTTTCCGATAAAAACAATATGTCGGGTTTGTATGCCCTGAGAAGATGTGTGACATCGTTTTGTTTTCTTTTAATACCCCTAATATTTGCATAAATAATGTTCAGATTGTCATCAATATGTGTACCTGCCCCCCACATAGCTCTAGAAGTTGTACCTGTCAATATTCTGAACGAACCTATTATAGATCATAAATTTGTCTAGTTTTGTACTTGCCTTGGAAAGCTCATTATAAAGATCTGTAACGGCTCTGGTCATCTCCTCTAAGTTGATGACGTCGTTCAGTTTCTGGAACATTTCGTTCAAGTGTAGCATCTTGTCCATGTCATTGTTCTGGTTTGTTGAATTTTGTAGCGCTGAGTGTGGGATGATGTTGGCGTTGACATTCTCAGTCCTCTCCTGCTGTGGTCTGGGTCTTAGTGCGGGGAATTCCTCTTGGCTGTTTATTCTGAGGTGGTTCTTGTTTGTAATGTCCGTATAGCTGTTTTTTCTCTCCTCCCAGGGGTTTGACTTTGGTATTGGAGCTGCTACGAATTTGTTGTTGGCTGTTTGTGATTTGCCTCTTCTTTCTTCCAGGTATTGTTTTCTACGGATGTATACTGGGCAAGTGTCAGAATTAGCCGGGTGACTACCTTGGCAGTTACAGCATTTTGCCGGTTCATTGGTGCTTTTGCTGCATTCGGATGTCTTGTGAGAGCCAGCACACTTCATACATTTAGCCGATCTTCCACAGTTAGTGGTAGCATGTCCCCACTGTTGGCAGATATGACATTGAATAATTGATTTCTTTGTCCTTCTTAGCTCCCAAATAATTCTGGTGTTTTCTATTACCCTAACGTGTCTGTTCAGGTAGTCTAGGGTGATAGATGGGGGGGTTATAATGAGGAAAAGTGGTCTGCCTTTAGTGTTCATTCTATACACTTCTTTCGTAGCGATTTGATAATTTTTGTCAAGATCTTCTTTGATGTCCGCCGGTTCAACATCCATTGCCAGGCCTCTCAGTACAAACGCGTGGGATTTGTCATCTTTTTTGGCGTAAGTGTGGAATGGTAATTTTTCTTTTATCAATTTGTTTTGTAGTTTCCTGTGGTCAGCATCTTCGTGAGTAAACACAACCACCGACTTGTTATTATATTTCATTTCGTACTTTCCCTTAATGTCTTGTTTAAGGAGTTCGACAATGTTTTTATGTCCAGTCACGTGCCCGTCAATAACGATCGGAGGGCATGGTTTCTTATTAGTGTTAGCATTCGTGGTTTTGTTGTTTTTTGCGGTTTTGTTCTCATTGGACGCTGGTTGGGTGGGGTCGGTTGTTATTTCTATAGTTTTGGGCTTACTATTTCGTGTCTTCCTTCTTTTTCTTTTCTTGTCTTTTAAGTCTTCTTCTTCCGGTCTTTGAGCGATCTCTTCCACTTCCTCTTCAGAAAGCGAATCATACGTGTTTTCAAGAGGTATAGGCGGTGTTTTTAACGAGTATTGGGCGATTAGTTGGGAGTACGAGACAGTTTTTTTTGGTTTGACAAACGTGCCTGTGTCCATTTCTTCATGATCTGAATGAGTTTTATCGACCGTAATTTCGTCAAGCGTTTCCTTGAAATTCATGACTTTCCCAATAATTTGCTTATTAGTCGTCGAAAGTTTATTGTATTGGGAAACGAATAGATCCTCGTCTTCTTCGATATTTTTGTTAATTAATGACAGCGGTCTGAATTTCATCGACGCTGCTTGGTTTGATTGCTTTTCTATGCACTTTTCTTGTTTCTCATTTTCTTCTACTTCAGTGCTCCAATTCAACGAAGTGCCTGTGTTGTGGACCAGTGCTTGTGTTATGTGTTGCACGCTCACAATGTTGGCAGGTCCTTCTGGCGAGGAGGTGTCCCGGCTGTCTTCATTCATTTCGGATATGGAACTTTCCATACACTTTTCTAATGGTTTAGGAGAAGTGTATGGAAAGTCTTTTTCGTGTGTCGATTCTGCCTTACTGTATGTCGGAGTAATCGTGGTAGCATGTGATGGGATCTCCGTGCTTTCTATACAGTATTTAAAGTTTTCTGTACAGTTTTCGTTCTTTTCTATGCACTTTTCAAATTTATCTGTATAGTTAGTAGAGTCCGTTCTTGTTTTCTTAGTGTACGGCAGTGTATCGGGCGACGTTTCGCTTGATGTGTTCGTTGTTTCGGGGCTGTATTCACTTTTATTCTGAACACATTTTGTGTTTGGTTTATGGTGTGAGAATATGACCGTAGTCTCTTCTGGGTTGGCGTTGACCCCCGGTCTAGGCAAATTTTTATTTTTAGTATCCACGTAGGCTATTTGGTAAAAGCTTTTATCCACTTCTTTTTCCCTCCTACCGGCTTGCAGTGAGTTCTTCTTTTCTCTTATCCTTTCGATTTGTTTTCGAAAATTTTCGGAATCAGAGTTAGAACAAGTGTATGGAAAGCTTTCCATACACTTTTTAAGTGGGTTTTTGCTCGTGTTTTCACCAGAAATTGAGTTCTTTGTGATTGTGTTGTTAGTAGGGGTGAAGCCTTGCCATTTAAGGTTTTTAAACCGTTCCCTGGTTTTAGTGGTAACCACCGGGAATTTCGGTTTATTGGCCTTTTTAGATATATGAGCTTTCCTACCTTTTATTCTGCCGACCTTCTTTTCCTTTTTCGTTAAATCGACGACCTTTTCGTGCACTTGATATAAATGACGAAGATTTTCAGGGTGAAAATGAGCCGGAGACAGGTGAATAATATTCTGGATTTTCTTTTTCAAATTGAGGGTGTACTCCGTTGGTTCTCCTTTGCAGACATCTCCCGGATCGTCGGGGATTTCTATTTTGATTCACACCTCTATCAAACCCGTCCCTCCCAGGATGCACTCCTTGAAGAGCAATGCATCCCGGGGAGAACATTCCTGATAAACACTTTTCTCTCGTGGTCTTCTTGTTTTTCGTCGCTCGCGGGGTGTGTGTGTGTCGCTGCCTCGAGAAGGTCTATCCTGCATTTGGCGGTTAGATTCGACCGACTACTCGCTTTTAGGTCAATGTGTCCTCATGAAAATATTTCTTTTTTTTCCATGAGTACTTCTACTTTTCAATATCGAATCGTTGACTAGCTTTCTATACACTTTTTGAATTTCGATGCAGTTATAACAGCTTTCTATACACTTTTCAATAATTAAACAGTCTCTAGTTTTCTATACTCTTTTCAGTCAATGAATAGATCGAAACATCACTTCACCTGCATTTAGCGGCAAGATTCGACCGACTACTCGCTTTTAGGTCAATGTGTCCTCATAAAAATCTTTCCATTTTTTTCAAGTACTTTCTATTCACTTTTCTTACGACATCGAATAAAAATAAATCTTCACATGTTGAAATATTAATGTATAATATCGAATAATATACCGATAATAGAAAACATGGATGAAATTAATATCCAATCAATATTCGTTTGAATAAAAAGAGTATACATATTCATCGATTTTATACAAGCAGTCTACTTTATACGCAGGACTATCTAGTTATAAAGAAAATGTTCTTTCCGAAGTTGAAAAAAATTTATTCAAGCCTCGGCATCGAGCCCTCATATGTGATATGAGGACGTCTCGACTAAGAGAGCGCAATACGTAGCCTTTATGTCTAAAGACGTCTTTTATTCACACAGATTTGTGGACGACGACAATAATAATAATAATAATGCGTCGTCCCGGATAGAAGGACCTCGGTTCTATTTTGTTGGTTTTCGGAACCCCGAGGTAATGATTAATAGGAACGGATGGGGGCATTCGTATTGCGACGTTAGAGGTGAAATTCTTGGATCGTCGCAAGACGGACAGAAGCGAAAGCATTTGCCAAAAACGCTTTAACAATGTTTATTATGACGACACGACTTTTTGTATGGTCCATCAGAATTGGTATGAAAACAATTTCGATGCGCGTGGTTATAGTTACTTATTTATTATTTTTTACAGTTTCAATTTTCGAAAAATATTATCAAAAGTAACATTAATTCTTAGAAGTTTTCGCGAGTCATAAAAATAAATAGGTATATGAATATATTATTTAATTCATCTAAGTATAAGAATAATCTGATAACAGACGTTTTTTATTTAATTACCGAAAGCTTAGAACAAACTGATATTTTAATAAATCTTATTACACTATCTTCTACCCCTCTTTGGAGTGTATGTCACTGGTGCGGGTAAGGGTAATTTTAGCTGTAACAACATTTTTGTTGTTAGCTTTCATGTTAAATGCTAAAATTCTGGCAACTTCAACTACTTTCTTCATGCCAATTTTAAGATCTTTAGAAAGTAGTTCAACATCTACTTCGAATTCCATAGCTTTGGCGGCTAATATCATTGTGTAGCATAAAGCTTTGTCTTTCATGTGCAACGGACACGTTCTTCCACTAGTTCGCATTTCCGAGAATATTTTCAATATGTGGTTATTTATATCGATAGATTTATCACACACTACGAATTTTTTCGTTATATTTTTCATTGGTGTTTGCATAAATTTGATCAAATAATGTAAATACAAGAATATAGTGAGACTGCGGATTTTTTCTTCTTCTGAGAAATTGATGTTAATACTTTGTTCATATTCGTTGTGGCAAATTTGCATAATCCGAATTCATCTGCACTTCCAGCTTCTATTATTTTACTTGCTTCTACTGCCAAAGTGTCTAAAATGTGTTTACAATTTAGAAGATTTGGTAGAAGCTTACATTATAGACACTTTGGCAGTAGAAGCAAGTAAAATAATAGAAGCTGGAAGTGCAGATGAATTCGGGTATGTAATTTTAAACACTTCAATTTTAAATTTTATACCTTTAGATTATGCAAATTTGCCACAACGAATATGAACAAAGTATTAACATCAATTTCTCAGAAGAAGAAAAAATCCGCAGTCTCACTATATTCTTGTATTTACATTATTTGATCAAATTTATGCAAACATATTGAAAAGTAGAAGTACTCATGGAAAAAAAAGAAATATTTTCATGAGGACACATTGACCTAAAAGCGAGTAGTCGGTCGAATCTAACCGCCAAATGCAGGATAGACCTTCTCGAGGCAGCGACACACACACACCCCGCGAGCGACGAAAAACAAGAAGACCACGAGAGAAAAGTGTTTATCAGGAATGTTCTCCCCGGGATGCATTGCTCTTCAAGGAGTGCATCCTGGGAGGGACGGGTTTGATAGAGGTGTGTGTGTGTTTTTGCCGGTCCGTCTGGCGAAGAGGTATCGCTGGCGTTCTCGTCCATAGTAATTGGAATGCTTTCTATACACTTTTCATTTGCGTTAGGAAAGGTGTATAGAACGTCTTTTTCTCGGGTGACAGAGGCCGGTGGACTAATAGTCGACGTCTTGGTATTTGTGAGTTGTAAGTTACTAATTACAGGAACTTCTGAACATTTTTTGGTGCTTTCCATGCACTTTTCGTTTCTTTCGATTCGAGATTGAAAAGTAGAAGTACTCATGGAAAAAAAAGAAATATTTTTATGAGGAAACATTGACCTAAAAGCGAGTAGTTCAGGATCACATAGAACGGTGGCTTTTCTACCACTAATCCTAATAAAACAACTAACAGAAGAATCTGCGGACGAAAAACCACTAAAAAAGTGTATGGAAAGCATTTCCTTTGTCTATATTGATGATCTCGTGCAGTTTGGCGAACATTTTATTTAGGTGGAACATTTTCTCCATGTCATCGCCTTGATTTGTGGTGGTTGGATGTGCTGGGAGGAGTGTATCGCCGGAAGTGGTGGTAGCTGGCCTCTCATATGACGGCTTGGTTCTGAGCGAGGGGAAATCTGTTTGATTGTTTATATTTATATGCGTTTGCTTAGAAATATCCGTATAAGGTTTTCTCTTCTCGTCCCATGGATTGGTCGTTGGGATTGGAGCTGCAACAAATTTGTTGTTTGTAGTTGTTGCTTTTCCTCTCCTTTCTTCCAGATATTCCTTCCTTTTGATGTAGACCGGACATGAGTCTGAATTGGCAGGGTGACTGCCCTGGCAGTTGCAGCATTTAGCGGGTTCCTGTAAGCTTTTCTTGCACTCAGACGTCTTGTGAGATCCGGCGCATTTCATACATCTGGGAGACCTGCCGCAATTTGACGTTGCGTGTCCCCACTGCTGACATATGTGACACTGGATGATTGATTTTTTTGTTCTGCGTAATTCCCAGATGATCCTTGTACTTTCTATGATTCTCACATGTTTGTTGAGGTAATCTAATGTTATGGAAGGAGCAGTGATAACCAAGAACAGTGGTCTTCCTTTAGTGTTCATTTGATATACTTCCTTGGGGGTGATCTGGTACATGTCGTCTATGATGTCGACAGGTTCCACGTCGCTCGCGAGGCCTCTGAGAACGAAGGCATGAGACTTATCATCCTTTTTTGAGTAGGTATGAAAGGGAAGCTTTTGGTCTGTTAGGATGTTTTTTTAGCTTTCTATGGTCTTCATCATCATGTGTAAATACAACAACTGATTTGTTGTTGTATTTCATTTCAAACTTTCCTTTCATATCCTGTTTAAGCAGTTGTACAACACTCTTGTGGCCACTGACTTGCCCATCAATGACAATGGGAGGACATGCTCTTTGGGTGGCGGGATTTGCGGCTTTCCCTTTCTTGACTTGCGAGGTTTTGGTGTCATCGGTCTTCGGATGGCTAGGGATGGCCGTAGTCTCCGAGTTCTTTACACTTTTATTTCTCGGCTTCCTCCTTTTTCTTTTTTTGTCTGCTTGTTCTTCGTCGGGCATTTGTGTTATTTCATCCACTTCGTCTTCAGAAAGCGATTCGTATGGATTATCGGTCGGTATAGTATTTGTTTTCTCGGCATATTTCGCTATCAGTTGGGCGTACGAAACCGTTTTCTTTGGTCTAACAAAGGTGTCAATTTCCATGTCCTCCTGATCCGATTGTACCTTGTCAACTGTGATTTCATCCAGCGTTTCTTGAAAGTTCATAACTTTTCCGATAATCTTTTTGTTAGCAGTAGATAGCTTATTGTACTGCGAAACAAATAGGTCTTCATCGTTCTCTATACTTTTGTTTGTCAAAGCCGTCGGTCTGAATTTCGAAGTTGACTGCCTGTTTTGATCGACTGCAGCGACATTCTTCCTTCTCTCGGTCTCTTCCACTTCATCACTCCAGTTCGGCGATGCGCTGTGGACTAGCGCCTGGGTTATGTGTTGTACATTCACTATGTTCGCCGGTCCATCTGACGAAGAGTTATCACTGGCGTTCTCGTCCATAGTAATTGGAGTGCTTTCTATACACTTTTCATTTGCGTTAGGAAAGGTGTATAGAATGTCTTTTTCTCGAGTAACAGAGGCCGGTGGACTAATAGTCGAAGTCTTGGTGTTTGTGAGTTGTAGATTACTACTTACAGGAACTTCTGAACATTTTTTGGTGCTTTCCATGCACTTTTTGTTTCTTTCGATACAGTTTTTGATATTTTCTGTATGTTTGTCAGAGTCCGTTTTTGTTTTCTTACAATTATGTTGGGCGGTAGGCGATGTATCGCTCGCTGTGTTGGACGATTCGGTACTAGAATCGTTGTTCTGTACACTTTTTAGAGTCGGACGGTGGTGTGAGAAGACTACCGTCGTCCCCTCTGTATTGGCGTCGAGCTGTGGTCTGTCCAAATTTTTGTTTACGACATCAACATAAGCGATCTGATATAAACTTTTAACCCCTTCTTTATCAATCCTGCCGGCTTTAAGCAAGTTCTTCTTTGCTCTAACACGATCAATATGTTTCTTGTAGTTTTCTGTGTTGATTTCTCAAAAAGTGTATGGAAAGCTTTCCATACACCTTTTTAGTGGTTTTTCGTCCGCAGATTCCCCAGATTCTTCTGTTAGTGTTTTATTAGGATTAGTGTTGGGAAAGCCTTGCCATTTAAGGTTCTTAAACCGTTCCCTAGTTTTGTTAGAGACCACTGGGAATCTCGGTTTGTCGGCTTTTTTATTTAAATGAGGTTTCCTACCTTTTATTCTGTTCTTCTTCTTCTTCGTGAGATCGATGACCTTCTCGTGGACTTTATACAGATGACGGAGGTTTTCTGGATGAAAGTGGGCCGGTGAGTGGTTGATAATATTCTGTATTTTCTTCTTTAGGTTTAACGTGTACTGGGTGGGTTCACCCTGGCTGATATCACCCGGTTCATCGGGAATTATAACTTTAATACCACTTATTATTTGGTGTTTTTTTATAACTTTGAATTTTTGTATCACTTTTTCTTGTTTTTTAACAGTAAAAAGAATGAATATAAAAACGACTTTCGAAAAAAAAACGTCTGTCTCCTAGCGAGAACAAATTGAAACTGGTAATAGAAATCAATATAATCTTTATTTGTCAATAATTCTTATTACAATGGTGCCTGATTAGGCTAAAACAACCTATTTATATCACGCATGTCTGTGATTAATAGTGCGACCTAGTCGCTCTGCCGATGTACTGGCTCCGTTTACCTAATGGACACTCTTCTACTCCCTTCATTGCGGCTCCTTGCTGTGTCGCATCATCCGCTTGTTCTACTGATTTATGACCTATATAGATCCGATCGAACCTAACAGTTAACATTCCCTCAGAAGTTTAGATGTAATACCCCTGAAAAGCTATTGAAAAACAGGGTCACATATTTATGGTATCTGAACTAATCTAATTAAATTAAAATCCTAATATTAGTTTGTTAAAATCTATGTACACTCTTTCATTCCTCATTCAGTCCTATGTACAACCCCATTCACTCTCTCTCAACCGCGTTCATTTACTCTATTATCTAATTCCCTGACTAACTAGTTATGTGCAAATGTACAACTATGTACAAAAAGAAAAGTGTGAATGTACAGTGTTTATATGGACTGGAGCTGCATTGCGATGTTTGCGTGCAGGAGACTGTACCCTTTGTGTCTACCTGCGCGTTGTTTCTTTATCCTACTCGTTATGGAGTCTGGCAGGCAGTATTCGTACTTAATTACGTAAACTTAATTTTCAGCAGACCAAGTCAAAACAGTCGGACGGAAGACTGAACGATTTTTCAAAAATCAATAATTTGACGCACACTCAAACGAGCACACACCCCGCGAGCGACGAAAAACAAGAAGACCACGAGAGAAAAGTGTATATCACTAACCTCGAACAAAAAGAAGACAGCCAGAACTTTTCTCTAAACCAAGAAAAGAAGATGGACTAGCCCAGCAGATCGGACTGAGGCCTCATCGGAAGAGATGAGGGGTGGAGGAATGTTCTCCCCGGGATACACTGCTCTTCAAGGAGTGCATCCTGGGAGGGACGGGTTTGATAGAGGTGTGTGTGTGTGACTGGCAGTCACCGGTTTTACTTCGAGCAGACACGTCGCAAAATTAACGGTCACTGGTACACACCGTTACCTGCAGCGGTCTGAAAAATAGGCCAGGCCTTGATGAAAGTAAAATCAAAACCCGCGAATAAACCACGCCCAGAGCTGGTTTCTTTTCAGAAACCACTCTACAAGTAAGCACGCCGGTGCTCACTCAACAAAACAGTGAAACAGTGATAGTGAACCCTAAAACCATCCCACCATGCCTAAATCCAAACGAAAACACAAACACGACGACACCACCGAACAATTTCCTCCACTCTCAGCCACTTCAAAATCATTTTACCTTAAAACTTCTGAGCAAAAACATTCCGAAACACCCTCCAGCAGCTCCAAAAAATCAAAATCTCGCCCTCCAATGGAATCCTCGATTCCACAACCCGTTTCAAGTCCCTCTTCTGCTGAATTCCTAACCCAGGAACTCATCAAAGATATCACAAAACAAATGGACGAAATCAACTCTTCGTTTTCCCGATACGAAACACCTTCCATCACCCCCAAAAAACCCAAACCAAGCCCTCTAGCTGAGTCTGAGATGTCATCCGACCCGCACGAACAAGAAAGACAACGACTTCTTCTCAAAATAGAACAACTCCGAGCAGAAAAGGATAAAATCCAATCTATGGTAGCAAAAATCATATCTTCTCCACGCCCCCTAATGGAATCTCCGATTCCACGACCAACTCCAACCTCGGACTCACCACCATCCTACGCTCATGTGGCAAAATCTCCTCCACCTTCTATCTATTCTTCTCGCTCCTCACAAGCCTCATCAACACATGAAGCAAGAAATCTCAGCCCAATCCACGAAGTAGCCTCCGTCCGCAGTTCAGTTCGGACTACTTCCTCAAAAACCTCATCATCACACTCTTCGTCACAATCCACTCCGCAAAAACTCCAAACTTTAAATCTCCGAAATCTCCCATCAAAATTCTGCTCTCAGAAGGAACTGTTCATCCTTCTGAACAGAAACGAAATTCTAAGAGGTAAAATCTCTTACCTCAAAGCAAATCCCAATTGCACCGCTCTTCTAAAAATCCCTAGAAACATCTGCCCCAAAAAACTCCAATCCCTAATCCAAAATGCCATCGGAGACAACAAAGTAGTATGCCTTCCTCTCCACTCTCAATCTTCCGCTTCCAGGAAAGAAACTTCAGCCACTACCCGCACTCCAAACTTCTCTTTTGTCATCACAAAAGTTGACATCACCCTCTCCGACGAAGAAATCTTTGAGCTTCTCAAAGAACTTCAAGTCAATTTTATCAAATGCTGGAGGATCATCTCCAAATCTACTAACACCCCAACCACCCTAATCAGAGTTGTAACAAACTCTGAAATTCAGCTTCACCAGGCACTTTCCAAAGGGATCCCCTTCTACGGCCTAAACCACAGATGCGAGACATCTAACTCCACCCAACTACCTCCCGTCCCAAAATATTGCAGTCGCTGCACTCAACTGGGCCATTCCGCCACTGAATGTAAAGCAAAACTTTACACATGCCCGAACTGTGGAAGTCACGAACACAGATCCGAAAAATGCGACAAGGCCAAAAAGCCTTGTTGCAGGAACTGTGGTGGCAACCACGCCACCTTCGACCCTAAATGCCCCAAAAGGCAAACCACCACCTCAAAACCCGAAGAAACCGCCCCAATAACCCTACCTAAACCACCCATGCCATTTGACTTCCCTACGGAAGTCCAAAAAATCCTTGAAATAACATGTGTAATTCTCATGAATGCACTTCCTTCCTCTCGTAGGATGGTAATCGAGACACTCTCACATCTCATACCGTCCTACTACAATTACAATTGCTCTGTCCAAGGACAGGGAAACAAGGCATATTTCAACTTCTCGCCAATCTAAAAACAACATGACATAACACAAAACACTTCCTTCCCTCGCCTACCTACCACCGCGCCGAGACAACGAGTTCCAGCAAAGCAGCCGACGTAGCCGCAACGAGGGAGCTCCAGTCTGCAAGGCGCAGACACACATACACACGCACTTTTCAGTGCAAACCACACCAACACTTCATGTACTTTTTAGTACATGAAGTGTACTTCATTTTATGAATACAACAAAAATTACCTTTCCTTTTCCACATCCGGGATGAGAATGCAGGTTTTCTGTGGTTTTTTCCTGCATTTTAATTTCCGCAATGATCGGAACCGCGATACATTGCGGAAATTAACCAAATGGCCATCCTTGGGTGCACAGCCACAGCTGTCCCCACCGCGACCGTAAATTCACTTGCCTTTAAATTCAAACTTTTTAAACCCTGAAGAGGATTAATCTCCTATACCAGGGTAAATCAAAAAACTTGCGAAAAATTTCTTGAAGATTCATAAAATTTTCAAGAATTTTTCTATCCAAAAAAGGATAATTCAAACTTTTCTAAGTCAAATCATTTTCGAACAAAAAAAAAAAAAAAAAAAATGATGACTGGCATTGAATTCCGACAGTGTCAAAAACAGCGAATCTCGAAAAAACCTACCAAAGTGAACATTCAAAGAAGTCGTGGATGATTCTACCACTTCTCCCAGAGACGAGAAGACAAAAACAAAACCAAAAGTGTTTTTCAACACTGCTAATCAAATATAATCTTTATTTGTCAATAATTCTTATTACAATGGTGCCTGATTAGGCTAAGACAACCTATTTATATCACGCATGTCTGTGATTAATAGTGCGACCTAGTCGCTCTGCCGATGTACTGGCTCCGTTTACCTAATGGACACTCTTCTACTCCCTTCATTGCGGCTCCTTGCTGTGTCGCATCATCCGCTTGTTCTACTGATTTATGACCTATAATAGATCCGGTCGAACCTAACAGTTAACATTCCCTCAGAAGTTTAGATGTAATACCCCTGAAAAGCTATTGAAAAACAGGGTCACATATTTATGGTATCTGAACTAATCTAATTAAATTAAAATCCTAATATTAGTTTGTTTAAAATCTATGTACACTCTTTCATTCCTCATTCAGTCCTATGTACAACCCCATTCACTCTCTCTCAACCGCGTTCATTTACTCTATTATCTAATTACCCTGACTAACTAGTTATGTGCAAATGTACAACTATGTACAAAAAGAAAAGCGTGAATGTACAGTGTTTATATGGACTGGAGCTGCATTGCGATGTTTGCGTGCAGGAGACTGTACCCTTTGTGTCTACCTGCGCGTTGTTTCTTTATCCTGCTCGTTAGGGAGTCTGGCAGGCAGTATTCGTAGTACCTTCTTGCCAGCTCTAGGGTGTATGGTTTTAAAAATTCCATTTTTGATTTTTGATGCAGCCATGAATTCCTGGGCAAGTAGTTATGTCTACCCCCTTTGTAAATTGCCATTCTAAGGCATTTGTTCTGCACAACCTGCATGCGGTTGAAGAGGAAGTCTGTGGTCGAGCAGAAAACGGGATATCCGTAAATTAAAGTAGGACGTATAACCTGCCTGTAAAGTAGCAGTTTGTTACTAACTGACAGGCGGCTATTGTGGCATATCAGCGGGTACAGTACTTTCATGACCATTTTAGCTTTCTGTACTCTGTCAACTATATGCAAGCTGTGCAGGGTGTTTGTTTGGATGATATATCCAAGATATTTGATTGATGTTTTGGGTTCAATCACGTTATTTTGAATTTTGAGATGTCTTTTCAATACCGTGTTTTTGCGAAAATGGCCTCTTAGAACCATATATTGGGTTTTGGAAGTATTGAGCTTTAGCTTGTTCTTAATCAGATACGGAATGATTTTATTGTTTAAGTGCCATTCAATTCTTTTTAAAGCTAAGTCCGCTGTCCTCGCCGTTTGTACAAGGCAGACATCATCCGCATACAGGGCCGTTAGATTGGCACTGCATAAGGGGAAATCCGCAGTGAACAGCGAGTACAGGGTAGGAGAAATAACCGAGCCTTGCGGTACTCCTGCCACCGTTTTATATGGTCCTATTTCGGCGTTACCTATTTTCATATGAAAAGATCTACCTGATAGGTACGAGTTCAAAAGCAATACTAAATAGCCCGGGATGCCGAGCTGCGTTAATTTGAAAATCAGTCCGGGGAGCCAGACAGAGTCAAACGCTTTCTTGATATCCAGTGATAACAAGATAGATGGCTGTTTGTATCGGAAGCCTTCCCTTGCATAATTGATTACTCGAATAAGTTGCGACGGGCAACCATGTTCCGCTCTGAACCCGAATTGCTCCTCCGGAATGATTTTCATATCAGAAGCCGCCTTTTCCAGTCTATTTAGTATTACCTTATCTATTATTTTGGCTATATTGTTGAGAAGTGATATCGGTCGATAGTTCTCAATGCAGCTCCTGCCATACGGAGTTTTGGGAACTGGGATAAGGTTCGCCGTTTTAAGCGATTCCGGGTAATATCCTGTTTCCAGTATATAGTTAATCATAATAACCAGTAACGATATTACCTTGGGTGGTAGGTTTCTAATAAGGATGTTATGAATCCCATCCCTCCCTGGGGCAGTTTTAATTTTGAGCCTATAAATTATTTTATAGATTTCTTTAGCGGATGTGGTGGATTTATTTGGAATTTTATATTTCAACCTTGTGATTTTGTCGTATTGTTTTATAATTTCCAAGTGCTCTGTATTGTTAGCAGCGTCATTTGTGAAATTCGACTGGAAATGCTCCCCGAAAACTCTCGCTATTTCTTTCTGGTCCGTAGTGACCGTTCCGTTGTAGTTAATTTTAGTCACTCCCGTTCTATTCTTTTTCGTGCGGCTCATTATAGCCCAAAGGTTGGCGTCACCCGGGTTAATGTTTGCTAGTCAACACTGCTAATGATCAAACTTAATTTTCAGCAGACCAAGTCAAAACAGTCGGACGGAAGACTGAACGATCTTAAAAAAATCAATAATTTGACGCACACTCAAACGAGCAGATAAATAGTTTTAGACGCTTTTAAACATTCAAGCGTCCACTACTATTAAACATATGATCGGATTGTTAATTTATTAACAATCGACAACACGAGAACTAACCGATTTTCTGTTTTAGATAACCTGCCGGAGGACAGGCAACAAGAAACGATGGAAGACACGAGAAAACAATCCGTGGAAAGAAAAAAGAAGAAAGCCCAAGCCCTAGAGGAAGAAGAGGAAAAGAAATACCAAGCCCTAGAAAAGGAAAATGCAGAGCTAAAGAGACAACTGAAAGAAATGAATAAACAATTAGCAGAAAGCCGCCAAGAAGCAGCAGAATGCCGCCAGGAAATGAAGAAAAACCACGAAGAAATGATGAGAGCACTAATAGCCGCCCAAAAAGAAGACCACACAAGAGCAGCAAGGAAGAAAAACCGATCCAGAAGCCCCATAGAGTCATCCAAAGAAAGGAAAAAAGGACCAAACAAAGAAAAGCAACGACAAGAAGTCCAGGATGCCCAAGAAGCCACTCCAGAGCAAACCAACGCCGCCATGGAAGTTCCAGAAGACGACTTCACCCTACCAATGAGGGAAATCCAAAAACAACAGAAGAAGGAGAGAAAAGACGAACAAAAACGAAGGGAAGAAGAAGCCCAGGACAAACCAGAAGACCACCAACCAACCACCAGAGAGAGAAGACCACCACCAATCATAATCAAGACAACCAAAGACTTCCCAAGGATCAGAAAAGAAGCCGCAACAAGAGGAATCTCCATGAGGTACACCTACAGCGACAGACTAGGAGTGAAGATGCTCCTAGAAACATCAGAAGACTACCGGAAGATGTCCAGGTACCTAGAAGAACTACAAGGACAAGGTGTAAACTGGTACACCTTCACAGACCAATCCGAGAAGACCAGGAAGACAGTCATCAAGGGACTGACACCAGACGAAGACATAGACGACATCAGAGAGGACATCCAAAGACAAGGAGTACGAGTCCAGAGGATCACCCAGCTCCACTCCAGATACGGACAGAAGAAGAAGCTCTCCATCTACATGGTAGACCACCACAAAGACGACAGCGAGAAAATGAAGAGCATCAACTACATCCTATCAGCGAGGATCAAGCAAGAAGCAGCCAGGAAGAGCAGCGGACCCACCCAATGCTACAATTGCCAGGGCTTCCACCACGGACAGTCCACATGCCATATGGAGACCAAATGTGTGAGATGTGGAGGCTCACACAGATCAGGAACCTGCGAGAGACCAGCCGACAAACCAGCCACATGCGCCAACTGCGGAGAAGAACACCCTGCCAACTACAGGGGATGCCCAGAAGTACCAAAGAAGACAACGGAGCCACCAAAGAGGACAGCAGGACCAACAGCAGCCACACAGAAGACGACACCAGGGATCAGCTACGCCAACGCAGCAAAGAAGACCGCCGTGCCACCAAAAGAGCAGCAGGACATCTTCGAGATGATGAAGCTCTTCTCTACCCACATGGAGGAGATGAAGAACTTCTTCCAGATCTTCACCAGGAACAACTAGGACACAGAGAAGACAAACAAAAACTGTAAGTAAAATGTAAGTAAAAGGTAAACAGAACGAGAACACTTACTCAGAGTTCCTGCGGGTCCATAAAAAGACAGGCAGAAAAGCTAGTAAGGACAGCTTTAGCAAGTGGATCCACTCTTTAAGGGTATCTTTAGTCGTAATAAGTCGGCTAAGGATAGACCTTCTAGAGGCAGCGACACACACACACACCCCGCGAGCGACGAAAAACAAGAAGACCACGAGAGAAAAGTGTATACCACTAACCTCGAACAAAAAGAAGACAGCCAGAACTTTTCCCTAAACCAAGAAAAGAAGACGGACTAGCCCAGCAGATCGGACTGAGGCCTCATCGGAAGAGATGAGGGGTGGAGGAATGTTCTCCCCGGGATGCATTGCTCTTCAAGGAGTGCATCCTGGGAGGGACGGGTTTGATAGAGGTGTGTGTGTGTGTGAATTTTTTTTTGTGGTCCGTATTCGACGGACATTCATGCGAGCAGTGTGTCAAAAATTTCTGCGATTTTCGAAATTTTACCAAAGCGAGCAGCCAGAGAAGTCTAAAATTCATTTTACAACTTCTCACAGCGAAAAGAAGTCGAAACTAAACCAAAATAGTGTTTATTAACACTGCTAATAGATAATTAAATTTAATTTTCAGCCCAACTCAAAACCGACGGACGGAAGACTAGACGGTTACAGAAAATCAATAATCTGACGCAAACTCTTTGCGATCTCTACGATTACGACAAGAAGACAAAATTAGTGTTTATTAACACTGTTAATAACTAATAAAAACCAATAGTTTTAGACGCTTTTAAGCAATTTTAAGCGGCTCTAACTACAACTAATGTTTGAATTGTTAATTTATTAACAATTCTAATACGAGAACTAATAAAATTTCAATTATAGATAACCTGCCGGAGGACAGGCATCAACAAGAAATGGAAGACACGAGAAACCATTCCGTGGAGCGGAAAAAGAAGAAAATCCAAGCCCTAGAGGAAGAAAATGCAGAGCTAAAACGACAAGTGACCAAGCTAGGAGAACAACTAGCAACAGCAAACAACAAACTCGAAGAAAACAGCAAACACCTAGAGGAAAGCCGCCAAGAAGTAGCAGATTGCCGCCGGGAAATGAAGAAAAACCACGAGGAAATGATGGGAACCATCCAAACACTGACGAGGACCATCCAAACAATGAAAAAGAGGGAAAACAGCCCAGAAGAAGGACCATCAAAGAGGCAGAGCAGATCCAGAAGCCCAATAGAGTCTTCCAGAGACAGAAGGAACAGGAAAAACCTAGAGAAACGACAAGAAGCCGAGCAACAAAAGGCCCAGGATGCCCCAGAAGCCACCCCAGAAGCCGAGAACTGGAGGATGGAAGTCCCAGAAGATGGCTTCACCACCCCAATCAGGGAAATCCAGAAACAACAGAAGAAGGAGAGGAAAGCGGAACAAAAGCGACGAGAAGAGGACGCCCAGAACCAACCAGAGGACAATGAAGACCACCAACCGGCCACCAGAGAAAGACGACCGCCACCGATAATAATCAAGACGACCAAGGACTTCGCCAGGATCCGGAGAGAAGCCACAGTCAGAGGTATCTCCATGAGGTACACCTACAGCGAACGTCTGGGAGTCAAAGTACTGTTAGAAGCACCGGACGACTACAGAAAGATGACCAGATACCTGGAAGAACTCCAAGGACAAGGCGTGAACTGGTACACCTTCATGGACCAGGCAGACAAGACAAGAAAGACAGTCATCAAAGGACTGTCACCAGACGAGGACCTGGACGACATCAAGGAAGACATCCAGAGACAGGGAGTACGCGTCCAGAGGGTAACGCAGCTCCACTCGAGGTACGGAGAGAAGAAGAAGCTCTCCATCTACATGGTGGACCACAACAAAGAGGACATCGAGAAGATGAAGAGCATCCAGTTTGTCTTATCAGCCAAGATAAGACAAGAACCAGCAAGAAGGACCAATGGACCCACCCAGTGCTACAACTGCCAGGGATTCCACCACGGCCAGTCCACCAGCCACCTGCGCCAACTGCAATGGAGAGCATCCAGCCAACTACAGAGGATGCCCAGAAGCCCCAAGAAAGAAACCAGAACCACCAAAGAGGACAACACCCACCCAAGCACCACCACAAGCAACGAGGACAACGCCTGGACTCAGCTACGCCAACGCTGCAGCAAAGAAGACCACCATGCCACCAAAGGAGCAACAGGACATATTTGAGATGATGAAGCTCTTCTCTTCCCACATGGAAGAAATGAAGAACTTCTTCCAGACATTCGCCAAGAACAACTAATGGATCTACGACCCCAAACTCCACATCAGCTGAAGATAGGAACATGGAACTGCGGAGGACTACGCTCCAATGTCAACCTCATGGGAGCCATCTTAGAAGAAGAAGATCTGGACATCTTTGCCATCCAAGAAACCAAGCTACCAGGAGAAGACTACAACCTGAAGTGGCCAAACTACAAGATCTACAGAGACGACACCAACGCCAGAAGCGGAGGAACAGCCATCCTGGTCAAGACGGGAATACAACATCACAGAATGACAACTCCAGATCTTCTAACGATGGAAGCCACAACCATCAAGGTCCAGACGAGCTTTGGGGCAGTGAACATCATCTCCGCCTACAAGAGACCACTAGACCCACTCCATGAGGAAGACATAGAAGTTCTACTACCAGAACTCCACCAAGCAGTGCTGATGGGAGACCTCAACGCGAAGTCCAGGCAATGGAACAGCAGGACCATGAACCAGGCAGGAAGGAAGCTAACCAGTATAGCTGACAGCCGCCCAGAGATGATGATCATCGGACCAGCACATCCCACCCACACTCCAGCAGTCGGAGAAGCAGACGTACTCGACATAGCCATCCTGAACGACATCGCGGTTGAATGGGACATAGTCAACGGCGAAGGAGGAACCAACCACGAGCCAGTCATCCTTACCATTGGTGAAGGAAGAAGGACACCCGGAAGACAAGTCCAAAAGACCAACTGGAGGAAATTCAAAGCCAGAGCTGGACAGCTGATCGGACCAGTCCCATTCATACACAACAAGGATGAGCTAGACGAGCAACTAAGACACCTGGAAGAAGCAATTCAACAGGCAATGGAAGACAGCACGACAACCAAGATGGTGGAAGAATACAAGCGGTTCTCCAACATCTCCGAAGACCTGAGGGAACTCATCAGGGAGAAAAACAGAGCGAGAAGACGAGCCAACCGGACACGAAGACCAGAAGACAAATGAGAATCCAACAGACTCAACGAACAAGTCAAGGAGAAACTGGCCAAACACCGATCCAAAGACTGGGAAAACAGCCTAGACGAGCTACCAGCGGACCAACCAGGACTATGGAAGCTAGCAAAACTCCTTAGACAAGACAGAAAACCCATACCACCACTACACGGAGACAACGGGATAGCAGAGACAGACGAGGAGAAGGCAGAAGCCTTCAGACGCACAATGGAACTTCAATTCGCACTGAACGACTTCCCGGACGAAGACATGGACTTCTCCGACCAGGTAGAGGAAGCAGTCAACAACCACATCAACGAAGAAGACAACGGAAACCTAGGATACACCACCCCTGAGGAAGTAGCCTACATCATCCGAGGGAGAAAAATCAAGAAGGCACCGGGCAAAGATGGTATCACCAACAACGCTCTCAAACACCTACCAAGAAAAGGACTAGTATTCCTGACGGCCATCATCAACGGAATACTAAGAACCAAGCACTACCCAAAGGCATGGAAAGAAGCGGAAGTAGTGATGCTAAGAAAAGGAAGAGAGGACCCAAAATTCCCCCAGAACCATCGACCCATCAGCCTACTCCCAACGATGAGCAAGATAGCCGAGAGAGTCATCATGAACATACTACAACAACAGACAAGAGACATAGGAATTCTGCCAGAAGAACAGTTCGGATTTAGACAAGAACACACAGCCGCGGACGAAGTACTGAAGCTTGTAGAGTACACGACCCAAGGATTCAACCACAACCAATCAACAGGAGCCATCTTCTTGGACATCAGCAAAGCCTTCGACAGAGTCTGGCACGAAGGACTGATCTACAAGATGAAAGAAGCAGGATACACGACGTCACTCACCCAACTAATCTACAGCTACCTAAAGGACAGGACATTCAGGATCAAGATAGGACACACCAAATCCGAACTGGGAAGAACCGAAGCAGGAGTACCACAAGGAGCAGTACTATCAGCACAGCTCTACAACATCTACACGGCAGACATTCCGAAGACGGACAACACCATGATGGCCCTCTACGCAGACGACACAGCCATAGTGACAAGGAGCACACAACCAGCTATGGTAACACAACGACTCCAAGAAGCCGCCGACAGCATAGACGACTGGTGTACGACGTGGAAGATCAAGGTCAACGCCGAGAAGACCCAAGCAGTCTACTTCAGGAAGGAAAGGAAAACACCAGAAGACAACATAGAAGTCGCAGGAGAAGAAATACCATGGAGCAAGAAGGCAAAGTACCTAGGAGTCATCTTGGACCAAGGACTGACCTTCAAACAGCACGTCGAATACACAGTCAACAAGGCAAAGCAAGCAAGAGGACGACTAGCAGGACTCATAGGACGAAAATCCAACCTGGAACTGAAGACAAAAACAAAGCTGATCAACATGATCATCCTACCCATCATGACGTACGCCTCCATAGCCTGGGGACACACAGCACCTACCTGGAGGAAGAAGATCCAAACACAACAGAACATCTGCCTAAGACAAGCCGTCAACGCACCATACTACATCAGGAACGACCAGATCTACCGAGAACTAGACCAAAAGAAAATACTGGAAATCATGGAAGCCAGAGCCAGAAGAAGATTCGAAGAACTGAGGACACACCCAAACGCTCAACTGAGACAACTCACGGACTACACCAGAGAGGACTACAGGAAACACCCAAGACCAAGAAAACAGCTGGAATATGGCCAGCAATAAAGAAAACAACAAAAATCAGTATGTAAGTAGAACGAGAACACTTACTCAGAGTTCCTGCGGGTCCATAAAAAGACAGGCAGGAAAGCTAGTAAGGACAGCTTTAGCAAGTGGATCCACTCTCTAAGGGTGTCTTTAGTCGTAATAAGTCGGCTAAGGATAGACCTTCTTGAGGCAGCGACACACACACACCCCGCGAGCGACGAAAAACAAGAAGACCAACGAGAGAAAAGTGTTTATCACTAACCTCGAAGAAATGGAAGACAGCCAGAACTTTTCCCTAAACCAAGAAAAGAAGATGGACTAGCCCAGCAGATCGGACTGAGGCCTCATCGGAAGAGATGAGGGGTGGAGGAATGTTCTCCCCGGGATGCATTGCTCTTCAAGGAGTGCATCCTGGGAGGGACGGGTTTGATAGAGGTGTGTGTGTGTGTGAATTTTTTTGTCAAAACATAAACGAATGCGACGATATACAAGTAATACAAAAAGAAATAACGGACACGGTACGAATCGAAAAAGAGAAAGAGTATTATAACTCACAAAAAACAGCGAGAAGACCACCGCCAATTATCTTGAAATCGGTATTGGCATGGAACAATCTAAGAAGAGGAATAGGCAACAGAGGCATTAATGTACAATGCAAAATAACAAGAAACAGCGCAAAAATTCAAGCGGAAACCGCCGACGACTATAGAAAAATGACCGCGTATATGAAGGAATTTACGCAAATCGAATGGTACACTTACACGTTAAACGAGGATAAAGAAAGAAAGCTAGTCATCAAAGGACTAGCAGAAAACACAGAACCGGAAGAAATACAACAAGCACTAAAAGAAGAAGGACTAAACGCAAACAGAGTATGGCAACTACGCTCTAGGACAGGAGAAAGAAAACCTCTACCCAGGGACGGGTTTGATAGAGGTGTGTGTGTGTGTGAATTTTTTTGTCAAAACATAAACGAATGCGACGATATACAAGTAATACAAAAAGAAATAACGGACACGGTACGAATCGAAAAAGAGAAAGAGTATTATAACTCACAAAAAACAGCGAGAAGACCACCGCCAATTATCTTGAAATCGGTATTGGCATGGAACAATCTAAGAAGAGGAATAGGCAACAGAGGCATTAATGTACAATGCAAAATAACAAGAAACAGCGCAAAAATTCAAGCGGAAACCGCCGACGACTATAGAAAAATGACCGCGTATATGAAGGAATTTACGCAAATCGAATGGTACACTTACACGTTAAACGAGGATAAAGAAAGAAAGCTAGTCATCAAAGGACTAGCAGAAAACACAGAACCGGAAGAAATACAACAAGCACTAAAAGAAGAAGGACTAAACGCAAACAGAGTATGGCAACTACGCTCTAGGACAGGAGAAAGAAAACCTCTACCCAGGGACGGGTTTGATAGAGGTGTGTGTGTGTGTGTGAATTTTTTTGTCAAAACATAAACGAATGCGACGATATACAAGTAATACAAAAAGAAATAACGGACACGGTACGAATCGAAAAAGAGAAAGAGTATTATAACTCACAAAAAACAGCGAGAAGACCACCGCCAATTATCTTGAAATCGGTATTGGCATGGAACAATCTAAGAAGAGGAATAGGCAACAGAGGCATTAATGTACAATGCAAAATAACAAGAAACAGCGCAAAAATTCAAGCGGAAACCGCCGACGATTATAGAAAAATGACCGCGTATATGAAGGAATTTACGCAAATCGAATGGTACACTTACACGTTAAACGAGGATAAAGAGAGAAAGCTAGTCATCAAAGGACTAGCAGAAAACACAGAACCGGAAGAAATACAACAAGCACTAAAAGAAGAAGGACTAAATGCAAACAGAGTATGGCAACTACGCTCTAGGACAGGAGAAAGAAAACCTCTACCCATATTCATGGTATCAATAAAGCCAGAAGAGGAACAACACTACAAAAGATTGAGATATCTATGCCACACTAGAATAAGTGTGGTAGAACAAAAGAGAAATGAAGGCCCTGTACAATGCTACAGGTGTCAAGGTTTCCATCACGGCCAAAGCACGTGTAACATGGAGTTACACTGCGTAAGATGTGCAGGAGCACACAGAGCTGCAGATTGTACCAGGAGTATGGACGAGGCTGCAAAATGCCATAACTGCGGAGGAGACCACCCCGCAAACTACAGAGGCTGTCCGAAAAATCCGGCAAAAATAACAGAGGCAAATAAACAAAGAAAACCGACGACAACAAACACACAAAACAAAAGTTACGCGCAAGCAACTAAGAAAAACCCGATGACGGAACAGGAGAAACAACCAACAGAATTTGTGACGGTGTCACAATTTAAAGACCTCATGGATAGCTTTAAACTCATCCAGGAATTTATGCAAAAAATCCAAAACCAGTAAATGGAAATACAAGCCCTACCGAGCAAAATAAAGATCGGCTCATGGAACACCGGAGGACTACGAACTAACATAAATACCATGGGAGAAATCCTGGAGAGGGAAGATTTTGACATCTTCTCGCTACAGGAAACAAAACTGCCAGGAGATGACTACAGACTCACCTGGCCGGGCTATAACGTATACAGAAACGACATCAACGGAAACTCCGGCGGCACAGCGATCCTTGTCAAAAAGGAGTTGCGCCAACACCAGGAGAACACGCCGGACGGGCTCATCACTATGGAAGCCACAAGGATTATAATCAAGACAAACTTTGGAGATGTAAGAATCGCATCGGTATACGTTAGGCCAAACACTGTGATACACGAAGATGACGTGTTAGCAGTGCTCCCAGACGGTAAACAAGGCATCATAATAGGAGACCTAAATGCCAAGTCCCCCACGTGGTACTGCACAGCAAGGAACGGACAAGGAAGAAACTTGGAGAGGATAACGGAACGACATCCCGCTCTCCAAGTAATAGGACCGCATAGACCAACACACTACCCTCCAGCAGGCGGACAACCGAGTGTCCTAGACATCGCGATGTTGAGAGACATCGAGGTGCCCTGGGACATTTGGACCGCCGACGGAGGAGACGCCCACGTGCCAATAGTTCTCACCGTCGGGGACGGCTCAAGACAAGAAAGAAGACAAGTAAAGAGAACTGATTGGACGAAGTTCAGGAGAATAGCGGGCCAACTGCTAGGCCCGATAGAAGAAATAAGAAGCAAAGAAGAAATAGAAGACAGAGTCCGTTCCTTCGAAGAAGCACTATCAGAAGCGATAGAAAGAAGTACCACGACAACCGTATCGGAAAAATACGGAAAATTTCAATACCTGAGCGACGATCTAAAAAACCTAATAAGAGAGAAAAACAGAGCCCTAAGGATCGCCCGAAGAACACAGGACCAAGAGGATAAAAATAGAGTAAGAACACTCAAAATAGAGTTAGAAGAAAAACTAAGAAATCATAACAGCGACACATGGAATAGAAAAATAAACGAACTGGATCCGCAAAAACCAGGCCTCTGGAAAATCGCGAAACTACTAAGGGAACCGAACAAACAAATGCCACCTTTGCACGGAGCAAACGGAATGGCATACGAAGAAGAGGAAAAAGCAGAAGCACTTAAAAATACCTTGGAATTGCAATTCATGCTAAACGAACACCCTGACGAGGATATGGACTTCTCGGACAGGGTAGAAGAGGAAGTAGAAGAACTCATAGAAGAGGAAGAAGAAAACCCAGAAATACTCGGATTCTCGACCCCGGAAGAACTAAAAGAAATAATGCGATTTATGTCAGCAAGAAAGGCACCAGGAATAGACGGGATATCAAATAGGGCTCTGAAAAATATGTCGGTAAAGGGATTAATGCATCTAAACTGCATAATCAACGCGATGCTAAGGATGAGATACTTCCCAACCAGATAGAAAAAAGCCGAGGTAGTCATGATCAAGAAAATGGGTAAATGTCCGACTTTTCCTCAAAATTACCGCCCGATAAGCTTATTACCGTCAATGAGCAAAATTGCCGAAAGAGTAATTCTAAGGATTCTGAAAACTCAAACAAGAGAACTAAACATATTACCAGAGGAGCAGTTCGGATTCAGAGAAGAACACAGTACCGAACAACAAATCCTGAGATTGGTAGAATACACCACTCAGGGTTTCAATCAGAAAGAATCCACAGGAGCAATATTCTTAGATATCAGTAAGGCCTTCGATAGAGTCTGGCACGAAGGATTGATATATAAAATGAGTGAACAGGGATATACCAAACCTATTTTAAGACTCCTTTACAGCTACCTCAAAGAGAGGAAATTCCACGTGAAAGTAGCGCAAGCAAAATCTGAAGAAGGACACATGGAAGCCGGAGTACCGCAAGGAGCGATACTTTCACCATTGCTTTATACTATATACACGGCGGACATACCAAAAACAGAGAACACCATGATGGCAATGTACGCTGACGACACAGCTATAGCGACAAGATGCAGAAAACCTAAGAACATCACTAGGAGACTACAAACAGCGACAAAAGCTATAGAAGAATGGTGCTCCACGTGGAAAATCCAAATCAACGGAGAAAAATCCCAGGCTGTGTTTTTCAAGAAAAAAAGACACAGACCTGAAGAAAACATAGAAATAGACGGAGAAGAAGTCCCTTGGACGGACAAAGCAAAGTATCTAGGAGTGATACTAGACAAAGGACTAACATTCAACGAACACGTGAACTCAGTGGTAGCTAAAACTAAACAGGCAAGGGCGAGGCTAAACGGACTACTCGGCAGAAGAAGCAAATTGGACTTGAAGACAAAACTACGATTCATAAGAAGTATAATTATTAATATTAATTATTATATACCAATTTTAACATACGCATCAGTTGCATGGGGACACACCAGTGAAACAAACAGGAAAAAACTACAGGCACAACAAAATATCTCGATCAGGCAGGCTCTGGACGCTCCCTGGTATGTGAGAAACGAGGACATTTACAACGACCTAAAACCGCAGAAGCTACTAGAGATAATGGACGCAAGAGCCAAAAAGCTATTTGAAGAGCTTAGATCTCATCCGAACACAGAGCTGAGAGACCTGACGAGTTATACAAGAGAAGACTATAGGTTGCACAAAAGACCTAGGAAACAATTAGAGGACCACCCATAGGAGGCAAACCTCCAGAAAAACCCCACCAAAAAAAAACATACAAAAAACACAAAAACCATGCAAGTGGGTGCGCGTGCGCACGTCAAGGCGGGCACATGCGCACTCGCTGGCATACCAAAAAAAAACAAAAAAACAAAAAAAACCGCGAGTGTGGATGAGCGGGGCGAGTTTGTAACAAGGCAAGCACCGCTTAGCCACATAAGCACCAAAAAAATTTAAAAAAAACCCAAAAACCAAAAAACCAAAAAACACAAAAACACCGGGGTGGACAAGAAAGAACACGGCGAAGAGGAACCCCCCAACGGAGACCCCGCTCTTCCGATAAAAAGAAGCGCGGGGATTCCCGAGGGGTCAGCTCTAAAGAAGGCGAAGGACCACTCGGGCTAAGGCCTGTTTCACCAGGGCGGGTGGGACGGATCTTGGCACGAGGCAGCGAAAGCACACACACACAAATCGAACCGACACAACGACATCAAGAGGACAAGGGAACACAGCCACCAGAGCTACCCCTTAACAAGAGGAGACATCCCTGGCGCCCCCCACAGTAGAAAGGGGGGAAAGGGATACGCGATCGCGATAGTACGAGTGAGGTCCTGTCGGAAGAGACAGGGGGTGGTGGAAGGTTCTGCTTCGCATCGACCCGTGGGCCTAAAAAACCCGGGGGTAGATGCGTTGCGGGACGGGCTTACTCACGCGCACGTGTGTGTGTGTATTTTTTTGTCAGTTACTGTGTTTGTCCGTCTTTCAAACGATACAACATTGCATTATTTTAGTGTGTTTCAAGCAAAATGCCACCAAAAGCAAGCGGAAAAGCTGCCAAAAAGGCTGGTAAGGCCCAAAAGAATATCTCAAAAGCTGACAAAAAGAAGAAAAGGAGGAGGAAGGAAAGTTATGCCATTTATATTTACAAAGTATTGAAACAAGTTCATCCTGACACCGGTATTTCCAGCAAGGCCATGAGTATAATGAATAGTTTTGTTAATGATATTTTTGAGCGTATTGCTGCTGAAGCATCCAGATTAGCTCATTACAATAAACGTTCTACAATTACCAGTAGAGAAATTCAAACTGCAGTAAGATTATTGCTTCCAGGTGAATTAGCAAAACACGCCGTTAGTGAGGGCACTAAGGCCGTCACCAAATACACAAGTTCCAAATAATTTCGTTCAATACATTTATTTACTCCAACGACCATTAACAAACGGTTCTTTTCAGAACCACAATATATTCAATATTCATGCGTTTAGGGTTGGCGGATAAGTATTGAAACAAAAAAAACGATACTTTTATCTCATACCATAAGGGCGGGGGTGGGGGTGAGTTTGAGAAATATTAGGGTTGGGGTGATTTTGAGTACGTCATCGAGTTCTAAATGCTTTTTTAGGTACGTTCACCGATTTTCGTATTTTTTTCTTCGTTATTGCCGAAGATATTCATTAAAACGTGTTTGAAATTCGTGGACTTGTAATTTTTTGGGAAAAAAAGACAACCTGTCGATATCGGATGATGGGTTTGAACCCTTTAGGCGTTACATTTAAAAATAAAAAAAATCATGCGTGTAGGGTTGGCGGATAAGTATTGAAACAAAAAAAAACGATACTTTTATCTCATACCATAAGGGCGGGGGTGGGGGTGAGTTTGAGAAATATTAGGGTTGGGGTGATTTTGAGTACGTCATCGAGTTCTAAATGCTTTTTTAGGTACGTTCACCGATTTTCGTATTTTTTTCTTCGTTATTGCCGAAGATATTCATTAAAACGTGTTTGAAATTCGTGAACTTGTAATTTTTTGGGAAAAAAAAGACAACCTGTCGATATCGGATGATGGGTTTGAACCCTTTAGGCGTTACATTTAAAAATGAAAAAAATCATGCGTTTAGGGTTGGCGGATAAGTATTGAAACAAAAAAAAACGATACTTTTATCTCATACCATAAGGGCGGGGGTGGGGGTGAGTTTGAGAAATATTAGGGTTGGGGTGATTTTGAGTACGTCATCGAGTTCTAAATGCTTTTGTAGGTACGTTCACCGATTTTCGTATTTTTTTCTTCGTTATTGCCGAAGATATTCATTAAAACGTGTTTGAAATTCGTGGACTTGTAATTTTTTGGGAAAAAAAAGACAACCTGTCGATATCGGATGATGGGTTTGAACCCTTTAGGCGTTACATTTAAAAATGAAAAAAATCATGCGTGTAGGGTTGGCGGATAAGTATTGAAACAAAAAAAAACGATACTTTTATCTCATACCATAAGGGCGGGGGTGGGGGTGAGTTTGAGAAATATTAGGGTTGGGGTGATTTTGAGTACGTCATCGAGTTCTAAATGCTTTTTTAGGTACGTTCACCGATTTTCGTATTTTTTTCTTCGTTATTGCCGAAGATATTCATTAAAACGTGTTTGAAATTCGTGGACTTGTAATTTTTTGGGAAAAAAAAGACAACCTGTCGATATCGGATGATGGGTTTGAACCCTTTAGGCGTTACATTTAAAAATGAAAAAAATCATGCGTGTAGGGTTGGCGGATAAGTATTGAAACAAAAAAAAACGATACTTTTATCTCATACCATAAGGGCGGGGGTGGGGGTGAGTTTGAGAAATATTAGGGTTGGGGTGATTTTGAGTACGTCATCGAGTTCTAAATGCTTTTTTAGGTACGTTCACCGATTTTCGTATTTTTTTCTTCGTTATTGCCGAAGATATTCATTAAAACGTGTTTGAAATTCGTGGACTTGCAATTTTTTGGGAAAAAAAGACAACCTGTCGATATCGGATGATGGGTTTGAACCCTTTAGGCGTTACATTTAAAAATGAAAAAAATCATGCGTTTAGGGTTGGCGGATAAGTATTGAAACAAAAAAAAACGATACTTTTATCTCATACCATAAGGGCGGGGGTGGGGGTGAGTTTGAGAAATATTAGGGTTGGGGTGATTTTGAGTACGTCATCGAGTTCTAAATGCTTTTTTAGGTACGTTCACCGATTTTCGTATTTTTTTCTTCGTTATTGCCGAAGATATTCATTAAAACGTGTTTGAAATTCGTGGACTTGTAATTTTTTGGGAAAAAAAGACAACCTGTCGATATCGGATGATGGGTTTGAACCCTTTAGGCGTTACATTTAAAAATAAAAAAAATCATGCGTGTAGGGTTGGCGGATAAGTATTGAAACAAAAAAAAACGATACTTTTATCTCATACCATAAGGGCGGGGGTGGGGGTGAGTTTGAGAAATATTAGGGTTGGGGTGATTTTGAGTACGTCATCGAGTTCTAAATGCTTTTTTAGGTACGTTCACCGATTTTCGTATTTTTTTCTTCGTTATTGCCGAAGATATTCATTAAAACGTGTTTGAAATTCGTGGACTTGTAATTTTTTGGGAAAAAAAAGACAACCTGTCGATATCGGATGATGGGTTTGAACCCTTTAGGCGTTACATTTAAAAATGAAAAAAATCATGCGTGTAGGGTTGGCGGATAAGTATTGAAACAAAAAAAAACGATACTTTTATCTCATACCATAAGGGCGGGGGTGGGGGTGAGTTTGAGAAATATTAGGGTTGGGGTGATTTTGAGTACGTCATCGAGTTCTAAATGCTTTTTTAGGTACGTTCACCGATTTTCGTATTTTTTTCTTCGTTATTGCCGAAGATATTCATTAAAACGTGTTTGAAATTCGTGAACTTGTAATTTTTGGGAAAAAAAAGACAACCTGTCGATATCGGATGATGGGTTTGAACCCTTTAGGCGTTACATTTAAAAATGAAAAAAATCATGCGTTTAGGGTTGGCGGATAAGTATTGAAACAAAAAAAAACGATACTTTTATCTCATACCATAAGGGCGGGGGTGGGGGTGAGTTTGAGAAATATTAGGGTTGGGGTGATTTTGAGTACGTCATCGAGTTCTAAATGCTTTTGTAGGTACGTTCACCGATTTTCGTATTTTTTTCTTCGTTATTGCCGAAGATATTCATTAAAACGTGTTTGAAATTCGTGGACTTGTAATTTTTTGGGAAAAAAAGACAACCTGTCGATATCGGATGATGGGTTTGAACCCTTTAGGCGTTACATTTAAAAATGAAAAAAATCATGCGTGTAGGGTTGGCGGATAAGTATTGAAACAAAAAAAAACGATACTTTTATCTCATACCATAAGGGCGGGGGTGGGGGTGAGTTTGAGAAATATTAGGGTTGGGGTGATTTTGAGTACGTCATCGAGTTCTAAATGCTTTTTTAGGTACGTTCACCGATTTTCGTATTTTTTTCTTCGTTATTGCCGAAGATATTCATTAAAACGTGTTTGAAATTCGGTGAACTTGTAATTTTTTGGGAAAAAAAAGACAACCTGTCGATATCGGATGATGGGTTTGAACCCTTTAGGCGTTACATTTAAAAATGAAAAAATCATGCGTTTAGGGTTGGCGGATAAGTATTGAAACAAAAAAAAACGATACTTTTATCTCATACCATAAGGGCGGGGGTGGGGGTGAGTTTGAGAAATATTAGGGTTGGGGTGATTTTGAGTACGTCATCGAGTTCTAAATGCTTTTGTAGGTACGTTCACCGATTTTCGTATTTTTTTCTTCGTTATTGCCGAAGATATTCATTAAAACGTGTTTGAAATTCGTGGACTTGTAATTTTTTGGGAAAAAAAAGACAACCTGTCGATATCGGATGATGGGTTTGAACCCTTTAGGCGTTACATTTAAAAATGAAAAAAATCATGCGTGTAGGGTTGGCGGATAAGTATTGAAACAAAAAAAACGATACTTTTATCTCATACCATAAGGGCGGGGGTGGGGGTGAGTTTGAGAAATATTAGGGTTGGGGTGATTTTGAGTACGTCATCGAGTTCTAAATGCTTTTTTTAGGTACGTTCACCGATTTTCGTATTTTTTCTTCGTTATTGCCGAAGATATTCATTAAAAACGTGTTTGAAATTCGTGGACTTGTAATTTTTTGGGAAAAAAAAGACAACCTGTCGATATCGGATGATGGGTTTGAACCCTTTAGGCGTTACATTTAAAAATGAAAAAATCATGCGTGTAGGGTTGGCGGATAAGTATTGAAACAAAAAAAAAACGATACTTTTATCTCATACCATAAGGCGGGGGTGGGGGTGAGTTTGAGAAATATTAGGGTTGGGGTGATTTTGAGTACGTCATCGAGTTCTAAATGCTTTTTAGGTACGTTCACCGATTTTCGTATTTTTTTCTTCGTTATTGCCGAAGATATTCATTAAAACGTGTTTGAAATTCGTGAACTTGCAATTTTTTGGGAAAAAAAGACAACCTGTCGATATCGGATGATGGGTTTGAACCCTTTAGGCGTTACATTTAAAAATGAAAAAAATCATGCGTTTAGGGTTGGCGGATAAGTATTGAAACAAAAAAAAACGATACTTTTATCTCATACCATAAGGGCGGGGGTGGGGGTGAGTTTGAGAAATATTAGGGTTGGGGTGATTTGAGTACGTCATCGAGTTCTAAATGCTTTTGTAGGTACGTTCACCGATTTTCGTATTTTTTTCTTCGTTATTGCCGAAGATATTCATTAAAACGTGTTTGAAATTCGTGGACTTGTAATTTTTTGGAAAAAAAAGACAACCTGTCGATATCGGATGATGGGTTTTGAACCCTTTAGGCGTTCATTAAAAATGAGAAAAAATCATGCGTTTAGGGTTGGCGGATAAGTATTGAACAAAAAAAACGATACTTTTATCTCATACCATAAGGGCGGGGTGGGGGTGAGTTTGAGAAATATTAGGGTTGGGGTGATTTTGAGTACGTCATCGAGTTCTAAATGCTTTTTTAGGTACGTTCACCGATTTTCGTATTTTTTTCTTCGTTATTGCCGAAGATATTCATTAAAACGTGTTTGAAATTCGTGAACTTGTAATTTTTTGGGAAAAAAAAGACAACCTGTCGATATCGATGATGGGTTTGAACCCTTTAGGCGTTACATTTAAAAATGAAAAAAATCATGCGTGTAGGGTTGGCGGATAAGTATTGAAACAAAAAAAAACGATACTTTTATCTCATACCATAAGGGCGGGGGTGGGGGTGAGTTTGAGAAATATTAGGGTTTTGGGGTGATTTTGAGTACGTCATCGAGTTCTAAATGCTTTTTTAGGTACGTTCACCGATTTTCGTATTTTTTTCTTCGTTATTGCCGAAGATATTCATTAAAACGTGTTTGAAATTCGTGGACTTGTAATTTTTGGGAAAAAAAAGACAACCTGTCGATATCGGATGATGGGTTTGAACCCTTTAGGCGTTACATTTAAAAATGAAAAAAATCATGCGTTTAGGGTTGGCGGATAAGTATTGAAACAAAAAAAAACGATACTTTTATCTCATACCATAAGGGCGGGGGTGGGGGTGAGTTTGAGAAATATTAGGGTTGGGGTGATTTTGAGTACGTCATCGAGTTCTAAATGCTTTTTTAGGTACGTTCACCGATTTTCGTATTTTTTTCTTCGTTATTGCCGAAGATATTCATTAAAACGTGTTTGAAATTCGTGGACTTGTAATTTTTTGGGAAAAAAAAGACAACCTGTCGATATCGGATGATGGGTTTGAACCCTTTAGGCGTTACATTTAAAAATGAAAAAAATCATGCGTGTAGGGTTGGCGGATAAGTATTGAAACAAAAAAAAACGATACTTTTATCTCATACCATAAGGGCGGGGGTGGGGGTGAGTTTGAGAAATATTAGGGTTGGGGTGATTTTGAGTACGTCATCGAGTTCTAAATGCTTTTTTAGGTACGTTCACCGATTTTCGTATTTTTTTCTTCGTTATTGCCGAAGATATTCATTAAAACGTGTTTGAAATTCGTGGACTTGTAATTTTTTGGGAAAAAAAGACAACCTGTCGATATCGGATGATGGGTTTGAACCCTTTAGGCGTTACATTTAAAAATGAAAAAAATCATGCGTTTAGGGTTGGCGGATAAGTATTGAAACAAAAAAAAACGATACTTTTATCTCATACCATAAGGGCGGGGGTGGGGGTGAGTTTGAGAAATATTAAGGTTGGGGTGATTTTGAGTACGTCATCGAGTTCTAAATGCTTTTTTAGGTACGTTCACCGATTTTCGTATTTTTTTCTTCGTTATTGCCGAAGATATTCATTAAAACGTGTTTGAAATTCGTGGACTTGTAATTTTTTGGGAAAAAAAGACAACCTGTCGATATCGGATGATGGGTTTGAACCCTTTAGGCGTTACATTTAAAAATGAAAAAAATCATGCGTTTAGGGTTGGCGGATAAGTATTGAAACAAAAAAAAACGATACTTTTATCTCATACCATAAGGGCGGGGGTGGGGGTGAGTTTGAGAAATATTAGGGTTGGGGTGATTTTGAGTACGTCATCGAGTTCTAAATGCTTTTTTAGGTACGTTCACCGATTTTCGTATTTTTTTCTTCGTTATTGCCGAAGATATTCATTAAAACGTGTTTGAAATTCGTGGACTTGTAATTTTTTGGGAAAAAAAAGACAACCTGTCGATATCGGATGATGGGTTTGAACCCTTTAGGCGTTACATTTAAAAATGAAAAAAATCATGCGTTTAGGGTTGGCGGATAAGTATTGAAACAAAAAAAAACGATACTTTTATCTCATACCATAAGGGCGGGGGTGGGGGTGAGTTTGAGAAATATTAGGGTTGGGGTGATTTTGAGTACGTCATCGAGTTCTAAATGCTTTTTTAGGTACGTTCACCGATTTTCGTATTTTTTTCTTCGTTATTGCCGAAGATATTCATTAAAACGTGTTTGAAATTCGTGGACTTGTAATTTTTGGGAAAAAAAAGACAACCTGTCGATATCGGATGATGGGTTTGAACCCTTTAGGCGTTACATTTAAAAATGAAAAAAATCATGCGTTTAGGGTTGGCGGATAAGTATTGAAACAAAAAAAAACGATACTTTTATCTCATACCATAAGGGCGGGGGTGGGGGGTGAGTTTGAGAAATATTAGGGTTGGGGTGATTTTGAGTACGTCATCGAGTTCTAAATGCTTTTTTAGGTACGTTCACCGATTTTCGTATTTTTTTCTTCGTTATTGCCGAAGATATTCATTAAAACGTGTTTGAAATTCGTGGACTTGTAATTTTTTGGGAAAAAAAAGACAACCTGTCGATATCGGATGATGGGTTTGAACCCTTTAGGCGTTACATTTAAAAATGAAAAAAATCATGCGTGTAGGGTTGGCGGATAAGTATTGAAACAAAAAAAAACGATACTTTTATCTCATACCATAAGGGCGGGGGTGGGGGTGAGTTTGAGAAATATTAGGGTTGGGGTGATTTTGAGTACGTCATCGAGTTCTAAATGCTTTTTTAGGTACGTTCACCGATTTTCGTATTTTTTTCTTCGTTATTGCCGAAGATATTCATTAAAACGTGTTTGAAATTCGTGGACTTGTAATTTTTTGGGAAAAAAAGACAACCTGTCGATATCGGATGATGGGTTTGAACCCTTTAGGCGTTACATTTAAAAATGAAAAAAATCATGCGTTTAGGGTTGGCGGATAAGTATTGAAACAAAAAAAAACGATACTTTTATCTCATACCATAAGGGCGGGGGTGGGGGTGAGTTTGAGAAATATTAGGGTTGGGGTGATTTTGAGTACGTCATCGAGTTCTAAATGCTTTTGTAGGTACGTTCACCGATTTTCGTATTTTTTTCTTCGTTATTGCCGAAGATATTCATTAAAACGTGTTTGAAATTCGTGGACTTGTAATTTTTTGGGAAAAAAAAGACAACCTGTCGATATCGGATGATGGGTTTGAACCCTTTAGGCGTTACATTTAAAAATGAAAAAAATCATGCGTGTAGGGTTGGCGGATAAGTATTGAAACAAAAAAAAACGATACTTTTATCTCATACCATAAGGGCGGGGGTGGGGGTGAGTTTGAGAAATATTAGGGTTGGGGTGATTTTGAGTACGTCATCGAGTTCTAAATGCTTTTGTAGGTACGTTCACCGATTTTCGTATTTTTTTCTTCGTTATTGCCGAAGATATTCATTAAAACGTGTTTGAAATTCGTGGACTTGTAATTTTTTGGGAAAAAAAAGACAACCTGTCGATATCGGATGATGGGTTTGAACCCTTTAGGCGTTACATTTAAAAATGAAAAAAATCATGCGTTTAGGGTTGGCGGATAAGTATTGAAACAAAAAAAAACGATACTTTTATCTCATACCATAAGGGCGGGGGTGGGGGTGAGTTTGAGAAATATTAAGGTTGGGGTGATTTTGAGTACGTCATCGAGTTCTAAATGCTTTTTTAGGTACGTTCACCGATTTTCGTATTTTTTTCTTCGTTATTGCCGAAGATATTCATTAAAACGTGTTTGAAATTCGTGGACTTGTAATTTTTTGGGAAAAAAAAGACAACCTGTCGATATCGGATGATGGGTTTGAACCCTTTAGGCGTTACATTTAAAAATGAAAAAAATCATGCGTGTAGGGTTGGCGGATAAGTATTGAAACAAAAAAAAACGATACTTTTATCTCATACCATAAGGGCGGGGGTGGGGGTGAGTTTGAGAAATATTAGGGTTGGGGTGATTTTGAGTACGTCATCGAGTTCTAAATGCTTTTTTAGGTACGTTCACCGATTTTCGTATTTTTTTCTTCGTTATTGCCGAAGATATTCATTAAAACGTGTTTGAAATTCGTGGACTTGTAATTTTTTGGGAAAAAAAGACAACCTGTCGATATCGGATGATGGGTTTGAACCCTTTAGGCGTTACATTTAAAAATGAAAAAAATCATGCGTTTAGGGTTGGCGGATAAGTATTGAAACAAAAAAAAACGATACTTTTATCTCATACCATAAGGGCGGGGGTGGGGGTGAGTTTGAGAAATATTAGGGTTGGGGTGATTTTGAGTACGTCATCGAGTTCTAAATGCTTTTGTAGGTACGTTCACCGATTTTCGTATTTTTTTCTTCGTTATTGCCGAAGATATTCATTAAAACGTGTTTGAAATTCGTGGACTTGTAATTTTTTGGGAAAAAAAGACAACCTGTCGATATCGGATGATGGGTTTGAACCCTACACAGTAATTGTAATTAAAAAATGTAATTGGAAAAGTAATTGTACTTATGAGAAGTAATTGTATTTAGATAATTCAAATAATATAATTACAAAGTACAATTCCTCCACAGATTTTGCTGCAATTACAATTCCAAATTACTTTAAGAAAAAAAAGTACTTAAGTACAATTACAAATTGCATGAAAAAAAGTAATTGTAATTATTAATTACTTTTTAACTAGGAATTACCCAGCAATGTTGGAGAGTGGGTGAATTTATCAAAAAACGAAGCAGACCAGTCGATTTCTCGTCCCAAAAAGCGTCAATTTACAAAATTTCTGCGTTTTTCAAGTACATATTATACCTTCCCTTTCCATACATTTTTTTAATTTCTACCACATACCCTCGCTTTCGATACACAAATGAAAATTTGATTTTTCGAAAATTTCGACACTATTTGATGGTGAACAATCAAGTACGGAAATTCACTACCGCCACGAACTATGTATTTTCCGCAAGTTTCATAAGTATTTAATTGTTGTATAAATCATTTATTTTTTGCTTTTGATTCATGGTTGTATCAATAGAAATCTATCGTTATGTTTATCAGTGCTGGGTAATTCCTAGTTAAAAAGTAATTAATAATTACAATTACTTTTTTTTCATGTAATTTGTAATTGTACCTTAGTACTTTTTTTTCTTAAAGTAATTTGGAATTGTAATTGCAGCAAAATCTGTGGAGGAATTGTACTTTGTTATTATATTATTTGAATTATCTAAATACAATTACTTCTCATAAGTATAATTACTTTTCCAATTACAATTACTATTTCCAATTACAAGTACAATTACATTTTTTAATGACAATTAGTTTTAAATGCGTGATTACGAGATGCACGTGGTACAAAAACGAGAAATTCCCTGTTCGAACCGAACCCTAGACTAATGTTGCCCGATTTGTATGATATGATTATACCTAATATAGAATATTACTATATCTATGTACCTAGACTCAGGTAGGTACACGAACTTTTGTATTTTTGTTTCGTTCGAATCAATAAACTTTTTGTAAACACTTTATTTTAACTTCCCTGTTTCGTTTTTATATTACTTGTTACTTATTAAGGATTTTGTCTTTTCCCGTAAGTTAAGGAGAGCTTACTTAGTTATTCTCAGTTTTAGGTGATACATGTCAATTTCCGATCTATAACTATAGGTGCAGTCTAATGTTTCGGGCAACAAGCCCTAATTGCTAAATGGTGTTTAGATTGTATCTACTCCATACAAAATTTGTCATGTGTCATCTCAAACCGAGTTCAAGTAAGCTTTATACAAACCACCCTTAACATATCTTTAACTTTAAGGAATCCTTAAGAAAGTCGCTGCAATTGTTTGTTACTTTAACAGTTTCAATTACCTATTTAAAAATTTTATTCGTATCGGCTGGCTCCCCCATTCTGTCATAATTTGTTGATTTATCCGCAAAGTAATTATAAAAGTGATTGATAATTCCTATTTTTACGACATGTACTTTGTAATTGTAGTTAATACCTTTTTTGGAAGAGTGCTTTGTAATTGTGATTATTTTTAAAGTTAATGTAATTATCCAGCACTACTATCCAATTATTTCAATCCTAAATTAAATTGTAACCCCTGTATAAATCAAAAGTTCTTTCTTTTACTCCTCGTAGGTATATTTAAATATTAATTTCAATTATATACATTTTAATTGTGCCACCCTACATCTAGAACGTAATATTTAAATATTCATCCAATCTCTAATAATTAATATATTTCAATCCTAGGTAGTTGAAATCAAATAGCATATAGATGGCGCGAGGTGTACTACTTTTGGAGAATTTAATTTATTGTTTTTTGTACTAGACGAGTCGTGACTTCTCAGAGGCGGGTTGGTAGTGGACTTTTTGTATCTCATATTTTATGCAAAACAAAATTTGGAATTTTCATTAGAGAAAATGCTCTTCTTTATCTTTATCATTATCGAAACGTTCATTTAAAACATTATTTAACATATACTTAACTAAAATGAAGCATATTAGGTATTTATTTTGTTAGAAAATGATTCGGCATTACAAGAAAAAAACAAGCTTAATATCTGGTCTTGACTTTTACTTATTATCATAACGGACATTAAGAGTTGTACTTACAGGGTATGTCACGTCAAAATATCAACTTTGTTATTTTAATTAGAATGTATGTATATTTTGGATTCAATAAGAAACTAAGGTCTAAATTTAACCATTGTCGAAAATTTAAGATTTTTGTAGTAAACATTTTTTTAACAATAACCATTGACATTAGGTTTGTTCGTAGAGAGAGTTTGCAACGGTTGGTGATTATTTCATACTGCGCATGCTCCGCCTCCAACGGTTTGGGATTTGCTATCCATTTTTATGTTCTACGAACGCATTTCGAAGAGTTAGTGATTCTTCTGTTTCTGTTATGAAAATTTAGATACAGGGACAAAAAAAAGAAGAATATAATAGGGTTTTTTTTTAAGTTTGGTAGCCAGATCATTTGCTACTGCCCTATATATCCGAAAATGTTCGAAGAATTCAAAATCGCTGTATTCGCCAATAGCGTGGTTAACAAAATGTTCATTCCGATGTTTCGGTTGACGATTCAATACATCGTATTCGTCAGTATCACTACTTGAACTTAATGACGAAATATCGCTTTCTAAAAAAGCGTCGGAAGAATCACTGTAATCAGAAGAATCTACAATTTTAAAGAGCAATTTATTTAAAAATTATTTTATATTTTCGTAATATGTACCCACCTAAATCCAAATAACATACAAAAACCGAAAACGCAAAAAAATTGGTTAGGTTATATATATGGCTGATTATGATTTTATTATGAACAATATTCAAAGTGCGCATGACCGTGATTAAAAATTTGGAGAATAGTCAGTTGGCAATCACTTATTTTTTTACTACGAACACCCAACTAATAATTGGAAACTGTCAGTGATTCTTCTACGAACGCCAAATATTCAATGCGCATGCGATTTGCAGTTGGAAACGGTTGCTGATCGCTCTACGAACAAAGCTATTATCTTCGGTACCTATAATCTTAATTTTTCGGCGATAAGTCGTTATCGCCTAGCGTGAATAATTCAATGTTGATAGAATGACAACACATATGTCAATATTGAAAAAGTTATCAGTCAAAATGTAAAAGGGAATAATTAAGAAATAGACTTTAATTATCGTTTCTCTATTTACAGGTGAGAGTATTTGTAAGTAGTGTAAATAAGCTTATATATTAATTGAAACAAATCTATTTACAGAGCAACATCGTGAAGTTTATTTATTCCCAATTATGGTTTAATTGTTAGGTACCTACCTAATGAATTTCGAGAATTATACAGGGTGTCAATTTTAAAACTTACAATGGGCTGTACCTCGTGAACGAAAAGAGATTTTAAAAAAAATTCAAAACCGTTTCTAGGGTAGAGAGGGGGAACTAAAATGACATGTGCGAGAGTGCACCCCCATCAACCCCCTATGCCCCACCTACCTCAACTACAAAAATTTAAATGGCAACCCCCTACTTGTGATACGTTGAAAGCCCGTAGAAAATGCTTTCCAACGGTCTAAGTGATAATTATACAGGGTGTAACAATAAAAAAGAAAAATTTATTTGACAAAAAAAATACCAATTAATTGTGGAACGATAGATACTTCGCTTTGCAAGTACGGTCCCTATTTAAGTGTTAAATGTTCTATTAATTGTATTTAAAAAAAACTTGTTTGCTTTGCAGTTTTGAAACAACACATTTTGTTATTCTGTTTTGCATTTAAAAAGTCTGTGTTTTTTCATAGCAAATATTTTATCCATTATCTAATTTAATATTTAAAAACTTCATTTCATTTAAAATTGGTTTGCCAAAGATTAAAATTTATATTTTACTTAGGTACTTTCGTGGATTATGAAAATCGCTTTTTGTATTTGTTACTTGTTTTCGTTTTGGTAATTTTAAATATTTATCTACAAAGGTTGTGGGAGATCATTGAGAAAGAAATACCAACCAAGACGCACGCTATAAAGTGACCCGTGAATCATATATGTATCGATTGTTTCTGGTTTCTGGATATTCGGCGTTGCCTATTATAAAAGTGGATAAATGTATTCTCTACAATCATATTATAAAATCTGGCTAACATACAAACCGACCGCATTGCGTTTCTGACATTTTTTTTGTAATCAAATTCTATAACATTTTTCGAAAATACACAAAGCACAACATGGTTTTGTGATATTTGTTCATTAAAATGTTTCCAAATAAGCCAATCAATGAAAATTACAAATGAAGCTGCGAAATGATTAAATTAAAATTTGGTACAATTTAAAAGCCTCCTCGTAAGTTTGTCGTTAATGTATGTGTTTCAATTATCATCACATACCAATTTATTTCATTGTTAAAAACAAAGTCAGTTGGAACAACCTAAAAAAAATAACTGGTCGGCATCTATATGCGGTCCTTATGACATTTTCTTTTGTGTTGTTCCAACGGATGGTGTTCCAACGGATTTCGTTCAAACTTTAGTACATGATAGACACTCTTGTAATATATTATTATTTTAACTATGGATTGATTGATCTCTTTCGTATTACCTTTTCTCCAATACTTGGTTCTCGGTTCAATTTTGACGGTCTAAGAAAAATAATTTTTTTCGTAAATTCACAATAATACGTAGGCTGTGGAAAATATTCTAATTTGTTTGCGACGGAATAGTAGGTTGTGAAAATAATTGTCAATGTAAGTCAAAATTATTGCCATTAGTAAGAATTTGATCATTTTGTTGATGAGAGAACAATCGAATTTACGCCTCTCGCAAACGAGAAGACGTCTCATCAACCGTGGGTGTATGTTGAGTCGTTTAATATAGAAATTACCATTGGTTGGTGGATTTGGATTATTAACTTCATAATGACAACCAAGCAAGGTCGAGCACGGTTAGTACTTGGATGGGTGACCGCTGGGGAAACACCGTCGTAGAGCCCGTACAGCCTGCAGCGAAGCACCGTAGATTACTAGGGTCAGTAGCATATCACAGCTCGCAGGCATTATACCAATGAGAACGAGGTATAATGTAGATATGCCGTCTTTTGGATGAGACGTAAAACCGAGGTCCCGAGTCCATGGATGTTGGGCTCGATAAAGATCCCTACCACTGGTTGGAACACTAGTGGATTCGGCAAAATTTCCGGTTAGGGGTAGAGTGCTCCCGGCGTCGGTGATTAGCCTAAGTTGCAGAAATAGACCGACGTTAAATAACCGAATAAAAAAAAAAAAAAAACTCCTTTCTCAACGACCTCCCACAACCATTGTAGATACATTTTTAAAATTACCATAACGAAAAAAAGAAACAATACGAAAAGCGGTTATCATAATCCACGAAAGTACGTAATTAAAATATAAATTTTAATATTTGGCAAACTTTTGGCAATCGCAGACCTTTTACAGTTGTCTAATATAAAAAAAAATTATTATTAAAATTGTAATACCTTTTAATGAAATCAGTTTATTTAGATATTCATCAATTAACTTTTTGTAGTATGATCAATCAAAATCTAGAAGCATTCTTTTTGTAACTACGGATTAGAAAAATTCAAGTCAAACCATAGGTATTCTCTTTTTTCTAATAAGTTTTTGATAAGCATTTTTTAACAATCACAAATTAAATTGTGTTTTAATTATTTCAATTCATAAAAATTTTATTATTTAAAAAATATATTTTTAAAAACAATATAAGTATATTCTGCCATGTGAGTTTTCTGTAGAAAATATCAATAAAATAGAATTTGTTTTTAATACATAGGTGACTCGTCGAAACTATAAGTTGACTTAAATCAATTTGTAATGTTTCTATCTGTAACTTCTTGGAGATTTTTATATTCCAATGTGAAAAACTACCTATCCACTTTAAAGTAGTCACTAGACATGATGATCACACTTCAGAATAAATTATAAAAAACCATGTTAGTATCTAATTCAATGTTAGTTAACCCTTTAGTAATAACATGAAATTCTATTCTATCTATTAGGTACATACTAACATACTACATGAGATATAACGTCGGTCTGACAAACCGCGAAAGTGTTTTGACCCTCTAGATCGTTCTCCTAGATGTTTAAGCATTGTAAATATTGAAGAAATTAAAAAATCAAATATTTGACAAAACTTTATTCACTTAAATAAATTTAAAAACTTGACATTAAAAATAAAAATATGAAAAGGTACAAGTTTTTTAATAGTCATCTTCAGAGTCATCGTATTCGGTAACGTATGGATCAATTTCTTTCAATAAATTGAACAGTCTAGCCTGCTCACTCTCGTAGGACATCTTCCTAAAGAAAAAAACAATATTATAATGGTAAATAATGCAAAAAATAAAATTAGGTTAGGTTTGTGGTGAGTGGGTCTATAAGGCCCTCCACTGCGACTCTGTTGTGGCTCATACCTATTCAGATTTCACCAAACAAATTCAGCTTCTTAACAAAGCGGGGCAGGCACAAATTATATCGCACTCATAGTAATGTAACGGCCTAAATAAAAAAAATTAAGTTTTGGGAAAACGCTAAAAAAGAATTAGAATTGTTTAGTTTTTTATTGAATTATTGATAATATCACATCTGCTATATTTACATAAGTAAAATTTTGTGTGATTGTAAATAGATATGTATTACATCATTTTTAGTTGTTACTTAATTGAGTTATAAAAATTATTTGTATATAAAAAAATATATTTCATAAAACTACTACTGAGACTGAGTTAGTCTACTTTAACGCAAAAATATGTGTGACTCATAACGGCACTTTAAAAATCAAATATATTATCATGCAACTAGATTCCCAGTTTTTGTACTGATAATTAAGGCACTTCATGACAGCTGGTAAATTAAGACAATTTTACAATCCACAACAATATTTACTAGAATAATGTTACATGAAATCGACACTATTTAAACCTGAAATAAATTATAAGGTGTAGTTTAGTTTTTGCTCCAATAAGGCTTGGACTACCTATATATTTCTACTTTCCGAACTCGTTCAATTTCTTTAGGAAATATCAGACCATTAGAGCCATAACGACTGCTTAACTGACAATCATTCTTAATGCAAATTTTGAGTTTTTAAACTGAATTTGAAGTACACGAGCCATTGGCGGCGTATTTGTTTTTGACCAAAAAAGGTGTACCCTTAGAATATAAGTTATACCTAATACACCGTTGTTATGTTACTTACCCGATATTCTAATTCGGGGTTGCAAAATGAAATTTATAACAACTGAATATTTTAGTAAACTTATAATTTTGTACTTATAAAATGGATTTATTTTTGATTTGTAACGAAATCTAGTTAGCTTACGACTGATTATTATTGTTAAGTGTTGAAAGTTCACTTGGAAGGCTAAACAAATTATTGTGACTTGGGAGAAGTAATAATGATATGAATGATAGTTTTTTCCTCGCTTATCCAAATGACTGATAACGAGATGCAGAAATTAGTTTAAGAAAGTATTTAATTTTTGAATTTATTATTTTCTCTTTATTTCACTCGACATTTAAAAAAGGCCGAATTACTCCAAAGGTAGAATTTTGTAAAATATATGAAATGCGGTTGAAACAAAACCTAATAATTGGAAACATTTTCATTTTTCACCTCGATTCTTTAAGCTACAGTTAGTTGTACACCTCAAAAGAGAACAAAACACATTGAATAAACATTTGACCAACTATTAAAAAAATGGTTATTTTTTTTAAACTGCCCCTTTTCCAGATTTGAATCCTATAGAAATGATTTGAAAAAACAGTAGGAACATGTTATCAAAGTCAAAGATAATTAATTACATGAAAATTGAACGTAGCACTGTCGATCTTACTGAAATTAATTAATTCAGATGAATGTAGGGATTAAATTCTAGAGATTTGGATTATCAAGCTAGTGGCACTGAATAAATAATTTAAACGCTTTTATGATAATTATTTTCTAGTTGATATGTTGACAAATGGATAAAAATTTTTTGATTAAATATTAAATATTAAAAGATTGTAGAGCATTTTTACTAAATATATTGATTTCTATAAAAACAAGCAAATATGTACGTATAATCAGAATTATTTAAGAAACCGATCAACGTCTCTGGATTTACTTATAGATGATTATAAATTCTGAATTATTTTGTTTTCAAATAAAATATGTAGTAATACCTAATTAAAATACAAACGGAAAACTTATGAGGCTTTGTAATATAAAAAATATAATAATTTCGGTTCCTTACTAATTTCCAATGTAGTCGGAATCTCCTAATGTGGAATCCGGACCAGAGTAGATTTTTTAATGATTGTGACCACACTTGGTATCATGCAATGAAATAATATAAAAATACACATCCGGATTTAGAATTTTAGGAATTTTCAGATATTGATCGATTACCAAAGTGTGGTTCCTATGTTATGAATTATACCTTTAATTTATTATAATAAATAATATCTTCACTTCTTTGGCAAAAATAAAGAAAAAAATATCTACTCGCCGTATTTTTTTCATATTTAAATATAACGCCTAAACGGTTCAACCATCATCCGATATCGACAGGTTTAGTCTTTTTTCGAGGAAATTACAAGTCCACAAATTTCAAACACGTTTTAATGAATATCTTTGGGAATAACGAAGAAAAAATTATGAAAATTGGTGAACATACCCAAAAAAGGATGTAAAGTCCGTCCGGAAATATAAGATCCTTTTATTTATTGACTATTTTTCAAAATTTTGAAAACTTTTAACAATCATTGACCATTTTTCAAAATTTTAACAATTATTGACCATTTTTCAAAATTTTAACAATTATTGACCATTTTGACTGTTTTTCAAAATTAGTGACCATTTTTCCAAATTTTTGATAATTTTTGACCATTTTTCAAAATGATGACAATTTTTAACCATTTTTGACAATTTTTGACAATAATTGTCCATTTTTAACAGTTTTTAACAATAATTCACAATTTTTAATCATTTTTGATAGTTTTGACCATTTTTGACAATTTTTCAAAATTTTAGGCCATTTTTCAAAATTATTGACCATTTAGGATAATTATTGTAAGGTGGGAAAAACTTGACTTGAGGAGAATGAGTGATTTGTAAAGATTGATATATTTAATTAGAATTTAACTTTTAATTACTTACTGTGTACTTACATTCAATTGTTTATAATATAGATAATAAAACAAATCTAAATGTTGAAAATAACTATTTTCAAGACACTGGACGTGATGCCTGGATTTAATTGAACAGTCCATGTGGACATGGTCCAAGTAGGTTGAACAACCGAGATGACGTACCTGGAATTAGATAGAAAAACACTCTGAGTATTCAATTTGCCATAAATAATAATTATTATTCCAATAAAGATCAGTGTAGTTAAAATCCCCAAAATTAATGAGAGTATTAATAATATACAAGGTGCATCTTATGTGTTTGAACTGTGATTATGCATGTCAGTACTTTCATTTTGGCTGATCAAAAATAAATGCCTAATTGTAAATATTTAGGGTTATTAGGAAAGGTGCAAGGGGCACAAACTCTCCCCAGTGCATGTAAGGAATATGTGGCACAAACTCTCCACAAACAATATTATAACTACTGTAAGTGGCGCAAACTCTCCACAGTACAGCAAAATAATATTACACTGCAAGTGGCACAAACTCTCCACAGTACAGCAAAATAATAATACACTGCAAGTGGCACAAACTCTCCACAGTACAGCAAAATAATAATACACTGCAAGTGGCACAAACTCCACAGTACAGCAAAATAATATTACACTGCAAGTGGCACAAACTCTCCACAGTACAGCAAAAAATAATACACTGCAAGTGGCACAAACTCTCCACAGTACAGCAAAATAAGGTTACACTGCAAGTGGCTCAAGCTCTCCACAATACAGGGGGGTGGAAGGAGATATGGGTGACGTGAGAAGTCACCCTGTATCAGGAATGGACAAACCGCAAGTGGTGCAAACTCTCCACAATACAGTATAGGTATGTGAGTTAAACTGCAAGTGGCACAAACTCTCCACAGTACAGCAAAATAATAATACACTGCAAGTGGCACAAACTCTCCACAGTACAGCAAAATAATATTACACTGCAAGTGGCACAAACTCTCCACAGTACAGTAAAATAATAATACACTGCAAGTGGCACAAACTCTCCACACTACAGCAAAATAATAATACACTGCAAGTGGCACAAACTCTCCACAGTACAGGGGGGTGGAAGGAGATATGGGTGACGTGAGAAGTCACCCTGTATCAGGAATGGACAAACCGCAAGTGGCGCAAACTCTCCACAATACAGGGGGGTGGAAGGAGATATGGGTGACGTGAGAAGTCACCATGTATCAGGAATGGACAAACCGCAAGTGGTGCAAACTCTCCACAATACAGTATAGGTATGTGAGTTAAACTGCAAGTGGCACAAACTCTCCACAGTACAGCAAAATAATAATACACTGCAAGTGGCACAAACTCTCCACAGTACAGCAAAATAATATTACACTGCAAGTGGCACAAACTCTCCACAGTACAGCAAAATAGTAATACACTGCAAGTGGCACAAACTCTCCACAGTACAGCAAAATAATAATACACTGCAAGTGGCACAAACTCTCCACAGTACAGCTAAATAAGGTTACACTGCAAGTGGCTCAAGCTCTCCACAATACAGGGGGGTGGAAGGAGATATGGGTGACGTGAGAAGTCACCCTGTATCAGGAATGAACAAACCGCAAGTGGCGCAAACTCTCCACAATACAGTATAGGTATGTGAGTTGAACTGCAAGTGGCACAAACTCTCCACAGTACAGTAGGATTGGATGAATAGGAAATGCAACAACAAATTAATGTTCTTAATAACGTTGAATATTAAAGAACTTTAAACAAAGTAATTATTAAAAATAATTAGCAAATATATATACTCTATGTGATAAAATATCTTTTAAAATCAAATATCAAATAACAGGCAAAACTGAATTACTCTGTGAGATAGACTCACCTATTTAACTCCTGATATGCACCACAATACACACTATATTTTAATAGATTTATTTGGCTCAAGTGAACACTTTAGTTATTTTCTAGCAACTAAAACTCGACTCGTTCTTAAAATTTTGTTTCCCCTTTCGTAACCTCGAGGACTACTTTATCGCCGACGTGACATTATGATACTTTATTTATCTGTTTCAGACAATTGGTTGTTTTGTCGAGATTGCATTTCTGAAATATTAGGGTATACCCATAATTTAATTTATTTTACTTGAAACGAAAACTATTTTAAGAATAACAGGGAGAGAAAAAAATTGTCTTACATTATTGACAATTATGGACCATTTTTCCAAATTTTTGACCATTTTTGACCATATCTCAAAATTTTTGACAATTATCAACTATTTTTCAAAATTTTGACAATTTCTTACAATAATTGTCCTTTTTGATAGTTTTTGACAATTATTGGCGATTTTCGACAATTTTTCAAAATTTTCGATAAATTTTCAAAAATTTTAACAATTTTTCAACATTTTTTACCATTTTTGATGGTTTTTGACAATTATCGACCATTTTTTAAAATATTAACAATTTTTGACAATTATTGACCAATTTTGACAATAATTGTCCATTTTTGACAGTTTTTGACAATTTTTGATATTTTTTGACAATTATTGACCATTTTTGATAATTATTGACAATAATGGATGATTTTTCCGAATTTTTGACCATTTTTCAAAATTATTGCTCATTTTTCAAAATTTTAACAATTTTTGACCAATTTTGACAATAATTGTCCATTTTTGACAGTTTCTGACAATTTTTGATAGTTTTTGACCATTTTTCAAAATTATTGACCATTTTTGATAATTATTGACAATAATGGATCATTTTTACGAATTTTTGACCATTTTTCAAAATTATTGACCATTTTTCAAAATTTTAACAATTTTTGACAATTATTGACCAATTTTGACAATCATTGTCCATTTTTGACAGTTTTTGACAATTTTTGATAGTTTTTGACAATTATTGACCATTTTTGAAAATTTTTGACCATTTCTCAAAATTTTTAAAAATTTTTGACTATCGACCATTTTTCAAAATTTTTAAAATTATTAACAATTTTTGACAATTATTGTCCATTTTTGACAGTTTTTGACAATAATTGACAATTTTTACAGTTTTTGACAATAATTGACAATTATTGACCAATTTTGACCATATCTCAAAATTTTTGACAATTTTCGTATAATTTTATTTGATTTTTAATCTAATAAATAGTTAATGAATGAATCTTTTAGGTTTAATATCGGAATATGAAAAGCATGTACTTCTTAAAATAATACCAAAAAAAATCGATTTTTCGCAGAAATCGATTCTTTTTTTATCAAAATCGGTTAATGTTGTATAAAGAAAAAATCGATTTTTATTTAATCGATTCTTTTCCATTAATCTCACATCCCTAAATCACTCCAACCCTAATATTTCACAAACTTACCTCCACCCCCTACCCCTCATACCATGAGTTATGCGTCTGATTAATTTTTTATTTCAAAGTTAATATTATACAACATAATATATATGTGCCAAATAATATTCCTATTCCTAAAGTCGCAATTGCTTTACGGTGGTTATCGGTATCATTGTTTATTTAAACACCTGCATCTAACATCAAACGAAAGGCGGCGTTATAAACGTATTTTGCTGGCGTTTAGAAAAAATGATGCCGCCTTACAAAGGGGAACAAAACCAGACAAACTAAACTATCTGTCTTTGAAAAAAGGTATGGAGTCGGGACCGCAGGTCGGGACGTGTGCAAAATGTGAGAGAGATAAGGAATTTTATTGTTTTGAAAAGTTTTTTAGGACAGGAGAACGTAGAAAAAGGATATTAGAGATATTATTTTGGTCCACAAGGTCGTAGAAAAGGGGTTTAAAATAAATTATCTGAAATTTCTAATACAAGATAAAGTTAAGATAAACATAACGATAGATTACTATAGTTACAACCATGAATCAAAAGCAAAAAAAATAGATTTACTTAATTACAGTTAACTCTAAATAATTGTCATATTAGTAAAGCGTGATTATAGACGTCAAAAAATAATAGTTCAATACTATTAAACGCTTTACAAAATTAGAAAAATTAATTTCCAAAGAGCAGACCGTCCACTAAGAAGCAACAACTACTTCTCGGGCTATATGCCCCGACAGACATTGAATTACACCGAAACCGGTCCACAAGTGATGTTATTCCTTCTAATCGCAAACCAGAATGGTTGGTTCTATCTTAACAGATATACCAACCCCGTTTGACTTAGAAGTGTAATTCAATGTCTGTCGGGGCATATAGCCCGAGACGTAGTTGTTGCTTATTAGTGGACGGTCTGCTCTTTGGAAATTAATTTTTCTAATTTTGTAAAGCGTTTAATAGTATTGAACTAAAAAAATAAATGTTTTATACCTACAACAATACCTACAATTACGCAACTTGCGGAAAATACATCATTCGTGGTGTTTGAATTTCCGTACTTGTTTACCTTCAGATAGTTTCGAAATTTTCGAAAAATCAAATTTTCAATTGTGTATCGAAAGCTAGGGTATGTGGTAGAAATTAAAAAATGTATGGAAAGCGAAGGTATAATATGTACTTGGGAAACGCAGAAATTTTGTAAATTGTGGCTTTTTGGGACGATAAATCGACTGGTCGGATTCGTTTTTTGATAAATTCACCCCCAATCTCTAATAATATATTTCAATCCTAGTTAGCTGAAAGCAAATAGCATATAGATGGCGCGAGGTGTACTACTTTTGGAGAATTTAATTTATTGATTTTTGTACTAGACTAACTAGACACGAGTCGTGACTTCTCAGAGGCGGGTTAGTAGTGGACTTTTTGTATCTCATATTTTACGCAAAACAAAATTTGGAAAATCTTTATGGCTACCACTAATAATTGAATTAATTAATTAAAATAATTTTAAAACGTGAACGAAAAACAAAAATATATTCAGCATTTCATTTTTAGGTACAGCGTTTACAGTTTTAATTTACTTGTCACCACACAGAAAAGATCGGTTTTTCAAATAGAGTTTAGAGTATATTTGAGTTTAAATATAAACTGTGTGTGTGTTCTGGTCGTTTTTAGTGTTTCGAATTGTTTTGAAAATTTGGGTGATTCTGAGTAATTAAGTTTTATTCATTAGCATTTGTTTTATTTCACTATCAAGTTATTTCTTTAAATAAATTAAATACTGGGTGACCCAGAAGTTTTTGGCCCATTTTAACTGCAAAAATCTCGGAACTCAGAAACGATAGGAAGGTGAGGTTTTCGATGAACAATTCCTTTTATATAAAGTTTATTCAGTATAAATGTTTAATTAGTGAAATCTTATATAGGGTGTTTTAAAAAAACGGTATTTTTAAATGCAAATATCGTCTATTTTTTTAATGAAGCACCCTATATATTTTTATTCTATCTGAAAGCTGAACTCTTCCATTTTCTGAAAATGCATAGTTTGTTGAAGTTTAGATGAAAAATGAATAAGTTATTTGATTTTTAATGATAGGCTGTTATGTAGGCATTTAGAGGCGTATGCTTTGTCTTGACGATTCCAGACTTTTTCATACGGTTTTTTTTATCAAAGATAGATCAAAATGGACAACACTTGGAACATCTTAAAGATTTTCATTAAATTAGATAATTTATAATGTTAATTTTTATTTAAATTTGATTCACCTTTTGTTACACCCACTTTTTATTACATTAAAAAACGTATTCGTTTCAATACACACTTTATTATTTTCCAGCCAAATGCAACCACAACCCTACAACAATAATCAACTATCTATATCAATCGTCTATTTTCGTCCCTCGGTCAGGGTGGCAGGTATCTGAAGGGTAAACCGTCCCACAAAGGCGTACTCTCCTTACAATCGGCCATCCTAATCCAGACTGTCCTCAGTCTCCTTCTCTGGTTAATCTGTAATCATATATATAAAAATGAATCTGCGTAATGTATGTACGCGCATAACTTCAGAACGCCGGCAACAAATTGGAGTCTTTTTTGTGTTCGTTATTGCCACGGCAAGGTTTGTATACAATAAAAAATGTCAAAATCGATCAATTATCTAAATGTTTTTTTTTATTAGTATCATTCATTCAGAGTAAAATTGATGGACGAATACATTCATTTTTTCATTTAAGTCCATCGATTCCATTATCGATACAAATGAAGTAGTCAATTATCCAACTGAAATTCATTGGATTTGCCAGGATTACCACCACACAATTTGCATTCCAAGAATACCACTACTGCCAACTGACTTTCCTTTTGAATTCAAATGTGTCCAGTTTCCAGTGCGCCTTGCATTCGCGATGACAATAAATCCCAATCATTAGAAGTGTGCCTGAATTGCCATGTTTTTCGCATGGGCAGTTTTGTACGTTGCGTGCTCAAGAGTCGGCAAACCATCGGCCCTATATGTTTTTTTTTCAAAAGGAAAAACCAAAAATATTGTACATTATAAGGCATTACAATAGAATATAAGAATAATTTTAAGAATAGTATTTATTTGCCACAATTGAGTAAATAAGTGTGTGAAATTATTCATAAAATTCATTTAATTCATTGACAAATAAATGTATTCCAAATACTTGTCAATAAACAAATTAATATGATGAATATATACAGTCGTACTATTTTATTTAAACTTTATTTCAATATATGGTCCTATTGAAAACAGAAGCTATTGTTTATTTTTTTAATTTTGTCATAAAACAAAGTCTTTTAGGAATTCAGAAAATATGGCGGTACAAAATTCGCCGGGTCAGCTAGTAAATAAATAAATAAATATGTAAAATAATATGTCACACTATGGCTTTGCGTTCCAAACTTTTTATATTTCCTCAAGTGTTTGGATCTACCAAGCGTATCATGTATTACCTGGTTATTCCAACAGACACTTATTTTCTCAAGTGTTTGGATCTACCAAGAACACCATTTACTCCTTGATTATTCCAACAGACACTTATCTTCTCAAATGTTTGGATCTACCAAGAGTATCATGTATTACCTGGTTATTCCAACAGACACTTATTTTCTTACGTGTTTGGATCTACCAAGAACACCATGTACTACTTGATTATTCCAACAGACACTTATTTTCTCAAGTCCAAAATTTCCTTTTCGTCCTCGGATATCCGATGATGATTGTGGTTCGCCTGACTTACAAGTTAAAGATCTTTTAACTTCATCTGTTTTACCCAAAACCTGTAAATCATAAGAAATTCTATCGCTTGAAAACATAATTTTCTATCTACCTCAATTATGTTCCCAAAATTCACCATATCGATGATTAATTAATTCGGTAACACATTTTTAATATTAATAGGAACATTTTTCAGCCAAAGATCATTATTTAATTTGTAAAGTACATTTCACAATATTTCGTTGACTCGGTACCTGACTAATAAAACTTTAGAAATCCCTCATTGCACAGTAAACAGTAACAGATCCGTAGTCTGTAAAATTAAGATACTAAAACTAACTATTACTTTACCAGCCCAACAACTCAGCTGTCAAATAATCGTACTATTGAGCATTATCTTCTCGAAGAAACGAGTACGATACGATACTGTGCTATTGTTATCGGATCATCGACCACCCGCTGTGAGTTTTTTTTTTCTCTTGAATCAATCATGTTGTTGCAAAACCAAAACGGAATATCTTGGAATGGAGTGTGCAAAGTTATTTGAGGTTGATTCAAATAGACAAACACTAAAACAAAAATTACAGTAACCTTTGCCTAAAATAACATTATACGACAAGTAAGCATCGTCAATTACAAACGCATTTACATTTCCCATAAAGCTTTTAAACCATAGAGTTAACAAAAGCAATATAACTTATCATTAACTTCTCAACAATTGATTTTTACTAGTGTTCATGAATTCAACCTTTATAGTGTACTTTTCAAGTATACCCTTTTCATATATATTTTTATTTAACATATCATCCACTAAATTTATGAACGTATTCTTCTCTGTTCTCTTTCATTTCGGTACCACTGCTCTTTAATACGTTTCCATTTCTTACATATTTCACATTTTGTTACAATTTTAGGACAATATATAATTAAATAGGGTCCCTTACAATAATAGTAAAGATTGCAGCTGAAAAATAAAGACTTAAATTTAAATTTTAATCGTTTGTGTCATGTTTTATGTCGGATTTGGATACTACAGATGTTCCAGGATGTTCAAATAATATTTCCTTCATCTATATTAAAATTTAATCTCCGCAATTTCCTTGATTGTTCAAAACAATAGTCACTAAGTTTTTGATTGGACAAATGAACATAATTAGCGGTTTCTACAAAGAATTTCTCGAGTTTGATAACGTTCAAAAATATCAAACAATAACATTTTCATCTGCTCCCAATTTTCGATTTGCTTCCTAAAAGATTCATAACACTTACTACACTAGTATTGCCCTTAAGCCTAGAAGTAGCCCACTTTGTGATCAACATAATATAACGTCTCAATTATAATTAGAACGCTACAGATCAACATCATTTGTTCATTAAATAGCCGAATTATTTCCATAAGATGAAATAAAAATATGTACCTATTAGTGATTCATCAATCTGTGAAGAATTACTTACGGTTTGTTTATCTACTTATCCTTTTTCAACTTTTTCACTTGTTACCTCATATAAAGTATTTATCTATGTACCTCATTACGTAAAGAATAACTATCATTGTCGTTAGACGAACTAGATCTTTTGTGTCTACTTCTTTTCTTTGATTTTCCTATCATTAAACGCAGGATATTCCACTTCTGACTTGTTACACCCACTTTTTATTACATTAAAAAACGTATTCGTTTCAATATAAACTTTATTATTTTCCAGCCAAATGCAACCACAACTCTACAACAATAATCAACTATCTATATCAATAGTCTATTTTCGTCCCTCGGTCACGGTGGCAGGTATCTGAAGGGTAAACCGTCCCACGGAGGCGTACTCTCCTTACACTTTCAAGTTTGTTTAGTTGTTTTAGTTATTTCTAATGTCAAGTCAAGCTTCTTTACTTCTTTCAAAAACATTCAGTATATTTTTTTAACGGAGGTATTAGCAAAGAATACAAAATTTTTTCAACACTGTATACCACCTTCTTCAATGATTGGGTGACATTTTTTTTAGCTGAAACCAGTTTCAAAAGAAAAATTTGTTTTTTCAGTATATAGATGCCTCCCCAAACACAAAATCACAAAAAAAACTTTCTGCGGGAATGCACAATTTTCCCGACTTTAGAATATCTGAAACTAATAAATAAATAATATAAACAATATGAAAAATGAATTTAATCCTCTTCGCGACCTTTAACACAGATCAATGAATAATATCTATTCTTATCATTTTAATATCGCTTCAAAAATGAAAAAACAAAATTTTTTTTTAAACTGGTTTCAGCTAAAAAAAATTCACCCAAAACTACAAGTATAAGCAAAGATTACAAAATAAATTTATATTTATTTTGTAATCTTTGCTATAAGTAAGAATATAGATAGGTACATATCTAAAATATCTATTCTACTTTTCGGCGACAAAATGGCGCGACGCGCCGTAAAAAAACTACGTTGTTAGGGGAGAGTCTGTTTGTTATTTTCGACTTCGGCCAGTTACATTCCTTTCGTCATGGGCGGCGTAAGGAGGGTTTGCCTGATTTAATTAGCAGCAAACACTGTTTAATTACTAAATAGGGTTATTTGTTGGTTCAATCATTGGTCCAGTGGTCCATTGGTCAGTTCAATTACATATTAATTGAACACTGATTTTTAGGGCAAATAACTATATAAATTCATAGGTATTCACTTTCAGAATCTCAAAATTTGTTTCAATAGTTTTTCTGATATTTGCTTATAAGAAATCGTTGTTTAAAATTGGCTCTATTTCAATTTTTCGTATGCCCCCGTATTATGTTATGACAGAAATACTCTTTAAAGAATAAAAAATTTACAAATAGTAAAAAAACAACTGTTACAAGAAATAACTGTTATTTAATCATGTGTTCAAAGTGACCACCGATATCATTCAGGCAATAATAAAGTCTATTTTCAAATTCCTGTCAATTTTAAAAAACTATTAAATAACAATGGAAGGATGTTATCAAAGGCAAAACAAAATGATTGAATAGAAATTTACCAGACCTTTTAAATGAGGTATGACTTGATATCTAACGCCATTTGAAAAAATTTAAGAGGTATCTTCCCAGTAAACACAAGGACATCCATAAGATATCCACTGGATATCCATCAGGTACAATACGGATATCCATTGGACGTCCTTTGATGGACGAAGGATGTCCCATGGACATCCAGTGGATATCCATTGGCCACCAACTTGGACGTCCAATGGATGTCCATTTTCCGATCAGATATGGACACCTATTGGACGTGAATTGTACCAAAATGGATGTTATATGGACCATCAATGTGTATTATCTGATCCAGTGATGGACATTTTCGATTGGATATGGACTAATTCTGGACATGGATTGGACCACAATTGATATCTAATGGACGTTACCTGGACTAGTGATGTACATAGCCTGGAACAGTGATGGACGTCTTATGGACATTAAATAACCTATGGCTAATTGAAAAAAACTGGTAATTTAGAGAAAAAGATATTTTCTCTTGAGGTTGCAGTCAAAGGGAAAAGAAAATTATTAAAACAAAAATCAATTCAATAAAAAACACAATATACTGAGAATATCTAAATGAAACAAAAACAAATGATAAAATTATTCATATAACAAAAAATTGGCCTCCAATGAATAATGCACAAAAATTAATATTTTTCGAAAATCTAGTTCTCATTTTCTCTCATTTTTTTTCTTCAGCTCATTTTCACTCCTTTCTTTAGCACTTCTTAACCATTTTTTTATTGCTTCCTCTTAAGCTTTGGTATTTTCAGCCAAACAAGTTTTGTCACATGCCCCTAGAAGATCAAATCATCAATATATTATGTTTCAAGAAAATACAGAACAATTGAAAACATTTACTCACCAATTAGAACCTTTGCCAGTTTTAGGCTGCTAAAAACTTTATTTTTCTTCATCCCAAGCCAACTGAAATCTGCGGCAAATGTATTCGATAATAATGAATTCAAACATCTTTTGACAAAATCATATATGTTGCTGCCTCCCAGCTTGGATAATTCATTCATCTAAAAACATATATATTATAATGAAGCACATTATAAAATTAAGAAGAGAGTAATGAACTCACAGTTGCAATGAAGTTCCTCTCATCTGCTAAATATTCCTCTACATCATTGAGCTGTACCTCATCGCTTATTGGACGGAAATGGAACTTTGAGAATATTGAAGTACTCTCATAATTTTTCTCCTTTTCTGAAGATTTTATTATCCTTAATTGTTGTAACTCTTCCAGCACTTGGGTAAGAATATTTCTCATTAGTATCTGCTGTTTCTGGATAGCTTTGAGAGCGTCATCTAAAATATATATAAATTTTCAGCTTATTTTATTGTATGGATCATATAACTTCTAACCATAATTGTGTTGTTGGCAAGATGAACAGGTTTGAACATCTGAAACAAACAACATTAAGATAAGATATATTTATGCCAATATATACAGCATATGAGACAATATAAGAATGTTTATAATCACTAGAAAGTAACACACCAGCAGTTTGTTTTGCCATATCTGTCCTGGAATTGGCTGAAACAGCAGATACATTTCTTCTGTGGGGGTATTCTAGACAATTCCTTGTGCTGGGGTCTTCTGGACAATTACTTGTGCTTGGGACTCCTGGATTATTAGTTTGGATTGGTACACTGCTAACACACAGTCCAGGTGGACTTAAATAGCGTTTCTGGGAATTATCTTCAGAACTTGCTAATTCGTTTCCTTCGATGATACAACTTTTCTAATACTGACTTTACGCTTCAACTTATCACAGTCAGATGAGCTTAGGTCACTTTCATATTCAGCCTTATTCGCTTTATTTCTAGCTTGTAGGTAGGTGTCTGAGAATACGAAATTCGAATTGTTTCAAGTACAAAAATGGAAATATTAAAATGAACTCACCATATGTTCCACACCTGAAGGTTTGAAATGCTCGAAGCAGGGGGTGAAATACAAGTTGAACTTGAAGACTGATTCGATTGTGTGTCTCAGAAAGAAATTGAGGTCAACTCTTTTCTTGTTCGTTTATAAATTTTATTCAGGTACTTTTTTCGTACAGCCCTTTTCTCCATCTTACCGTGGAACACAATTGCAATACACTTACAACACTTTTTCACTTTTCTTTACTTAAAGTTCTCAAATTAATATCTAATAACACTGTTTTCAAAAAGACAGAATCAAGGAGTCACAACGAAAGAGCGAGGCAAAAATAAATGGTTAAATGACTTATCAAATGTCAACCGTAGAAGTATTGCCAATATACTAATTTTAACGCCGTTTCTTCTGGGATAAAACGTATGCACTCAGTGTATATCTATCCCTTATTGATTAGTTGTGTTAAACAAAAACAAATATATGTAGAGGTCGGAAACAGTTCGCCCTGGTGCGACGAGTGGAAAACGGTATACAGTGCTATCAACAGCTTTTATTCTCATGTATTATCAGCATAATTATATTATGTATTAACTACAATTAATATTGATCATACTCCATAAGAGACAATGGGCAAATTGAAACCAAAATTTCCCTGTTAGATTGAGAAAGGTGATCGAAGACGCATGCGCAAAGAGTTTTTAAGCATGTAGAATATTTTCGCGCATGCGCAGGAACTCCGCTTCATCACTATTTTTGGCTTCAGAGTATTATCAATATTCGTAGTTTATATATATATATATATATATATATATATATATATGATTATCATAGATTAACCGGTTGATCTGTGGTTTTATTTTGACAAGAAATGCACATTCATTAGATATCAATTCATGGATATATCTACTGGATATTCATGAACGGATATCCACTGGATGTCAATTAATGGATATCCACTGGATATACATCAATGGATATCCACTGGATGTACATCAATGGATATCCATGGAACAACCCAAAAATGGACATCCATTGGACATCCATTTCTGGTCCATGTCCATAGGGACTAATTACGGACATTGAGTGGATATCCATTGGACGTCCTGTGTTTACTGGGTTCAGCTAAAAAGTGTCTCCCTCAAGTTAAAAGTTGACGTGTTTCGGCATTTCTTTCTAATATGTCGCATTTCTGAAATATTAAGGGTGGGTCCTTTTCAAATGAACACAATGTATATTCGGGGTAACGAATTTCATCAGTTGCACTAATTATTATTATTTTGATATTTTGTTGTTATAATTTCAACTATTTAATATTTCACTCTTTAAGTTGACAAATCTATTTATACATATTTATATTAAATAACAGTTTGATAATAATTTATTAATTTGATATCTGAGATTACAAACAATGAAACAATACCTACCTACATTAATTTGAGGTATTTCGCGAGTTGACCCTTAATACCAATGACCCGGGGGAGACGTTTGAACGTTATTATGTATTATTTTTTATACATTCTTTTAAATACCGGGTGCATGGAAGTGCAATAACTTACTTGGGATAAAAATACAAAGAAATGTTTCAAATAAAAGTTGTTGTATTTGCTAAAATATTTTGAGATATACTGGGTATCCATTCTAAGCGAGACAACATGAAGCGCAGCGACTGTACCAGCTACTTCAGTGACAACATTAATTGTTCCCCAGCAAGAACCAACGTGGAGGTTATAGAGTTTCTCTTGTCAAACATTTTTTTTTTGTTCGTTACTTCGTTTTTTGTTTTTTATTTTTCTTATAAACGATTTTGGCCCATTGTATTTCGCAGGTAAGTTTTAATTCGTTTGAGAGTAGAAAATATGATCTCTCCACCGATGCCGACGTGACAGGAATGGTGACTGTCAGACTGTCGAACAAAGTAGTTTATAAAACTTAGATAAAACTTGTTGCAAATCATTGCCTATCATAATTATATTTTATCATATCGGCGTGACTGTGGTACTGACCTAAAACATCTTTATCCGAGTACCTATAGGTATGTTATTAAAAATTTAAAATTACGTGCATTTTAATCAGTCTTTTTGTATCTAGTATTTCACAATTCCCAACTTTATACAAAATATATAATATGCACGCCATTGGGCGGCGGCGTTTGCCATCAATGGGATTAAAGAGCGACTGTTTTTAGTTTTTACGGGTGCCACCGTGTGCCAGACACAGACTGAAATAAGTTGGTGTTGAAAAAGTAGAAGAACTATGAGTCTGAGAATCGCAACATTTGAATACTTGTCTATTATTTGTACCTATTAGTTATTTATTTGTGGGAAAATTTTATGTTCGTTAAAAATTTGTTGCATTTATTGTGGTGAACATCCGATGCTATTATTCAAGTATATAGGGCAAAACAAAATTTGGAGTTTTCATTAGAGAAAATGCAGTTCTTCTTCAAGATATTTAATAAAACGACACCTCCAAATTGAATTGTTTATATACAAAACAATGCGAAATTAACACTCAGTACAATTACTAATAGTCATTTACTTTACAAATGCCAGAAATAGACTAACAACTATCCCTTTTCTCAATAACGAACATGGTCCACTATATTTTTGTAGAAAAAGGGTTTAATATAAACCCTGAAGAGGACTGACTTAATACTAGAACAGGGTAGAACTTAACTTAACTTAAAATGTTATAGTAATTATTATTATGTCATACTATCTATCACTACGGTACTGTTTAACAAAAATCTAACACAAACCTGAGAAGTAGTGCGAATGGGCTACACCGCTCTCAATTTTCATATTATAAAAAAGTGACTTATACTGTATAGTAATACCGATTCAAAAAAAATTTTTTTCTTAATTAATTATATCGAAAATATTGTTGGAAATGGCAAAAAAGGAATACTGTGAAAGTTTAAGCTCTTAATATTAATATTAAGAGGTGCCGCATCGCAAATTTCGATTTTCCATTTAAATAACATGGGAACAATATTCTTGTAGAAAATTGAACGTTCTACAAAAAAGGTCTCTTACAATTTTTTGATATATTTATTCCTTCAAAAGTTATTCGAGATCAAAGTTGAACTAAGGACAAATTTTAATATTTTTCCAATTTTTTTACGCAACCATAAACTTTAAAATAAACCCTGAAGAGGACTGACTTAATACTAACTAGAACAGGGGAGAAATAATTTTTTTTTGCAAATCCAATGAAGGATAAATGATAAATGATCATAATATACTATAATGATGTTATTTTACAAACGATTACTAATCCCTTTTTCGAATTAAGATAAGCGCCCCAAAAAAATTTATCTACATTTTAAGAAACTTCTTTTAACTGAATTAAATACTGCCACTGTAGATACAAAAAATAAATAATATCTTAATATGGTATAGTAATTATTATTATGTCATACTATCTAACACTACGGCACTGTTTAACAAAAATCTAACACAAATCTGAGAGTAGTGCGAATGGGCTACACCGCTGTCAATTTTCATATTATAAAAAAGTGACTTATACTGTATAGTATACATAGATGGCGATATGCGTCTAGATGATATGAAAATATTAAGGTTACAATACGCCGTTGCCAATTGTTCGGTGGAATTGGGTAAACAAAAACAAAACTTTATACAATAAGAAGTGTTGTAGGTATGTAGGGAATGTATAGATGCCCATGTAGGTACATGTATTAAAAAATTACATAATATATCAGCTTTTATGTTTCAAAAATATCAATTATTTATTTATATATAACATTTTATGTTAAATACTTTGTCTAAATATAATAATAATATAATTTTTTGATTATATTAAATATTAAAACACTGTAGGTAGTATTTTTACTAAAAATATTGATTTCTATAAAAATATGCAAATATGTATCAGAATTATTTAAGAAACCGATCAACGTCTCTGAATTTACTTACCTATAATAGATGATTATAAATTCTGAATGAATTTGTTTTTAAATTAAATATGTAGAATACCCACCTGATTAAAATACAAACGACAAACTTATGAGACTTTATAATATAAATATAAATAATTATTTCGGTTCCTTACTAAGTAATTTGCAATGTAGGTACCTACATAGTCGGAATCTCGCAATGTGGAATCCGGACCAGAGTAGATTTTTTAATTATTTTGACAACTGGTATCATGCAATGAAATCATGTAAAAATACACATTCGGATTTAGAATTTCAGGAATTTTCAGATATTGATCGATTACCAAATTGTGGTTCCTAAGTTATGAATTATTATACCTTTACTTTATTATAATAAATATGTTTACTTCTTTGACAACAATGTAGAAAAAAATATCTACTCCCAGTATTTTTTTCATTTTTAAATATAACGCCTATAGAGTTCAAACCCATCATCCGATATCGACAAGTTTTGTCTTTTTCAAGAAAATTAAATGTCCAACACTAATATTTCCCAAACTTACCCCACCCCCTTCCCTTATGGTATGAGTTTTGCGTATGATTAATTTTTCATTTCAAAGTAAATATTATATAACAAACAATACTTGCCAAATAATAAATTTTTATTCCTATTCGTAAAGAGGCAATGGTGGTTATCGGTAGCGTTGTTTATTTAAACACGTGCATCTAACAACAAACTAAAGGCGGCGTTACAAGGGGAAATTTTTTTTTTACCATTTTGCGACAAAGAAAACAAAACCACTGTTTTTTTTTTAATTTCATAGAGTCTTTGAAAAAAGGTATGGAGTCGGGACGTGTGCAAAATGTGAGAGAGATAAGGAATTTTATTGTTTTGAAAAGTTTCTTAGGACAGGAGAACGTAGAATAGAGATATTATTTTGGCCCACAAGGTCAACAATTAAATACTTACGCAAGTTGCGGAAAGTACATCATTCGTGGTATTCTAATGTTTAATTTTTCGTGTCGAAATATTCGATAAATCAAATTTTTATTTGTGTATCGAAAGCGAGGGTATGTGGTAGAAATTAAAAAAATGTATGGAAAGCGAAGGTATAATATGTACTTGGGAAACGCAGAAATTTTGTAAATTGACGCTTTTTGGGACGAGAAATCGACTGGTCGGCTTCGTTTTTTGATAAATTCACCCACTGTCTAATAATATTTTTCAGTCCTAAATTCAATTGTAAGCCCTGTAGGTATAAATCAAAAGTACCATCTTTTTTACTCCTGGTAGGTATATTTAAATATTAATTTCAATTATATCCATTTTAATTGTGCCACTCGGTACCTACATAAATCAAATTAGCGAATTAATTAATATCTACATCTATACCGTAATTTTTAAATATTCATCCAATCTAATAATATAGTATGTATATTTCAATCCTATATTAAAATATAAGTTGAACATTGTATAAATAATAGTTTAGAAGAAGTAGTTGAAAGCAAATACAATAGATGGCGTGAGGCGTACTACTATTGGAATTTAATTTATTGATTTCTGTACTAGACAAGTCGTGATTTACAAGTAGACTTTTTGTATCTCATATTTCACGCAAAACAAAATTTGGAATTTTCATTAGAGAAAATGCTCTACTTTATCATTATCGAAACGTTCATTTAAAACATTATTTAACATTACTAAAATTTTATAAACATATTAGGTATTTTGTTAGAAAATGATTTGGCATTACTACTCAATATATGGGTAAATTGTATTTACTCATAATTTCTGAAACATCACATACGACTTCAAAATCCGGCAACGTTGCGGGCTCCGATACGAATCTCCAGCTAACGATACACTGAAATTTTTGCAGAGACAATAGTTTAATAGCTTCCCATTATAATTTCTCCATTCATAGATGGCGCACCCTTAATAGACGTTGTGGGGTCCAGAGAGTCGTTCATCTAGCATTCACTCAATAATACGTCGAAGAACAATAACAACTCTTTATTTCCACTTTATAATTCGTGATCATTTTATACATGTGTCAACTCCACGATGCTTCTTCGCTCACTGGCGAAAACAGTGTTGCCAGCTCTCAGAAATCAGAGAGAGCGAGAGAGAGAAAAGAAGTGAGATAGATAACAGCTCCCACACACTCCCCTCCTAGTGTTAACTACATAATAAACTTAAGCAGTAAAAAAAATCAAACAATATTCTGTTAAACAACTAAGACATGAACATATATGTCAATAGTAACAAAAATAGAACATAAAATATTGATTACATAGTATACAAAATATATTGTGTCATACGAATGCCGAATCACAACAACTATCGGCCATAGTCTGCAGAACGTCTAGTTATTTTGTGGTGGGTGAAAATGTCACCTTTTTATTTTTGCGCGAATACGTTTTTAGTGCTGGTTGGTTGGTTGATGCAGGTTCACTTGTGCAATCTAGGAGATCGGGCACGTGAAAGGCGGGTTTCAGCAGTTCCACAGTGACTGCCTTAACTTTACCGTTTACATCGATTTCGAAGACGCGATCGGAAACGCGGCGAACAACCTTGTGAGGGCCTGAGTAAGTGCGTTCAAGGGCCTTCTTGGCTACGTTGCGTAAAAATACGTGTGAGCATTCGTGTAACTCTTTGAAGTAGAAAATTCTATTTTTGTTTTTATGCGCGGTAGGGATTGGTCGAACTTGGCGCATATATTCTCTAAATTCCTCTATGAAAAAGTTGGGGTCTGGTGTTATATCTTCCGGAAGGAAGAATTCACCTGGAAGTCGCAAAGTGGTTCCAAATAGAAATTCTGCTGGAGAAGCATTGGTGTCAGCTCGGATATGGGCTCGCAGACCTAGCAATACTGTTGGGAGTGTGCGTACCCAGTTTTGTTCAGTGTGGCACATAATAGCCGCTTTGAAAACGCGATGCCATCGTTCGATTAAGCCGTTCGACTGAGGGTGATACGGGGTAGTTCGGATTCGTTGCGTGCCGATCAGATTTAATAACGCGTGAAATAATCTCGATTCAAATTGCGTACCTTGGTCTGTCGTTATGCATTTAGGCGAACCGTATCTGGATACCCATGTGTTGAAAAATGTTCGTGCGATTGTTTCTGCCGACATATCTTTAATTGGAGTTGCTTCCACCCATCGCGAAAACCTATCCACCATAGTCAGGCAGTACATATATCCGTCATGTTGTGGCAGTGGGCCAACGATGTCTATGTGTACCTGGTCAAAACGACCATCCGGAGCAACAAATTGATCCGGAAGGGTTTTCACGTGTCTAGTTACTTTTGACGCTTGACAATCTGTGCACGATTTGCACCACAATCTAGCGTCTCGTTGCATGTTTGGCCAGACGTATCTCTGGCGAATAAGACGATCTGTTACTTTAGCACTGGGATGTGCTGGGTGATGGACCATGCGGAAGACTCTTTTCCTAAGAGGTTCAGGCACGTATGGTCGAATCGTTTCACCTGAGATCTCGCATTCGAGCGTAACATTGTCAGGTCCCCATTGAATCTGTTTAAGTTTCAATGGGTGATCCTGGGAAGTTTTGATTACTTTTAGTTGTTCGTCGACAGCTTGGTGCTCTGCGAGTTCGTTTAAATTGAATTCTAAAGGCAATCGAAGGACCTCGATCCGGGAAAGCGAATCGGCGACTACGTTCTCAGATCCAGCCACGTGGACAATTTCCGTGGTGAATTCGGCGATAAAGGACAGCTGTCGGAGTTGACGAGGTGATGCTTTATCGCTGCGTTGTTTAAATGCGAATGTCAATGGTTTGTGATCAGAGTGGATTCTAAATTGGCGGCCTTCCACGAGATGCCTAAAATGTTTGATTGCGGAATAGATAGCAGTGAGTTCCCTATCATAAGCACTGTATTTAGATTGGGCAGACGAAAATTTCTGGGAAAAGAAAGCTAGAGGTTCCCAGTCGTCACCAGTGGATTGTTCTAAGGCTGCTCCCATGCCGAAGTCCGATGCGTCAGTCACTATTCTGATATTCGCATCGATACGAGGATGAACCAGTAGGGTCGCATTTGCCAAATCATTTTTCGATTTTTCGAATGCTTCCGTGGCCTCAGGGGTCCACCTGATTTCCCGTTGGTCGTTTTTCTTAGCACCTGCTAGGTACGAATTAAGCGGGGCGAGAGTTGTAGCGGCGTTGCGTAAGCATCGACGGTAGAAATTTAACATTCCGAGAAACCGACGTAATGATGCAACCGTTTTTGGCTTCTCGAACCTATGTATTGCCTCAATTTTTTCGGCTGTAGGTCGAGTGCCCTTAGAGTTAATCATATACCCTAAAAATTTTAATTCCGGAACGCCAAAAACACATTTATCCACGTTCAAGCGGAGGTGGAAATCCTTAAGCCTTCGGAAAATTACCTCTAAATGCTGTGAGTGTTCCTCGGGTGACGATGAGGCGACTAAAATGTCGTCAATGTAAACGAATACGTAATCTAGATCTCCTAGAGCTCGATTAACGTATCTTTGAAACGACTGGCCTGCATTGCGTAGGCCAAATGTCATGAACATGTATTCGAATAGCCCGAATGGGGTTATGATGGCGGTTTTTTCGATGTCCTCGGGTGCCATCGGAATTTGATGGTATGCTTTTTGTAGGTCCAAGGACGAGAATACCGTCTTACCGCTTAGATTTGCGGAGCAGTCGTGTAGATGGGGAGACGGATACCTGTCGGGGATTGTGACAGCGTTCAGCCGTCGGTAATCACCGCATAGGCGCCATGTACCGTCTTTTTTAATGGCCATGTGTGCAGGGCTGGCCCATGGGCTACTCGATGGGCGGCAAATGCCCGCCTCGACTAGAGCTTTAATTTCCGCCTTGGCACACTTCAACTTCTCCGGGGTAAGCCTACGTGCACGCTCGGCGACCGGAGGGCCATTAGTTATGATATGGTGAAGTACACTTCGGTTTTCCGGGGGTGACAGAGTTTGCGCACCGGTAATTTCCGGAAATTTTTTTAACAAGTGTGAAATTGAACTATTTGGATTGAAGCTATTAATTGATTGTGTTGACGCGGAACTGAAGTTTCCGAGCGCGAAACTACCGGTTGTTGAATCAATAACCCGGCGCTTTTTTAAATCGACAATCATCCCGTAGTGGTTTAAAAGATCTGCTCCGATTATAGCACAAGGAACGGCCGCGATGCAGAAATTCCACTTGATGGGTCGGCGTAGTCCAAAGTCTAGTTCGCGGTACGATTCGCCATAGGTATCTATGCGTGTGTCGTTTGCCGCAAAAAGTTTAAGTTTGGCGGGTGCGAGCTTAATTTTTGTATCAGCGGGGACTAACGAAATGTCAGCCCCTGTATCGACTAAGAAATATTGCCCGGTTTTCCTATCACGAATATGGAGACGATGAGATACATTTGTAACCTCCGCCACTGTCTCCGCGTGGGGGGGTACTACTAGTTTTTTTCTATGTAGTTCGCGTATTTCTCGCACCAACTTCGACACGACGTAGGGTTATCGGGAAATTTCAGGTGTGCGTAACACAGCCTAGACTTTTCCTTGTCCCTAGACTTACTTCGCGTTTGAGAATTGTTTCTGGAGTTAGGTCGCGAGCGCGTTTTCCGTTCTATCGCGTCCACTTTTACAGTGAGTTCTTTAACAGACTCTATTAGTGACTGAATTTGTGCCTGTGAAGCAGACAGCTCAGTATTGACGACGTTAATTTGAGAATTACCGGAAGACGCGTTAGAAATATCCGCCAGTTGGTCGGCCAGATCGGCCATGGTGTCTAAATGTTCCGTATTGGACATCACTATGCCTCGGTGTTGCTCGGGCAACTGCTCAAGGAACAATGATTTGAGAATCGAGTCGTCGACCGCGTTATTTACATTAAGATTACGGAGGCGACTTAAAATTAACGATGGCTTACCGTCGGTTAATACCTGTCCTTTCAATAGTTGCCTCAGTTTGGCCTCGTTTGACACCGCAAATGTTTTAATGATCCTCTCCTTCAGTTTTTGAAAGATATCAGGAGGAGGTGGTGACGCGGCGATGATATCTTTGACGCTACAGAGAACCTCTACGTCGAGCGCAGCCAGCATAATATCGGCCTTAGTAGTCTCACTTGTAATCCGCGCATTCCGCAATGAAATCTCTACCTGCATAAACCACAGCGCAGGATCCGCGCGAAAGAATGTAGGGATTTTAGGAGTTCGGTAGCTGTGGACTTGTGTGGCCATGTTTACCGTTAATAATTGCTCTAGTTGTTGGACACGACCTTGGGCTGCCCTTGACTCGTCGATAATTGTTCTGATTTGATCCTCGGTAAATGACATATTGTCTAATAATCTACAGAATAAGAACCGTGTACTTTATATTATGTACAATTTGTATTAAATACCAATAACTGTGTGATAAATAGTTATCAAAGATAAATGAAATAAAATGTTTCAAACAGTTTTTTAGAACGCTCATATGATTTGGCTACACCTAAAAAAAATGTTATATACTAAATACAGTACGATAAAAATGTGAAACTTCAACAGTATACACTTAACGCAATGGCAAGATTCGCTAAAAAGGGTACAGAAAATGTAAAAATGATTACAGTACTCCGGAATTGTCAATTGCTAAAACGTACTTGTTATTAAAAACAGGAACAGTTGAAAAAATTAAATTTTTGGTGGATGCTCCATAGGCAACCAACGTTACACGTGTATGATGAGTTGCTTATGTTAAAAATCAATACCTTGTAGACTTCTCGGTAGGCAACCAGAATTACATCAATGTTGCTGTGCTGCCGTCGACGACAATGGGCGGGATTATGGAGCACAGCACGAGGCAATGGGCGAAATTGGGGTTATGAAAAACTCACGTGTTTGAAAATGTGAAGTTGTATTTTCTTTCATAGTCCTTACTGCCCTGCTGCTAGGAATCGGTGCCTTCGGCCAGGTCTGCGATGAACTCACGGCACTGGTATCTGCTACTTAAGCCGGAGTGGCGAATATTGAAATGCGAAGCACTTAACATGTTTGAAAAACACTAGATCACGTCGGGGTCACCAATGTGGGGTCCAGAGAGTCGTTCATCTAGCATTCACTCAATAATACGTCGAAGAACAATAACAACTCTTTATTTCCACTTTATAATTCGTGATCATTTTATACATGTGTCAACTCCACGATGTTTCTTCGCTCACTGGCGAAAACAGTGTTGCCAGCTCTCAGAAATCAGAGAGAGCGAGAGAGAGAAAAGAAGTGAGATAGATAACAGCTCCCACAACGTTAATTTTTTGATCTCACAATTTATTGAAGGGATATGACCGTCTTTTTTTTTTATAGTCACTGATTTTAATTAGAATGTATGTATATTTGGGATTCAATAAGAAACTGAGGTCTAAATTTTACCATTGTCGAAAATTTAAGATTTTTGTAGTATACATTTTTTAAACAATGAGCATTTCCATTATCTTCGGACCTATATGGTTTAATTGTTAGCCCAATTAAGCCCAATTATTGTGTAAGTAAATATGGTGTAGTGTGTGTGATTAGCATTTTTTACCAATCACAAATTAAATTGTGTTTTAATTATTTCAATTTATAAAAAATTTATTATTTATGATATCAGAAATATTCTGCCATGTGAGTTTTCTGTAGAAAATATCAATAAAATAGAATTTGTTTTTAATACATAGGTAACTCGTCGAAACTATAAGTTGACTTAAAACAATTTGTAATGTTTCTATCTGTAACTTCTTGAAGATTTTTATATTCCAATGTGAAAAACTACCTATCCACTTTAAAGTAGTCACTAGACATGATGATCACACTTCAGAATAAATTATAAAAAACCATGTTAGTACCTAATTCAATGTTAGTTAACCCTTCAGTAATAACATGAAATTCTATTAGGTACATACTACACGAGATATAACGTCGGTCTGACAAACCGCGAAAGAGTTTTGACCCTCTAGATCGTTCTCCTAGATGTTTAAACATTGTAAATATTGAAGAAATTAAAAAATCAAATATTTGACAAAATTTTATTCAGTACTTTCTTTTACTCCTCGTAGGTATATTTAAATATTAATTCCAATTAGGTATATCCATTCTAATTGTGCCACCCAGTACCTATACATAAATCAAATCAGCGAATTAATTAATATCTACATCTATAAGGTAATTTTTAAATATTCATCCAATCTCTAATAATATATTTCAATCCTAGTTAGTTGAAAGCAAATAGCATATAGATGGCGCGAGGCGTACTACTTTTGGATAATTTAATTTATTGATTTTTGTACTAGACACGAGTCGTGACTTCTCAGAGGCGGGTTAGTAGTGGACTTTTTGTATCTCATATTTTATGCAAAAAAAAATTTGGAAAATCTATATGGTTACCACTAGTAGTTGAATTAATTAATTAAAATAATTTTAAAACGTGAACGAAAAAAAAAATTCAGCATTTCATTTTTAGGTACAGCTTTTACAGTTTTAATTTACTTGTCACCACTCAGAAAAGATCGGTTTTCCAAATAGAGTTTAGAGTATATATAGATAGGGACAACACTTGGAACATCTTAAATATTTTTATTAAATTAGATAATTTATAATGTTAATTTTTATTTAAATTTGATTCACCTTTCAAGTTTGTTTAGTTATTTTAGTTATTTCTAATGTCAAGTCATGCTTCTTTACTTCTTTCAAAAACATTCAGTATTTTTTTTAACGTAGGTATTGGCAAATATTACAAATGATTCAATGATTTCTTGCATTACCGGTTAATTCCAGATGTAGCCAAGGAGGAATGGCTAAACCACTTAGAGGATACTAATTAAAAGTTGACTTGGTTAAAACAGATCATTGATTAATTTATCGAGAAGGACAAGGAAAATCATTGAAGAAGCCATTTTTTCAACACTGTATAGCTTCTTCAATGATTGGGTGAATTTTTTTTCAAAAAAAAAATTAATTGTTTTTTCAGTATATAGATGCCTCCCCAAACACAAAATCACCAAAAAACTTTCTGCGGGAATGCATCATTTTTTCGACTTTAGAATAACTGAAACTAATAAATAAACTATAATAAATAATAACTATTCTTATCATTTTAATATCGCTTCAAAAATCTCAAGAAACAAACGTTTTTCATGTACACGCCTGTTTACCGAGTCCAATTGCCGGGTATAGTTCGAATCATTCGAAATTCTACGATATTTTGTCAATAAATGAAAATGGTATATTTCTGCAAGAAGTTTTTTGCGTGTTTATATTTAGAAAATTGTCTAAAATGTTAACAGAAACGTATTTTCTTGTAACTGGTTTCAGCTATTCTAAAGTAGAAAAAATTAAAATTATGCATTTCCGCAAAAAAAATTCGAGTCTTTCTGTTTAGAAAAGGTTCCAAATAGTAAATAAACCAATTGTTACACCCACTTTTTATTACATTAAAAAGCGTATTCGTTTCCATACACACTTTATTAGTTAACAGACAAATGCAACCACCACTGTACAATAACAACTCAACTATCTCTGCATAGTCTCGATATCATCTGTTTTCGTCCCTCGCTCAGGGTAGCAGGTATCTCAAGGGTAAACCGTCTCACAGAGGCGTACTCTCCTTACACAATATATTTCTTACATAACTGATTTCAGCTAAACGAAAGTTGATCCCAACGATTTTCCTTGCCCTTCTCTCTCGATAAAAACTACAACTATAGGTAAGAATATAGGTGGTAGGTACGTATAAGCTCTAAAATATCTATTTTACTTTTCGGCGACAAAATGGCGCGGCGCGCCGTAAAAGAACTACGTTGTTAGGGGAGAGTCTGTTTGTTATTTTCGATTTCGGCCAGTTACATTCCTTTCGTCATGGGCGGCGTAAGGAGGGTTTGCCTGATTTAATTAGCAGCAAACACTGTTTAATTACTAAATAGGGTTATTCATTGGTCGTTCTTCTTGAACGACATCAGTTCAATTAAATATTAATTGAACACTGATTTTTAGGGCAAATAATTATATAAATTCATAGGTATTCACTTTCAGAATCTGAAAATTTGTTTCAATAGTTTTTCTGATATTTGCTTATAAGAAATCGTTGTTTAAAATTGGCTGTATTTCAATTTTTCGTATGCCCCCGTATTATGTTATGACAGAAATACTCTTTAAAGAATAAAAAATTTACAAATAGTAAAAAGACAACTGTTACAAGAAATAACTGTTATTTAATCATGTGTTCAAAGTGACCACCGATATCATTCAGGCAATAATAAAGTCTGTTTTCAAATTCCTGTTAATTTTAAAAAACTATTAAATAACAATTGAAGGATGTTATCAAAGACAAAACAAAATGATTGAATAGAGATTTACCAGACCTTTTAAATGAGGTATGACTTGATATCTAACGCCATTTGAAAAAATTTAAGAGGTATCTTCAGTAGGGAGGGGGTGAATCTGACGTTTATGACATTAGCGCTAAAAAGTTAAAAGTTGTCGTGAATCGGCATTTCTTTCTAATATGTCGCATTTCTGAAATATTAAGGGTGGGTCCTTTTCAAATGAACACAGTGTATATTCTTCAAGGTTGTATTCGGGGTAACGAATTTCATCAATTGCACTAATTATTATTATTTTGATATTTTGTTGTTATAATTTCAACTATTTAATATTTCACTCTTTAAGTTGTCAAATCTATTTATACATATTTATATTAAAAAACAGTTTGATAATAATTTATTAATTTGATATCTGAGATTACAAACAATACCTACCTACATTAATTTGAGGTATTTCGCGAGTTGACCCTAAATGCCAATTACCCGGGGGAGACGTTTGAACTTTATTATGTGTCATTTTTAATACGTTCTTTTAAATACATGTAAATGCAATATCTTACTTGGGATACAAATTACAAAGAAATGTTTCAAATAAAAGTTGTTGTATTTGCGCAGATACACATTTCTAAAATATTTTGAGATATACTGGGTGTTCAGTCTAAGCAAGACAACATGAAGATTTTTTTTTATAGGACACCCAATATTTTTGTTTACCATCGAATTCAGCGTAAAATATTTCATCTAGCCATATCTTTTCTTTTCCCATAAATTGCGACTATAAATTTGGTAGGTACGAAGGTAAAGGATGGCTGAAATGTCTGAACAGAGTACGAGTTTCGTTTGGGGACCGGGGTATTTTTTTGGATAATCATTAATTCAGGAGATTTCAATTAGCAAAAACTTCATTTTTTTAAATGGAACACCCAGAATTTATATTATTTTAACAACTTGTGAAACTATTTTATCCCTTCAAATTATGTCCGTATAATGTTCTCTCTAAAATTGATTGTTTTGAAGAAAATTGCATGTTTAGTTTACGATTTAAAAATATTCATGTTTTCAATAAGTTTGCCCTGAATGTCAAGGGATAAGATAGTTTCACAAGATGGTGTTCCATTTAAAAAAATCAAGTTTTTGCCAATTGACATCTCTTGAATTATCCAAAAAATACCCCGAACCCCAAAGAAACTTCTACTCTGTTCAGATATTTCAGCCATTATTAAATACGCAGTCTCAAATCTTTTACAGGTTTCTCAAACAATTGAAACTTTTATATGATCAGATTTGGTGTACGTTTGTGAGCAACGGATACTCAAAAACTATAAAAAAGAAGTTTTAGAATGTAAAGATCCTTATATTTTTAAAGAATTTTAGAAATAATTAGATTTTTAGGTATAATTGGAATGGAACAGATATACCTACGCGCCTACTTTTTGTTCTTAACATGTCTGAAAGTCTAGCTACTTTGCTTAGAAAATGCTTAATTAAGCATGTATTAACAGTTAAAGTGAACAAAAAGTTATTACATTAAGAATTACAACTAGCGTTTAAGTAAGTACATAATATTATTGATTTCCAAAAGTAGCTGCGCATTGTGCTTTCATTCACATTTGAAGTTTCTTCTTGCAACGCGGCGTTGTCAGTAATAAAGATATTTCATATAAAAAGCTTCCTTTTAATGATAATTTTCTTATTAATTTTTTATTATTTACTTTTAATAACATAATTGACTGTTAGCTATTTGTTAGTTTTAGTTTTCTGTTTTAACTACCTATACACTTACTTTTTTATAAGTATTCCTAACAAAATAATACAAAATTGATGTAGTATACCTACCTAGTAAGTGTCAGAATGTTGTTCCTTATACATATTGCGTTATATTTAGTTCAATTTAATGTATAGATACATTTGTAGCTATTTGTTCAAGAAAGTAAACATTTATAAAACTATTATTTTGATAAAACTATAAACTTCATCATCTACTAGATTAAATGTGATTATTCCTATCGTTTAGAGCAATCAAAAAAAAATCAAACTAGGTAGGTACCCACTAGTTAATTGAATTTAATTACCATTAGGGGGCGTCCATTAATTACGTGAGGTGTTCAGGGGGGGGATCGAGCCGAATCTTACCAAATCTCACTTAGTGGAGAGGAGGGGTCTTGGCAAATATCACGTAATTTTTTTCTATGAGAAAACGATGTAAAATTGCGTCAAAGTTGAGTTACATTAAAATAAAAAACGTGTATTTATGATTTAATTTCCAAATACTAGTATTTGTTAGTCTTAAATGAAAGTAATCAAGCAAATTGTTTTTTTTTAATAAATCCAACGCTTTTACACCCAAAACACAAATTTTGAAAAATCTCACGTAAGATTAGGGGAGGGGGGAGGGGGTTGAGAAAAATCTTACTACATCTCACCAAGGAGGGAGGGGGGGTCATACAATCCTCAATAATGCCTCACGTAATTAATGGACGCCCCCTAAGTTTAATTGCTTAATAACGTTTACTAAGCAGCATTTACAGTTCACCAATTTTCGTCAAATCTCAAAATATTTTAGAAATGTGTATCGGCGCAAATACAACAACTTTTATTCAAAACATTTCTTTGTATTTTTTATCCTAAGTAAGCTATTGCATTTCCACACACTAATGGGCCACCCTGTATATCACTCTAGTTATTATACGAAGTATAAAAATCCACTAGCACTAGATTGATATATTAGATTTTTTTTATACATTTACTTATGTTGTTGTAACCTAATTTCCAAATCTCTTATGAACTGGTTACTCAGATTTTCTCATTTCCTTTTCAGATGTGTCAGTCATCTCGAGAGAGCGCTTTTCCTGACCAACGCACCACCTTTGTTTTTTCTATGGTAATTTAGAAATAGTTGGTTAATTTACTATTTTCATATTGTTATTTTGTTTTTATTATAATATATTGTTTACTTTAGTGAATTTTTTTTATTAGATTTTGCTCTGATTAATTATTTATTTTATACCTCACACAAGACCCAGGACCTACGAGTCACGCTCGTTGGATGGCAAAGGCAATTATTATTGATTGTCTGAAAATATCTATTTTTAGAGACGAGTTGAAACTCGGTGACTCGGTGCTCGTTAAAAAAAATAGTCTTCGAGAAGAGTATTACAAACAAATTATAGGTACCTATAAAAGCATGGTTTTGTTCACCTTCTGCTATTCTTGCTCCAAATGATGTTACTTTTTTGCAAAAATGAATTCGATACGAAGCCGTTAATTCTAAAATACTGGGTGTCCCAGAAGTTTTTGACCCATTTTAGCAAACCGCAAAAATCTCGGAACTCGGAAATGATAGGGAGGTGCGGTTTTCAAAGAACAATTTCTTTTTATATGAAGTTTTTTCGTAAGTAATATCATAAGGGCATCTGATTTTTCTGAAAAAAAAAATTGAAAAACACGTTTAACAATAAGCATGAGTGCTGGTGGCAACACTGCACGAATGCATTTTGTTGAAAAAATATCACTTTGCAGTGTTTTTTCGATTTTTTTCAAAGGAAAAATTAGATGCCCGAACGGTATTTGATAATTTGTACAATTAAAATATAAATTGCAATTTTACCTGTTATCAAAGGTATTGTAATTTTTGGTGACAATAGCTGCCAAGTTTTGCCGCGGGTAAACTCGAAAAAACTGCTGACAGGTGAGCTGTCATACAGTTTTTTCATTTAGAAATCATTTTTGTAATTAAAAATTGGGCGTTTTGTGATTGGTGAAAATTAAGACAAAGAAAATAGTCAGTATTGTAAGGAGAGTACGCCTCTGTAGGATGGCTTACCCTTCAGATACCTGGCACCCTGAGCGAGGGACGAAAATAGATGATATCGAGACTATCGAGATATATATAGTTGAGTTGTATTTGTGAAGTTGAGGGTTGCATTTGGCTGTAAAATAATAAAGTGTGTATTGAAACGAATACGCTTTTTAATGTAATAAAAAGTGGGTGTAACAGTATAAATGTTTAATTAGTGAAATGTTAGATTGGGTGATTGTTTATAAAAAAAAGGTATTTAAATGCAGATATCGTCTATTTATTAAATGGAACACTCTACCTATTTTTATTGTATCTGAAAGCTGAACTCTTTTATTTGGTTTATTAGAAAAAGATAAAATAAAAATTGTATACTGTAGAAAGTACACCACGAACATAGACATTGCTACCTGCATTGGGTCGGACACGGTGACCCTAAAGGGGTGTAGTGGTTTACATATATTTTTATCAGTTAGGGTATTGTGAGATTCGCTTTTAAGAAAGGGGAAAGGGCATGAAAATTCTTATACTAGCATGTGCGGTGTTAAATACGATTTTGTTGTTTGTTAGTGTGGATTTATGCAGCAACATTTAACAATTATCAATTAGCATTTAACAATTAACATTTATCATTTAACAATTAGTAAAACTGCCATCGTTTATGCAGACACAATTATAAATTAGGAGAAAATGGTAAGCATGCGCACAAGCCCGAGATTCTAGTTATTATAACCCTACATTTTCATGTCTATTTGTGCATTGGAACAATTTTGAAGATGTATAGTAGAAATGAAGAAGCTTAGACTTTTTTTCTTTTATTAATGATGCTGACGGCAAGTATGTTCTTATTGAACAAAGGCAGGTAAAGGAGATGGGCTGTCAACTTCAGGATCTGCGTACTAGTTGCGCACTAGATGAAAATTCGGTACATTTAATTTAAGAACGTTAAAAGTTGGCAAACTTCGTAATTGTTAAATGATAAATGATAATTGTTAATTGTCTGCATAAATGGAGTCATAGTGAAATGAGTAGTTTAACTCCTAATTGATAAATGTTAATTGTTAAATGCTAATTGATAATTGTTAAATGTTGCTGCATAAATCCACACTTAGAGCCCCGTATTACACAGCAAAGAATTACGCCGAAAATTACTCTGAAATTTACCACGAAAATTTTCGTCAATATATGTATATGCTGTATGACATGACCAAAAATTCTTGCGAAAATTATCGGAGTAAAATTATAAAGCACGACTTGGTTAAAATGGGTCAGAAAGTTCTGGGACACCCTGTATGTAAAGGTGTGGTACTTGACTCAAATATAAAAGGATAATATTAATAAATGCAAGTGATAGGTGGTACCTTGAACATTGAAGGTTAAACGTAAATGGCTTGATTGACTTTGATTTGAATTTGTGACTGTTGTTAAAAATTTGCTAATTATTATTGAATTATTTCACCTAACATTGTTTATGAACAAGTTTTTTGACTTTAGATATTATTGATTGTTCTTAATTGATCGCCATTGTGTTTTCATAAATAAATAGGTACATACTGAGTGGGCCACAGAAAACAGTCCACCCCGATATTTGGCAGTATTCTTTAGATCTTAAGGAAATTAGGAAACACGTCGATTTATGTTCTCATTCAAAGACTTATTTTTTGAATTTAACCGATAAACGTCCTAACTATTCTTTATGTGCTAAGCAAACATAATTGTGCCACTACAATGTAAATCACAATCTTTTTATTAATTTTATTAACTTTGTTTATATATTAACGGAATTCTACCGTCTTTAGTTTGCGAAAAATGATCAATAATATAAAAAAATGTATCATTTTGTTTCAAGTGTTTTACTAAATCTTTTTCAATAGATATTGAAGGTATAAACGATTTTGGCCCATTGTATTTCGCAGGTAAGTTTTAATTCGTTTGAGAGTAGAAAATATGATCTCTCCACCGATGCCGACGTGACAGGAATGGTGACTGTCAGACTGTCGAACAAAGTAGTTTATAAAACTGAGATAAAACTTGTTGCAAATCATTGCCTATCATAATTATATTTTATCATATCGGCGTGACTGTCGTACTGACCTAAAACATCTTTATCCGAGTACCTATAGGTATGTTATTAAAAATTTAAAATTACGTGCATTTTAATCAGTCTTTTTGTATCTCGTATTTCACAATTCCCAACTTTATACAAAATATATAATATGCACGCCATTGGGCGGCGGCGTTTGCCATCAATGGGATTAAAAAGCGACTGTTTTTAGTTTTTACGGGTGCCACCGTGTGCCAGACACAGACTGAAATAAGTTGGTGTTGAAAAAGTAGAAGAACTATGAGTCTGAATCGCAACATTTGAATACTTATTTGTACCTATTACTTATTTATTTGTGGGAAAATTTCATGTTGGTTAAAAATTTGTTGCATTTATTGTGGTGAACACGTTTATAGGGCAAAACAAAATTTGAAGTTTTCATTAGAGAAAATGCTCTTCTTTATCATTATCGAAACGTTCATTTAAAAGATTATTTAACATTAATAAAATTTTATGAGCATATTAGGTATTTTGTTAGAAAATGATTTGGCATTTTACAAGAAAAAAACCAAGCTTAATATTTTATCTTGACTTTTGCTTATTATCATAACGGTTGTTAAGAGGTGTATTGTAAGATATTTAATAAAACGACACCTCCAAATTGAATAGTTTATATACAAAACAATGCGAAATTAACACTGAGTACAATTACTAATAAATATTTACTTTACAAATCCAAGAAATAGACTAACAACTATCCCTTTTCTCAATAACGAACATGGTCCACTATATCTTTGTAGAAAAAGGGTTTAAAATAAACCCTGAAGAGACTTAATACTAACTAGAACAGGGTAGAAATAAATTTTTTTTGCAAATCCAATGAAGGATAACCGATAAATGATCATAATATACTATAATGATGTTATTTTAGAAACGATTACTAATCCCTTTTTCGAATTAAGATATGCTCCCCAAAAAAAATTATCTAAATTTTAAGAAATTTCTTGTAACGGAATTAAATTCTGCCACTGTAGATACAAAAAATAAATAATATCTTAATATGTTATAGTAATTATTTTTATGTCATACTATCTATCACTACGGCACTGTTTAACAAAAATCTAACACAAATCTGAGAATGGCTACACCGCTGTCAATTTTCATATTATAAAAAAGTGACTTATACTGTATAGTATACATAGATGGCGATATGCGTCTAGATGGCAAGAAAATATTAAGGTTACAATACGCCGTTGCCAATTGTTCGGCGGAATTGAGTAAACAAAAACAAAACTTTATACAATTAGAAGTGTAGGTATGTAGGGAATGTATAGGTGCCCATGTACATGTATTAAAAAATTACATAAAATTTCAGCTTTTATGTTTCAAAAATAACAATTATTTATTTATATATAACATTTTACATTAAAACTTTGTCAAATTCTGAATGAATTTGTTTTGAATAAAATGTGTAGAATACCTGATTAAAATACAAACGACAAACTTCTGAGTCTTTGTAACAGTGCTGGGTAATTCCTAATTAAAAAGTAATTAATAATTACAATTACTTTTTTTTCATGTAATTTGTAATTGTAATTAATTACTTTTTTTTTAAATTAATTTGGAATTGTAATTGCAGCAAAATCTGTGGAGGAATTGTACTTTGTAATTATATTATTTGAATTATCCAAATACAATTACTTCTCATAAGTACAATTACTTTTCTAATTACAATTACTATTTCCAATTACAATCACAATTACATTTTTTAATTACAACTACTTTTAAATGCGCGTTTACGAGATGCACGTGGTACAAAAACAAGAAATTTCCTGTTCGAACCGAACCCTAGACTAATGTTGCCCGATTTGTATGATATGATTATACCCAATATATTATGTACCTAGACCCAGGTAGGTACACGATTTTTTGTATTTTTGTTTCGTTCGAATCAATAAACTTTTTAAGTAAACATTTTATTTTAACTTCTTTCCCTGTTTCGTGTTTATATTACTTGTTACTTATTAATGATTTTGTCTTTTCCCATAAGTTAAGGAGACCTTAAGTTGTATAAAGCTTACTTAAAGTAAATCTCAGTTTTAGGTGATACATGTCAATTTCCGATCTATAACTATAGATGCAGTTTAATGTTTCGGGCAACAAGCCCTAATTGCTAAATGGTGATTATACTATATCTACGCCATACAAAATTTGTCTTGTGTAATCGCAAACCGAGTTTAACTTCAAGTAAGCTTTATATTATACAAACCACCCTTAACATATCTTTAACTTTAAGGAATCCTTAAGAAAGTCGCTGCAATTGTTTGTTACTTTAACAGTTTCAATTACCTATTTAAAAATTTTATTCGTATCGGCTGGCTCCCCCATTCTGTCATAATTTGTTGATTTATCCGCAAAGTAATTATAAAAGTAATTAATAATTCCTATTTTTACGACATGTACTTTGTAATTGTAATTAATTCCTTTTTTGGAAAAGTACTTTGTAATTGTAATTATTTTTCATGTACATGTAATTACCCAGCACTGCTTTGTATGTAATTATAAATAATAATTTCGGTTCCTTACTAAGTAATTTGCAATGTACCTACCTAGTCGGAATCTCGCAAATTTTTGTAATCTTTGGTATTAGTTAGCAGGCAAATTTTGTAATTGTTTTTTATTTAAAACGTATGTGTCAGACACCTTTATCTAATAAACAATCATCATTAAAAATCAAATAACTTACTCATTTTTCATCTAAACAACAAATTATACATTTTCGGAACGGGAAAGAGTTCAGCTTTCAGGTAGAATAAAAATATATAGGGTGTTTCATTGAAAAAATAGACAATATTTGCATTAAAAAAATACCATTTTTTTTAAAACACCCTAATATTGATAATGTCAGAACTATCCAAACAGACTGGGTAAAACGCAAATGATTCAATGATTTCTTGCATTATCCGGTTAATTCCAGATGTAGCTAATTAGGAATGGCTAAACCACGTAGAGGATACTAATTAAAAGTTGACTTGGTTAAAACAGATCATTGATTAATTTATCGAGGACAAGGAAAATAATTGAAGAAGCCATTTTTTCAACACTGCATAGCTTCTTCAATGATTGGGTGAATTTTTTTTAGCTGAAACCAGTTTCAAAAAAATGAAAAATTGTTTTGTCAGTATATAGATGCCTACCCAAACACAAAATCACAAAAAACTTTCTGCGGAAATGCATAATTTTCCCGACTTCAGAATAACTGAAACTAATAAATAAACTATACTAAATAATATAAACAATGTAAAAATTTAGTTTAATACTCTTCCTGACCTTTAACACAGATCAATGAATAATATCTATTCTTATCAGCTTAATGTCGCTTCAAAAATCTCAAGAGACAAACGTTTTTTTTGTACACGCCAGTCCAATTGCCGAGTATAGTTCGAATCATTCTAAATTCTACGATATTTTATCAATAAATGAAAATGGTATATTTCCGCAAGAAGTTTTTTGCGTGTTTATGTTTAGAAAATTGTCTAAAATGTAAAACAGAAACGTGTTTTCTTGTAACTGATTTCAGCTATTCTAAAGTCGAAAAATTTAAAATTATGCATTTCCGCAAAAAAAAATCGATTCTTTCTGTTTAGAAAAGGTTCCAAAAAGTAAATAAACGAATATATTTCTTACATAACTGATTTCAGCTAAACGAAAGTTGATCCCAACGATTTTCCTTGCCCTTCTCTCTCGATAAAAACTACAACTATAGGTAAGAATATAGGTGGTAGGTACGTATAAGCTCTAAAATATCTATTTAACTTTTCGGCGACAAAATGGCGCGGCGCGCCGTAAAAAAACTACGTTGTTAGGGGAGAGTCTGTTTGTTATTTTCGACTTCGGCCAGTTACATTCCTTTCGTCATGGGCGGCGTAAGGAGGGTTTGCCTGATTTAATTAGCAGCAAACACTGTTTAATTACTAAATAGGGTTATTTATTGGTCGTTCTTCTTAAATAATAATTGAACACTGAATTTTAGGGCAAATAACTATATAAATTCATAGGTATTCACTTTCAGAATCTCAAAATTTGTTTCAATAGTTTGTAAGGAGAGTACGCCTCTATGGGACGGTTTACCCTTCAGATACCTGCCACCCTGACCGAGGGACGAAAATAGACGATTGATATAGATAGTTGATTATTGATGCATTTGGCTGTAAAATAATAAAGTGTGTTTTGAAACGAATACGTTTTTTAATGTAATAAAAAGTGGGTGTAACAAGTTTTTCTGATATATGCTTATAAGAAATCGTTGTTTAAAATTGGCTCTATTTCAATTTTTCGTATACCCCCGTATTATGTTATGACAGAAAGACTCTTTAAAGAATAAAAAATTTACAAATACTAAAAAAACAACTGTTACAAGAAATAACTGTTATTTAATCATGTGTTCAAAGTGACCACCGATATCATTCAGGCAATAATAAAGTCTATTTTCAAATTCCTGTCAATTTTAAAAAACTATTAAATAACAATGGAAGGATGTTATCAAAGGCAAAACAAAATGATTGAATAGAAATTTACCAGACCTTTTAAATGAGGTATGACTTGATATCTAACGCCATTTGAAAAAATTTAAGAGGTATCTTCAGCTAAAAAGTGTCTCCCTCAAGTTAAAAGTTGTCGTGAATCGGCATTTCTTTCTAATATGTCGCATTTCTGAAATATTAAGGGTGGGTCCTTTTCAAATGAACACAGTGTATATTCTTCAAGGTTGTATTCGGGGTAACGAATTTCATCAATTGCACTAATTATTATTATTTTGATATTTTGTTGTTATAATTTCAACTATTTAATATTTCACTCTTTAAGTTGTCAAATCTATTTATACATATTTATATTAAAAAACAGTTTGATAATAATTTATTAATTTGATATCTGAGATTACAAACAATACCTACCTACATTAATTTGAGGTATTTCGCGAGTTGACCCTAAATGCCAATTACCCGGGGGAGACGTTTGAACTTTATTATGTGTCATTTTTAATACGTTCTTTTAAATACATGTAAATGCAATATCTTACTTGGGATACAAATTACAAAGAAATGTTTCAAATAAAAGTTGTTGTATTTGCGCAGATACACATTTCTAAAATATTTTGAGATATACTGGGTGTTCAATCTAAGCGAGACAACATTTTTTTTTATAGGACACCCAATATTTTTGTTTACCATCGAATTCAGCGTAAAATATTTCATCTAGCCATATCTTTTCTTTTCCCATAAATTGCGACTATATATTTGGTAGGTGCGAAGGTAAAGGATGGCTGAAATGTCTGAACAGAGTAGAAGTTTCGTTTGGGGTTCGGGGTATTTTTTGGATAATTCAAGAGATGTCAATTGGCAAAAACTTGATTTTTTTAAATTGAAAACCATCTTGTGAAACTATCTTATCCCTTGACATTCAGGGCATACTTATTGAAAAAATGAATATTTTTAAATCGTAAACTAAACATGCAATTTTCTTCAAAACAATCAATTTTAGAGAGAACATTATACGGACATAATTTTTTGCTAATTGAAATCTCCTGAATTAATGATTATCCAAAAAAATACCCCGAACCCCAAACGAATCTCGTACTCTGTTCAGTCAGACATTCCAGCCATCCTTCACATTCGTACCTACCAAATAAGTTCAATTGCTTATTACTGATAACATTTACTAGGCAGCATTTATAGGGCACCAATTTTCGTCAAATCTAAAAATATTTTAGTAATGTGTGTCGGCGCAAATACAGCAACTTTTATTCAAAACATTTCTTTGTATTTTTTATTTTAAGTAAGCTATTGCATTTCCACACACTAATGGGCCACCCTGTATATCACTCTAATTATTATATTTTAGTTTTAACATACGAAGTATAAAAATACACTAGCACTACATTAATATATTAGATTTTTTTTGATACATACACCTTTGTTTTTTTCTATGGTAATTTCGAAATAGTTGGTTAATTTACTATTTTCATATTGTTATTTTGTTTTTATTATAATATATTGTTTACTTTAGTGAATTTTTTTATTAGATTTTGCTCTGATTAATTATTTATTTTATACCTCACACAAGACCCAGGACCTACGAGTCACGCTCGTTGGATGGCAAAGGCAATTATTATTGATTGTCTGAAAATATCTATTTTTAGAGACGAGTTGAAACTCGGTGACTCGGTGCTCGTTAAAAAAAATAGTCTTCGAGAAGAGTATTACAAACAAATTATAGGTACCTATAAAAGCATGGTTTTGTTCACCTTCTGCTATTCTTGCTCCAAATGATGTTACTTTTTTGCAAAAATGAAATCGATACGAAGCCGTTAATTCTAAAATACTGGGTGTCCCAGAAGTTTTTGACCCATTTTAGCCAACCGCAAAAATCTCGGAACTCGGAAATGATAGGGAGGTGCGGTTTTCAAAGAACAATTTTTTTTTATATGAAGTTTTTTCGTAATATCATAAGGACATCTAATTTTTCTGAAAAAAATCGAAAAACACATTTAACAAGAAGCATGAGTGCTGGTGGCAACACTGCACGAATGCATTTTGTTGAAAAAATATTACTTTGCATTGTTTTTCGATTTTTTTCACAGGAAAAATTAGATGCCCGAATGGTATTTGACAATTTGTACAATTAAAATATAAATTGCAATTTTACTTGTTATCAAAGGTATTGTAATTTTTGGTGACAACAGCAGTCAAGTTTTGCCGCGGGTAAACTCGAAAAAACTGTTAACAGGTGAGCTGTCATACAGTTTATTCATATAGAAATCATTTTTGTAATTAAAAATTGCGCGTTTTGTGATTGGTGAAAATTAAACGAGGAAAATAGTCAGTATAAATGTTTAATTAGAGAAATGTTAGATTGGGTGTTTCTTTACAAAAAAAAAAAGGTATTTTTTAAATGCAGATATCGTTTATTTATTAAATGGAACACTCTACATATCTTAATTGTATCTGAAAGCGTTCAGAGTTCACTCTTTTATTTGGTTTGTTAGATAAAGATAAAATAAAAAATGTATACTGTAGAAAGTACACCACGAACATAGACATTGCTACCTGCATTGGGTCGGACACGGTGACCCTAATAGAAGGGGTGTAGTTGTTTACACATATTTTTATCAGTTAGGGTATTGAGAGATTCGCTTTTAAGAAAGGGGAAAGGGGATGAAAATTCTTATACTAGCATGTGCGGTGTTAAATACGATTTTGTTGTTTGTTAGAGCCCCGTATTACACAGCAAATTACGCCGAAAATTACTCTGAAATTTACCACGAAAATTTTCGTCCGTCTATATATATATATATATATATATGGTGTATGAGTATGACATGACCAAAAATTCTTACATACTGGGACACCCAGTAACTCAAATATAAAAGGATAATATTAATAAATGCAAGTGATAGGTGTTACCTTGAACATTGAAGGTTAAACGTAAATGGCTTGATTGACTTTGATTTGAATTTGTGACTGTTGTTAAAAATTTGCTAATTATTATTGAATTATTTCACCTAACATTGTTTATGAACAAGTTTTTTGACTTTAGATATTATTGATTGTTCTTAATTGATCGCCATTGTGTTTTCATAAATAAATAGGTACATACTGAGTGGGCCACAGAAAACAGTCCACCCCGATATTTGGCAGTATTCTTTAGATCTTAAGGAAATTAGGAAACACGTCGATTTATGTTCTCATTCAAAGACTTATTTTTTGAATTTAACCGATAAACGTCCTAACTATTCTTTATGTGCTAAGCAAACATAATTGTGCCACTACAATGTAAATCACAATCTTTTTATTAATTTTATTAACTTTGTTTATATATTAACGGAATTCTACCGTCTTTAGTTTGCGAAAAATGATCAATAATATAAAAAAATGTATCATTTTGTTTCAAGTGTTTTACTAAATCTTTTTCAATAGATATTGAAGGTATAAACGATTTTGGCCCATTGTATTTCGCAGGTAAGTTTTAATTCGTTTGAGAGTAGAAAATATGATCTCTCCACCGATGCCGACGTGACAGGAATGGTGACTGTCAGACTGTCGAACAAAGTAGTTTATAAAACTGAGATAAAACTTGTTGCAAATCATTGCCTATCATAATTATATTTTATCATATCGGCGTGACTGTGGTACTGACCTAAAACATCTTTATCCGAGTACCTATAGGTATGTTATTAAAAATTTAAAATTACGTGCATTTTAATCAGTCTTTTTGTATCTCGTATTTCACAATTCCCAACTTTATACAAAATATATAATATGCACGCCATTGGGCGGCGGCGTTTGCCATCAATGGGATTAAAAAGCGACTGTTTTTAGTTTTTACGGGTGCCACCGTGTGCCAGACACAGACTGAAATAAGTTGGTGTTGAAAAAGTAGAAGAACTATGAGTCTGAGAATCGCAACATTTGAATACTTATTTGTACCTATTACTTATTTATTTGTGGGAAAATTTCATGTTCGTTAAAAATTTGTTGCATTTATTGTGGTGAACACGTTTATAGGGCAAAACAAAATTTGGAGTTTTCATTAGAGAAAATGCAGCTTTTCTTTATCATTAGCGAAACGTTCATTTAAAAGATTATTTAACATTAATAAAATTTTATGAGCATATTAGGTATTTTGTTTGAAAATGATTTGGCATTTTACAAGAAAAAAACCAAGCTTAATATTTTGTCTTGACTTTTGCTTATTATCATAACAGTTGTTAAGAGGTGTATTGTAGGATATTTAATAAAACGACACCTCCAAATTGAATAGTTTATATACAAAACAATGCAAAATTAACACTCAGTACAATTACTAATAGTCATTTACTTTACAAATGCCAGAAATAGACTAACAACTATCCCTTTTCTCAATAACGAACATGGTCCACTATATTTTTGTAGAAAAAGGGTTTAATGTAAACCCTGAAGAGGACTGACTTAATACTAGAACAGGGTAGAACTTAACTTAACTTAAAATGTTATAGTAATTATTATTATGTCATACTATCTATCACTACGGTACTGTTTAACAAAAATCTAACACAAACCTGAGAAGTAGTGCGAATGGGCTACACCGCTCTCAATTTTCATATTATAAAAAAGTGACTTATACTGTATAGTAGACCGATTCAAAAAAAAATTTTTTCTTAATTAATTATATCGAAAATATTGTTGGAAATGGCAAAAAAGGAATACTGTGAAAGTTTAAGCTCTTAATATTAATATTAAGAGGTGCCGCATCGCAAATTTCGATTTTCCATTTAAATAACATGGGAACAATATTCTTGTAGAAAATTGAACGTTCTACAAAAAAGGTCTCTTACAATTTTTTGATATATTTATTCCTTCAAAAGTTATTCGAGATCAAAGTTGAACTAAGGACAAATTTTAATATTTTTCCAATTTTTTTACGCAACCATAAACTTTATGAGAAAATTTTATGGGACATTTTTTGGAGAGCTTTCTAATTTCCATAACTTATCTCTATGAAAGTTTTTGATATTTTTTACAGGTCCTAAGTTATTTGCATTGAACTAAAAATATTTTAACCTAAAAATTATAACTTGAACTTTTGAAAGAATAAATATATCAAAAAATCGTAAGAGACCTTTTTTGTAGAGCGTTCAATTTTCTACAAGAATATACCTTGGTCATTCCGAAGTATTGTCACCAACGTAAGCTATGAAATTCCAAAGTGCATCTCCTTGGGGATGAGTCCAACACTGTTTGGGTCCTGGACCCATTCGAACATGAGTTTCCCATCTCGGCCCGAAAAAAAAAAGTGCAAGAGAATATTGTTCCCATGTTATTTAAATGGAAAATCGAAATTTGCGATGCGGCACCTCTTAATATTAATATTAAGAGCTTAAACTTTCACAGTATTTTTTTTGTCATTTCCAACAATATTTTCGATATAATTAAGAAACATTTTTCATCATTTTTTTTAATCAGTCTACTGTAGGTATAGTATACATAGATGGCGATATGCGTCTAGTTGATAAGAAAATATAGTTACAATACGCCGTTGCCAATTGTTCGGCGGAATTGAGTAAACAAAAACAAAACTTTATACAATAAGAAAAAATACCAATTATTTATTTATATATAACATTTTATGTTAAAACTTTGTCTAAATATAACAATAATATAATTTTTTGATTATATTAAATATTAAAACATTGTAGGTAGTATTTTTACTAAAAATATTGATTTCTATAAAAATATGTAAATATGTTTAAGGAGGGAAAAACTTGACTTGAGGAGAATGAGTGATTTGTAAAGATTGATATATTTAATTAGAATTTAACTTTTAATTACTTACTGTGTACTTACATTATATTGTTTATAATATAGATAATAAAACAAATCTAAATGTTGAAAATAACTATTTACAAGACACTGGACGTGATGCCTGGATTTAATTGAACAGTCCATGTGGACATGGTCCAAGTAGGTTGAACAACCGAGATGACGTACCTGGAATTAGATAGAAAAACACTCTGAGTATTCAATTTGGCATAAATAATGATTACTTAAAACTTCACTTGATCAAAAATAAATGCCTAATAGTAAATATTTAGGGTTATTAGGAAAGGTGCAAGGGGCGCAAACTCTCCCCAATGCATGTAAGGAATATGTGGCACAAACTCTCCACAAACAATATTATAACTACTGTAAGTGGCACAAACTCTCAACAGTACAGCAAAATAATATTACACTGCAAGTGGCACAAACTCTCCACAGTACAGCAAAATAATAATACACTGCAAGTGGCACAAACTCTCCACAGTACAGCAAAATAATAATACACTGCAAGTGGCACAAACTCTCCACAGTACAGCAAACTAATAAAACACTGCAAGTGGCACAAACTCTCCACAGTACAGCTAAATAAGGTTACACTGCAAGTGGCTCAAGCTCTCCACAATACAGGGGGGTGGAAGGAGATATAGGTGACGTGAGAAGTCACCCTGTATCAGGAATGGACAAACCGCAAGTGGCGCAAACTCTCCACAGTACAGTATAGGTATGTGAGTTAAACTGCAAGTGGCACAAACTCTCCACAGTACAGCTAAATAAGGTTACACTGCAAGTGGCTCAAGCTCTCCACAATACAGGGGGGTGGAAGGAGATATAGGTGACGTGAGAAGTCACCCTGTATCAGGAATGGACAAACCGCAAGTGGCGCAAACTCTCCACAATACAGTATAGGTATGTGAGTTAAACTGCAAGTGGCACAAACTCTCCACAGTACAGTAGGATTGGATGAATAGGAAATGCAACAACAAATTAATGTTCTTAATAACGTTGAATATTAAAGAACTTCAAACAAAGTTATTATTAAAAATAATTAGCAAATATATATACTCTATGTGATAAAATATCTTTTAAATTCAAATATCAAATAACAGGCAAAACTGAATTACTCTGTGAGATAGACTCACCTATTTAACTCTTGACATGCACCACAATACACACTATATTTTATATATTTAAATTTATCTGGCTCAAGTGAACACTTTAGTTATCTTCTAGCAACTAAAACCCAAATCGTTCTTAAAACCTTTCTTTCCCCTTTCGTGGCCTCGAAGGCTACGTGACATTATGATATTTTACTTATCTATTTCAGACAATTGTCGAGAAATGCATTTCTGAAATATTAGGGTGTACCCATGATTTAATTTATTTTACTTGAAACGAAAACTATTTTAAGAATAACAGGGTGAGAAAAAAAATTGTCTTACAGTCGGCCATCCTGCGAGCATCTCGTCCCGAGATATCTACTAGACTGAAAATGGATTTCAGAAATCTTTGACATGTTTACCAATGAACTAAACTATCCATACAAGCTTTCAGTAGACATATGATTCCCTGCTGTGGCTCCTGTCTTTACTACTGTGTCGAAAATTAAATTCACAAAATTGCCAATTCTTCAGGCGTGAAGACACTTATTAAGAACACAATTTGTCTAGTGAGGGAGTACTCCCCTATAAAGTAAAATATTCAGTCATTGAACAATATCCAATGCCCAAAAACTCGGAAGAATCTAAAAGGTTCTTAGCATTCTGTAATGATTACAGACGTTTCATTCGGAACTTCGCTGAAATATGCATACCTCTCGAAAAATTATCCAGGAAACATGTAAAATTCGAGTGGTCGGAAGACTCCGAAAAATTATCCCAAATATTAAAAACAACATCAATAGAGCCACCTTTATTAAAATATCCTGATTTCAGTAAACAATTTATACTGACTACAGATGCTTCAAATTACGCGTGGACTGCATGCAATTCTTAGAAATACGAAGGTATAGATTTACCTATATCTTATGCATCGCAAAGTTTTAAGAAAAGTGAAATAAACAAACCTATAATTATGGAAGAATTGTTAGCTTTCCATTGGAGAATTAATGACTTCAAGAGTTACTTGTATGGTTCTCCACAGTTTATAGTAAAAACGGATCATAAGCCGTAAACACATCTATCTCAATGACAGAACCCACTTCAGAACTCACAAGAATTAGACTAGACAGAAGAATATAATTTTGAAATACAGTATATGAAAGGAAATTCAAATTATGCAGACAGTATTTCAAGGATATCCATAAATGAATTAAAAGACTTGTACATAGATAATTTTCACGTCTTAGCTATAACGAGGTCAAAAACTCGACAAAATAAAACTCAACCTACAGAAGAAAATAAAATAGTTTCTGCAAAAGTAAAAACAGATGTTCGCAAACCATCAGTATTTAAGTACTGAATAATTTAGAGGCGCATAAATTAGATATCGAAAAATGAATATATGTTATTCAACGCTTTACAACTAAGTTTTGAAAAATATTTTTCAAAAACAGTGACCGAGCAACTAAGATGAAACAACTACTTCCCGGGCTATCTGCCCCGACATACATTTAATTGCACTCCTAAGTCAAACGGGGTTGGTATATGTACAAGATTTAACCAACCATTACCAATACTGCAATTTGAAAATAACCGTGTTTCGCTAAGGATGAACATACGGATCAAAAACAGAACATTAGAATTAGAATTGGGTACACTTATTATTTCCCAAGGCTATACGATTTTGAATTGGGACAGCATATACTGATGATTTTAAGTAGCCCTAAAAACAAAAATCGCATGAAATGAAATCGAGTAATCTTGCAGGCCAATTGACTGGCTCTCGCCCTCGAATACATCGATTCCCGTACGAACTGTGAGTATATTGACGAACTACTCGACTAAAATGAACAGGAGAACCATCGTGCATGAACCAGAAATTTTGCCGTGCCATTAGGGAACGTAATCCATTATTAAATCAGGTATATTATTTCGCAAATCAACAATTAAGCAGTACAAGTTTTATGTACCAGTGCGAGAAGTGACTACTCAAGAATTTCTCTATGGCAAGATTTGACAATATCGGAACTGTTCATTTTTTTTTTTGGACTTACCTTACATACAGGTACTTTAAAGTTACCTACCTTGCAGGACTATTGAGAAAAAAAAACTTAAGACTATTCTCCAGCTGTTTCTCACATTTAATGGGTAGGGATCGCTGCTTGCTAATAATGAGATGCCCATATGTTCCTGAAGTTAAAACCAATGAGCTGTCCCCAGATGATCGAAATCAGGCCTATACTGGATCATTTTACTAATAAAATGAAGATAATATATTACCCAAAAAAAAACAAAAAAACTTGTCAGTGGATGAATCTATGGTCTTGTGAAAAGGGGGACTTTACTTCAAGCAATATCTACCAAAGAAGCGGCAGAAATATGGGATAAAGTTGTATATGGTAATAGAAGGGGACGGAACAATTTTAGATATGATGGTACATACTGGCTCGAGCGATATAACTGGCGGAAAAGATCAAGCACAAAAGATAGTGATGTATCTGATGCGCGAATGTCTGAATAACGGACATAGCTTATACATGGACAACTTTTATAATAGTTATTCATTGGCAAAAAAAAAGTTGCTTGATCAAATACCTTTTGTACAGGTACTCTCAGAAAAGCCGAAAAGATTTCCCCAAAAACGTTGTAGCTACAAAATTAAGAAAAGGTGAGACCAAAGCTATGTATAACTGCAATATGATGATTGGGCAAGTGGACCGATAAAAGAGACGTCTTAGACATATCTACTAAATAAAAAAAAATGAAGTGGTAACTAAAAGCAAAAGTCAAGTATAATAAATAGTGGAATAGACATAAGGCATTCGTGATCAAATGATGGCTTATTATCCAACGGCACGCCGAACGTTACGTTGATATTAGAAAATTATAATACATGTGATCCAGTTGTATTTGCACAATGCCCATAAACTTTATAATAAGTACTCTGGTTAGAAAATGACATTTTACAACTTTCGAATGTCCGTATTAGAAAAACTATTGCCAAAACAGTCGCAATAAGCAGATGTACCTGTAAATGTAAACCATTTACCTGTAGAAATCGAAATTCTCAATGAACTTGGACAAACGCTTAGAAAATTAAAATGTAGGGTTTGAGCTATGGACAAAAAAATACGGAAAGATACTGTTTACTACTGCACAGCTTGTTCCGAGATGCCCGGCCTTCGCATATGGAATTGTTTTAGAGAATACTACTCATTGGAGACATAAGCTTCTAGTGCTAAAGTACCCAAGAAAGGATTTCTCTGAGGAGGATATTGTGGAAATATTATTAAGCATAATAAGGGCAACTAATCTCTTCACATAAACAGAGCAGCCAAGAGCAAAAAAAAACAAAAAAAAAACTTAAAAGCTGAGGTGCCTTGGACTTGACACATTGGCAAACTCTTATACCAAACCATTGCCAACCTTCGGAACTTTGTAGTAGCGTAATAGATAGTGGCTTCCCCTAAACATCGAGAAATATCACGAAGTTCATCGACCTTTTGAAGCCAAACCGAAATCGATTGCACCCTATCCTCGAGGTCAAATACAGGTACAGTACCACATCCCCTCGGACCGTCTTGATAGGCCGTTCTCGTTCGGCAGTATTTTCGAGAAAAGTGGTCATTACAGTGGCCAATCGTTCAATAGTCATTCGGTGTCAAAGAATCAATACGGTTTCTTCTTGGGGTAACAGATTCACTCGAACCCGAAGCCCGAAGCCTCTTGGGTTTCAATTGGTAGCGGTATTTTATTGCGACGTTGGGGACCCATTTCAGTTGATTTTATTATTACTTTTGTGATTTATGGTAGAAATACGGTAAATAAATATTTAATAAAATAAAAAAAACACAAAGCTAGAATAACATTTAAAAAAATAGTGTCATCTCGGCATTGTAATTTTATGTCATTGAATTAATAAATCCAGGTCATCTCTATCCCACTTCTGATAAATTGTAAGGAGGGAAAAACTTGACTTGAGGAGAATGAGTGATTTGTAAAGGTTGATATATTTAATTAGAATTCAACTTTTAATTACTTACTGTGTACTTACATTATATTTTTTTTTATAATATAGATAATAAAACAAATCTAAATGTTGAAAATAACTATTTACAAGACACTGGACGTGATGCCTGGATTTAATTGAACAGTCCATGTGGACATGGTCCAAGTAGGTTGAACAACCGAGATGACGTACCTGGAATTAGATAGAAAAACACTCTGAGTATTCAATTTGGCATAAATAATGATTACTTATTTAACTAACGATTGGTATAGTTGAAATCCCCAAAATTAATGAAAGTATTAATAATATACAAGGTGCATCTTATGTGTTTGAACTGTGATTATGCATATCAGTACTAAAGTAAAGTTAAAACTTCACTTGATCAAAAATAAATGCCTAATAGTAAATATTTAGGGTTATTAGGAAAGGTGCAAGGGGCGCAAACTCTCCCCAATGCATGTAAGGAATATGTGGCACAAACTCTCCACAAACAATATTATAACTACTGTAAGTGGCACAAACTCTCCACAGTACAGCAAAATAATATTACACTGCAAGTGGCACAAACTCTCCACAGTACAGCAAACTAATAAAACACTGCAAGTGGCACAAACTCTCCACAGTACAGCAAAATAATAATACACTGCAAGTGGCACAAACTCTCCACAGTACAGCAAACTAATAAAACACTGCAAGTGGCACAAACTCTCCACAGTACAGCAAAATAAGGTTACACTGCAAGTGGCTCAAGCTCTCCACAATACAGGGGGGTGGAAGGAGATATAGGTGACGTGAGAAGTCACCCTGTATCAGGAATGGACAAACCGCAAGTGGCGCAAACTCTCCACAGTACAGTATAGGTATGTAAGTTAAACTGCAAGTGGCACAAACTCTCCACAGTACAGCTAAATAAGGTTACACTGCAAGTGGCTCAAGCTCTCCACAATACAGGGGGGTGGAAGGAGATATAGGTGACGTGTGAAGTCACCCTGTATCAGGAATGGACAAACCGCAAGTGGCGCAAACTCTCCACAGTACAGTATAGGTATGTGAGTTAAACTGCAAGTGGCACAAACTCTCCACAGTACAGCTAAATAAGGTTACACTGCAAGTGGCTCAAGCTCTCCACAATACAGGGGGGTGGAAGGAGATATAGGTGACGTGAGAAGTCACCCTGTATCAGGAATGGACAAACCGCAAGTGGCGCAAACTCTCCACAATACAGTATAGGTATGTGAGTTAAACTGCAAGTGGCACAAACTCTCCACAGTACAGTAGGATTGGATGAATAGGAAATGCAACAACAAATTAATGTTCTTAATAACGTTGAATATTAAAGAACTTCAAACAAAGTTATTATTAAAAATAATTAGCAAATATATATACTCTATGTGATAAAATATCTTTTAAATTCAAATATCAAATAACAGGCAAAACGGAATTACTCTGTGAGATAGACTCACCTATTTAACTCCTGATATGCACCACAATACACACTATATTTTAATAGATTTATTTGGCTCAAGTGAACACTTTAGTTATTTTCTAGAAACTAAAACTCAAATCGTTCTTAAAACTTTCTTTCCCCTTTCGTGGCCTCGAAGACGTTATCGCCGACGTGACATTATGATACTTTACTTATCTGTTTCAGACAATTGGTTGTTTTGTCGAGAAATGCATTTCTGAAATATTAGGGTATACCCATGATTTAATTTAGTTTACTTGAAACGAAAACTATTTTAAGAATAACAGGGTGAGAAAAAAAAATTGTCTAACATATGTAGGTATAATCAGAATTATTTGAGAAACCGATCAACGTCTCTGAATTTACTTACCTATAGATGATTATAAATTCTGAATGAATTTGTTTTTAAATTAAATATGTAGAGTACCTGATTAAAATACAAACGACAAACTTATGAGACTTTGTAATATAAATATAAATAATAATTTCGGTTCCTTACTAAGTAATTTGCAATGTACCTACCTAGTCGGAATCTCGCAATGTGGAATCCGGACCAGAGTAGATTTTTTAATTATTTTGACAACAACTGGTATCATGCAATGAAATCATGTAAAAATACACATCCGGATTTAGAACTTTAGGAATTTTCAGATATTGATCGATTACCAAATTGTAGTTCCTAAGTTTTGAATTATTATACCTGTAGAATATTATTAGTTAGTTTAAATTTCGCGCTAATGGTAAAGCGTAGATGAAACAGTGTTGTGTGTTGGCAAAGAAAAAGAAGAGTGACAAGTGACAGTAGACTCCACCCTCGGTGTGGCGGGAAGAGTGGAAGTAGGTTAGGTTAGAAGTAGTTAGTCGTTAGGTGTGCTTTATGGTTATGGTAAATGTTCACATTCACATTGTGCTCGTGTGCAAGTAAATTAAAGTTATTACTGAACGTTATGTTAGTTTCCTTTACGGTGGAACCCGAATTATAATATAATTACTACATACCTTTACTTTATTATAATAAATATGTTTACTTCTTTGACAACAAGTAGAAAAAAATATCTACTCCCAGTATTTTTTTCATTTTTAAATATAACGCCTAAAGAGTTCAAACCCATCATCCGATATCGACAAGTTTTGTCTTTTTCAAGAAAATTAAAAGTCCAACCCTAATATTTCCCAAACTTACCCCACCCCCTATCCTTATGGTATGAGTTTTGCGTATGATTAATTTTTCATTTCAAAGTAAATATTATACAACAAACATATACATGCTAAATAATAAATTTTTATTCCTAATCGTAAAGACGCAATGCTGAATGGTGGTTATCGGTAGCATTGTTTATTTAAACACGTGCATCTAACATCAAACGAAAGGCGGCGTTACAAGGGGAAATTATTTTTTTTACCATTTTGCGACAAAGAAAACAAAACCACTGTTTTTTTTAAATTTCATAGAGTCTTTGAAAAAAGGTATGTAGTCGGGACGTGTGCAAAATGTGAGAGAGATAAGGAATTTTATTGTTTTGAAAAGTTTCTTAGGACAGGAGAACGTAGAATAGAGATATTATTTTGGCCCACAAGGTCAACAATTAAATACTTACGCAACTTGCGGAAAGTATATCATTCCTGGTATTCTAATGTTTGAATTTCCGTGTCGAAATTTTCGAAAAATCAAATTTTTATTTGTGTATCGAAAGCGAGGGTATGTGGTAGAAATTAAAAAAAAATGTATGGAAAGCGAAGGTATAATATGTACTTGAAAAACGCAGAAATTTTGTAAATTGACGCTTTTTGGGACGAGAAATCGACTAGTCGGCTTCGTTTTTTGATAAATTGAAGAAGCTATACAGTGTTAAAAAATGGCTTCATCAATGATTTTCCTTGCCCAGAGGCGGATTAACGCAATTGGAGGCCCCTGGCTGTGAAAATTTAGAGGCCCTTAACCCGAGCCCCCAAAACAAAACAAAATTGTGTAAAGAAGTAGGCCTATACAGTATTAGATTTTTAATTAATTGCTTAAACCAGTAATATGTAGGCTAGCTTATAATAAAATTCAACATATCGAGGAAAATCAGAAATTTATTGAAAAAAATTTAACAGTAACTAAGTTACTAAGTGTAATTGTATTTGTTAATATTTCAATATTTGACTTCTAAATAAAAGGGTTCATTTGACAAAAACATAATAAAAAAAGTATCAACATTTCCAAGCAATGATTAGATAATGTAACGAAATTTTAAAATAAAACAATTATTGAAATGGTAACAAAAAAAAACACTCAGAACTCTTCACATCAATTTCAAAACACAAGGTTTTCTATATGAATTTGCGTCTTGATTTCCTTTTGGCAAATTCATCTATTGTTTTTGTGGTATCTATTTCATCATTTCATGTTTTCTTCCAGAAATAGTAAGAACTGGTCTAGTTCATCATCAAAATTAGAAATATCAATGTCATTTGTGTAAAAATCTTTCAGGTTTTTTATCGCGTTCTTTTTTGTTTCAGGTGGTAATCTTTCATCAAAAAATACACTAAAATGTTCTATAACATCTTCATACGTCCGAGTTCTTCGAGATAGTTCTGCCTTGGTGCTGTCACATATGACATAAAATGAATTGACAATGAAATTTTCTCTTCTTGTAAATTCATAACCGACTTCTTTGCTTTCATCAAAAAACATTTTTTTCTTCCGTGTCCTATGAGCTTGTCCACCTTTGTCATCAAATGATAGTCCTACCAACTCAGTTACTTCTTTTTCCACTTTTCCAAATTCTTCTCTGAAATGTTCAATGAAATTTTCTAGTGACCTTAGTAGATGAGAGCCTTTTAATAGTTCACACTCCACTGATTGTAGTGATTTGCTAGTAGCATTTATTCTCTGTAGAATAGTATTCCAAATCACTGTCATCAGGGCGGTTTCGTACTTGTTCATTTTTTTGTGAAGTGAAGTTGCTTCCAGTGATGTAAAATGACGGTCATTTTAAACATTGTGACAAATGACCGTCACGTGACCGTCATATGACCGTCATTTTGGTCATTTTCCTAATCTTTGACAAATCATTAATTTTTGAAATATACCTAAATGCAGAAAGACGTGAAATGCAGATATGTGAATCATTATCTTAAAATGAAAAAAAGGATATAGGATATAAGAAATAAACAATTTATTATTAACATAAATAAAAAAGAACACCAATATCACACTAAAAATTTTAAAGGTACTATGGACTATGGTACTAAAGTACTAAATGTATAAATTATACAACAATAACTGTTGTATAAGATATACTTAGGTAACTTAAGTAATAAGAATATCTATAAATAATATAATTAATATGAATTTATTATTAACATACAGATAAGGTTATGTGCAAAATGACCTGGCGGTCATTTTCGAATGTGACATGACCGTGACCGACGTCATGACCACCAAAATGACGCGGTCATATGACCGACTCACATCACTGGTTGCTTCGACTATTGTGGTCTTTTTTTCTTCCTTTGAGTCACAGATTTCAGCTAAAGCCTTTTAGATACAGTTGTAGCCAAGTTTTATAGCCCGTACAGCATCTGCTCTTGCTGACCATCTTCTGTCTGAAACTCTCTTTACTGAGACAGCATGTTCACACCCTTCGAGATTTTTGCACAAAACTTGTCAGCGATGGGTTGAAGAAGAAAAAAATGTGAATAAATTCTGCACAAACATAAAATATTGAATCGCAGATGTACAACTTTCTGCAGTGAAATTTCCGATTAAATTTAAAGAGTGACTGGCACAAGGAATATAAACCGCACTTGGACTGTGTTCTTTAATACGTGCCTGTAGGCCTGAGTATTTTCCTGACATATTGGATGCATTGTCAAATGATTGTCCTCGACAATTTTTAATATCCAGTCCTAATTTTTCTAAAATCTTCAAAACTTGTTCTTCCAAATATGCAGACTTGTGTTCTTCTATGGGGATTAATTCTATAAAACTTTCTTTTTTATCACTACTGGGTAAAACATATCTAATTACAAATGTCAGTTGATCGACATGTGACACATCGGGCGTAGAGTCAACGATGATGCTGTAATAAGTCGCAAACTTAATGTTGTCGATTATGTGTGCTCTTACTTGTTTACCAAGAATGTCTATAAATTCATCACATATATTAAATGGTGTGACAGATAGCTGACGTTTCCTCGTCCTTGATTGGCATATTTTTGTAGGTGTAGATTCAAGAAATTGTCATACTCACTGAGAAATTCTAAGCACGTCAAGTAGTTTCTTTTTCTTGTAGAATCCTGGCCCTCTTCGTGTCCCCTGAATGCTAGCCCTAAACGACTCAATAATTTTATAGTTGATATTATGCGCTTCAATACTTCTTTCCAATAATGTTCTTCGTTTTCTCGCTGCTGCAATAGCTGAGTATCAATTCTATTAAATTTTGATGATCTTTTATACAAAGTACACATGGCTGACATATGTTCTTTTGATATTTCATGGTCGGATAAAGTCGCCGTAATTGATTTCCAATTTTGATATCCCGTTATTAATTTTGATTTTGATTTTGAAAACAGTTTGCAAGGGTAGCTGTAAACACATTTGCTCGTTTCTGAAAATACGAACCAATTTCTCTCTTCTTTGATTCCATTTGTTTTTATCCTGTAAAAATGATCATGGGAAAGTCCTCTGTTATACACTTCATCTCTATCTTTATACGCTGATTTCAATGCTTCCATATTCCCGATGTTCTTTGGTTTGTTTCTAAGAATATGGTCAATCATTTCATCTGTGAGTATCGTAGGCCATAGAGCTATATCATCTAGTATTCTGACGTCTAAATCGGTGTGTCTTTCTGGACTATCTCTGTTTTTGCAATCACCTCCTTCAGTAGCACTTTGAATCTTTTGATTCTCGACTTGTTCTTTTTCTTCCTTTCCCTCTTCATCTTGTTCTCCATCAGAAGATATTTCGAAGGTAGGGTTACATTCGTGGGTCCCCGAAGTAGATGATGAGGGCAGCTCTCTTTCTGTACCGCAACTAGGGACTAAAAATGTATGCAACGCATTGGTTTGACTTTTTGCAATTTCCTGTTTCCGTTTCTGTTTTTTTCTTTTTTCTGCTCCGCTTTGATAACGCTTCATTTTTTCGCCTGAAAAAAAAAGTTTTTTAATCTATTTTGGAACCTATCAAGTACGAAGTTTCTGGGTCCAGTAAACAATGAATGTTTAGAAGGTCAGGCAATGGCAAAATGAATATGCTGAACTATTCGACCAATTACAATTACTGATGCTGTGAAGCATGTCAAGTTGATGTAGTTTATGTAAAAAAATTGATAAAGTTCTAGTTCTTTTTTTTTGTGAAGCGAATAAAAGTGTAATTAAAAAAAAATAATAAACGAAAATGTGTTCAATTTGACATTAGGTTACAAATAAATTCACTAATTTTTAAATCAAAGTTTTAATAACCAGCCGACACAAATTTAATTAATGGTGCAACGTTCGCTGCTATTCACGGCCAAGCCCAAGCCCATCAACTTTCCCAGAACACGTGTTTTTTTGTATTTCTACTTAGTACTTATATGTTTTAATATTTTGAAAAAAAACACTAACATATTATGAATTACCATAATTTTATCTATCTAGTTAAAAAATTAAAATATAAGTAATTGAATACTTTTTTCATTTTTCAATAAATACGACAATAATTATTAAAATGGCAAGTTTCATTTTGCCACCACTATCCATTTTGCCAGATCTTCCCCTAATAACAGTAGTCTACCTTCTACCAACGGGACCATTTTTTCATTATCATCTAATACCGAATACGTACTAATATAAGTAAGTAATATTAGTTACCAAAAATGGTACGAAAAACCTTTCCGAAATTATTTCAATTCAATTGAACTCGAGCACAATGGATTACATGAGCGTCCGGGTTCCGGCGACGAAATGCCGTGTTGCCAGAAATTTTACCATTTCGCGTATTTAAAATAATTCAACCACAACTTTCCATACTTATTAAGACATTTGTAAACATCGATCACATTTTCACTTTTTCTGTAAAAACAGAAATTAAAAAAAAATTAAAATAGAAAAGAAAATTTATTGGCAGTTTTGGAGCTCGGGGCCCATTGGAGATGTGGGGCCCCCGGCGGCCGCCAGGTCCGCCAGCCGCTTAATCCGCCTCTGTCCTTGCCCTTCTCGATAAATTAATCAATGATCCACCTCGATGGTCAGTATAATCCCCAATAAAGGCGGAAATGGATTAACTCAGGTAGTCGTTGTACAACTCGGTAGTCCCCATATTTAAATATTAATTTCAATTATATCCATTTTAATGGTGCCACCCGGTACCTACATGAATCAAATCAGCGAATTAATTAATATCTACATCTATAACGTAATTTTTAAATATTCATGCAATCTAATAATAAATATTTCAAGTTAAACATTGTATAAAATGAATAATAGTTTAGAAGAAGTAGTTGAAAGCAAATACAATAGATGGCGTGAGGCGTACTACTATTGGAATTTAATTTATTGATTTCTGTACTAGACAAGTCGTGATTTACAAGTAGACTTTTTGTATCTCATATTTCACGCAAAACAAAATTTGGAATTTTCATTAGAGAAAATGCTCTACTTTATCATTATCGAAACGTTCATTTAAAACATTATTTAACATTACTAAAATTTTATAAGCATATTAGGTATTTTGTTAGAAAATGATTTGGCATTTTACAAGAAAAAAATCAAGCTTAATATTTTGTATTGACTTTTGCTTATTATCATAACCGAAGTGAAGAGGTGTATGGGCCATACAGGGTATGCCACGTCAAAATATCAACTTTGTTAGTTTAACAGTGACTATAACAATAGTCACTGATTTTAATTAGAATTTATGTATATTTGGGATTCAATAATAAACTGAGGTCTAAATTTAACCATTGTCGAAAATTTAGGATTTTTTAAACAATGAGCATTTAAATTATCTTCGGACCTATATGGTTTAATTGTTAGCCCAATTTTTGTGTAAGTAAATATGGTGTAGTGTGTGTGATAAGCATTTTTTACCAATCACAAATGAAATTGTGTTTTAATTATTTCAATTTATAAAAATTTTATTATTTATGATATAAGAAATATTCTGCCATGTGAGTTTTCTGTAGAAAATATCAATAATATACAATCTGTTTTTAATAGATAGGTGACTCGTCGTCGAAACTATAAGTTGACTTAAATCAATTTGTAATGTTTCTATCTGTAACTTCTTGGAGATTTTTATATTCCAATGTGAAAAACTACCTATCCACTTTAAAGTAGTCACTGGACATGATGATCACACTTCAGAATAAATTATAAACCGCGAAAGTGTTTTGACCCTCTAGATCGTTCTCCTAGATGTTCAAACATTGTAAATATTGAAGAAATTAAAAAATCAAATATTTGACAAAATTTTATTCAGTACTTTCCTCTACTCCTCGTAGGTATATTTAAATATTAATTCCAATTAGGTATGTATTCTAATTGTGCCACCCAGTACCTATACATAAATCAAATCAGCGAATTAATTAATATCTACATCTATAACGTAATTTTTAAATATTCATCCAATCTCTAATAGCTGATGATTTCGCTGACGTCATGAGGGATTCGCAATATTGTAAAATCCGTCCAATTGCTGCATACCAAATTTTATGAAGTTATCTTCAGCCGTTTTAGAGTTATAGCCTGTCTAAAAAATTCTGGGACACCCTGTATATTTCAATCCTAGTTAGTTGAAAGCAAATAGCATATAGATGGCGCGAGGTGTACTACTTTTGGAGAATTTAATTTATTGATTTTTGTACTAGACTAACTAGACACGAGTCGTGACTTCTCAGGCGGGTTAGTAGTGGACTTTTTGTATCTCATATTTTATGCAAAACAAAATTTGGAAAATCTATATGGTTACCACTAGTAGTTGAATTAATTAATTAAAATAATTTTAAAACGTGAACGAAAAAAAAAATTCAGCATTTCATTTTTAGGTACAGCTTTTACAGTTTTAATTTACTTGTCACCACTCAGAAAAGATCGGTTTTCCAAATAGAGTTTAGAGTATATATAGATAGATCAAAATGGACAAAACTTGGAACATCTTAAATATTTTTATTAAATTAGATAATTTATAATGTTAATTTTTATTTAAATTTGATTCACCTTTCAAGTTTGTTTAGTTATTTTAGTTATTTCTAATGTCAAGTCATGCTTCTTTACTTCTTTCAAAAACATTCAGTATATTTTTTTTAACGTAGGTATTAGCAAAGATTACAAATTATTTGTAATCTTTGGTATTAGTTTGCAGGCAAATTTTGTAATTTTTTTTTATTTAAAACGTATGTGTTAGACACCTTTATCTCATAAACAATCATCATTAAAAAATCAAATAACTTACTCATTTTTCATCTAAACTTCAACAAATTATACATTTTCGGAACGGGGAAGAGTTCAGCTTTCAGATAGAATAAAAATATATAGGGTGTTTCATTGAAAAAATAGACAATATTTGCATTAGAAAAATACCATTTTTTTTAAAACACCCTAATATTGATAATGTCAGAACTATCCAAACAGACTGGGTAAAACGCAAATGATTCAATGATTTCTTGCATTATCCGGTTAATTCCAGATGTAGCTAATTAGGAATGGCTAAACCACGTAGAGGATACTAATTAAAAGTTGACTTGGTTAAAACAGATCATTGATTAATTTATCGAGGACAAGGAAAATAATTGAAGAAGCCATTTTTTCAACACTGCATAGCTTCTTCAATGATTGGGTGAATTTTTTTTAGCTGAAACCAGTTTCAAAAAAATGAAAAATTGTTTTGTCAGTATATAGATGCCTCCCCAAACACAAAATCACAAAAAACTTTCTGCGGAAATGCATAATTTTCCCGACTTCAGAATAACTGAAACTAATAAATAAACTATACTAAATAATATAAACAATGTAAAAATTTAGTTTAATACTCTTCCTGACCTTTAACACAGATCAATGAATAATATCTATTCTTATCAGCTTAATGTCGCTTCAAAAATCTCAAGAGACAAACGTTTTTTTTGTACACGCCAGTCCAATTGCCGAGTATAGTTCGAATCATTCTAAATTCTACGATATTTTATCAATAAATGAAAATGGTATATTTCTGCAAGAAGTTTTTTGCGTATTTTTGTTTAGAAAATTGTCTAAAATGTAAAACAGAAACGTATTTTCTTGTAACTGGTTTCGGCTATTCTAAAGTCGAAAAAATTAAAATTATGCATTTCCGCAAAAAAATTCGAGTCTTTCTGTTAGGAAAAGGTTCCAAAAAGTAAATAAACGAATATATTTCTTACATAACTGATTTCAGCTTAACGAAATCCCAATAATTTTCCTTGCCCTTCTCTCTCCAAAAAAAACTACAACTATAAAATCTCCTGGCGGTTAGTTCTCAGCGAACATCTCGTCGGTTGTGCCAGCTTTTCTGTTGACTACTTTTCGTCTGTCCATGTTATTCTTTTCTGGTCCTTTCTATTGCCTCCTTTCTTTTAATGAGATTTGTGACCCCCCAGAAATAATTCAAATTTTTTCTTGTCTAGCATTATGCGCTCAAAAATCTCATTAGGGCTTCCCAGTTCCTCGCCTAGAGCCAATTCCATCTGGCTTGGTGGTACCGGACACACTGAAAGACCGCGTGTTCCGCGTCGTCAACCACTCCGCAGTTGGGACACAGATCGTCCACGGTCTTCCTTATCCCGTTAGTATAAGCCCTGAACGATCCATGCCCCGGCAGGAAATGCGTGAAGAAATAGTTAGTGCGTCTGTGAGCGCACTTACACCATTTCCCCACGTCAGGGATAAGCTTTGCCAATTGTCTAGACTTATTTGCCTCTCTTCTTTCTTTATTGCAATTTCAGCCCCATTCCCTCTTCTATTCTTGCCCTTTTCTCGGCTTGTATGTCTACAGGCACTGCGCCGGCAATCGTCTGAAGCGCTATTGTCGACACAGTCCTGTAGGCACGCTTCCTTTGAGCACTTATTATTTTTTCTTTATTCTTTTTAATCTTGAGTACTTCGGCCCATAACGGTGCTCCATATAAGAGTACCGAGTGAATGATCTCAAGCAGTATTCTTCTCTTCAACATACCGGGGCCTCCTACGTTCGGCATGATTTTTGCCAATATCGAGGTTCTATCTAAATCTAAGTTTGTCATCAATAGTTATCCCGAGGTACCTTACTGATTTTTGTGGGATAATATCAGTGTTATTAATTTTGAAACTAATGCGCTCCCTGTCCCTCGGGCCTTTGAGGATTATAGCCTCCGTTTTCTGGAAGGCTAATTTCAGGAAGTTTTTTTCTACCAATCTTGCAACCGCTTCTAATTCATGATTAACTTTCCGTATGAGGCCCCAGTTTTTGTCTTCTTCTACTAATAGAGCCAAATCATCCGCATATGCGATCGATTTGACACCTTTCTTCACTTTCCTCTCCAAGACACTGTTATATAAGATATTCCACAAGTTAGGTCCAAGGACCGACCCTCGTGGAACTCCTCCGGTAATTTGCATGTTTTCCTTCCTCGTTATATTAATTGTTCTCTCCGAGAGATATTCCATGATCATATTGACAAGATATTCGGGAGTCCTGATTTTCTGAAGGCCTTTCACTATCAGGTCCCAGTTCGCCGTGTTGAATGCATTTTTGACGTCCAGCAAAACTAGCGCCACCAACATACTTTTGCTTTTCCTCAAAGCCTCCTTTGTACTGTTCGCGGCGTCGATGGTCGATCGCCCCTTCCTGATATCAAACTGGGAATCTGATCTGATAGTGCCCCCTCACTTTCCAAGACTCTTTCTAGTCTTTTTTTATTAGTATCTCGAAGTATTTGCCCAAGCAGTCCAACAGGCATATCGGCCTATATGAAGCCGGAGATTCCGGTGGTTTCCCCGGCTTCAGTAGTAGAACTAGGTTCGCCTCCTTAAATTCCCGGGGGAAACCTGACGCCTTAACAAGTCATTCATGACAATTTTAATTGTGTCTGGTTTGAGTAAAGCCAAGATCTTAACAGGCTCTGGCGGCAGGCCGTCTGGTCCAGGGGATTTCCCCTGTTTTGGATTTTCCGCTGCTTCCAGAATCTCATCTTCTGTGAAATCCATGATTTCTGCCCCCTAATTTTTTTTGAAAGCCGTGGCTTGCTTCTTGGGGAAGAGCAGTTTCGCCGCCTACCGTCTAAGGCCCTCTTCCAGTTTAAATAGGGCCATGGCCTTGAGTGCCTTCATAGCGATTGTGTATGCTTTCACCGTGCTTCTACTCTCCAAATATTAACTTGGCTCCTCGTTTCTTTTGGAAGTTAAAATTCTAATTTTAGGGGTGACCTTGCAACCCTTGTTCCCCTTCGTGAGCAAATTTCCTTTGAATAGTGTGTTTTCAGCATCATTATGCTATCCAAATATTAACGTGGCTTCTCGTTTCCTATGGAAGTTAAAATTCTGATTTTAGGGGTGACGTTACAACCCTTGTTCCCCTTCGTAAGCAAATTTCCTTTGAACAGTGTGTTTTCAACATTATTATGCTTCCACTCATCAAATATTAAATTGGCTCCTCGTTTCCTTTGGAAGTTATAATTTATTCTAATATTAGGGGTGACGTATCAACCCTTGTTCCATTTCGTATACAAATTTCCTTTGAACAGTGTGTTTTTAGCATTATTATGCTTATACTCTCCGAATATTAACTTGGCTCCTCGTTTCCTTTGGAAGTTAAAATTCTAATTTTAGGGGTGACGTAACAACCCTTGTTCCCCTTCTTAAGCAAATTTACTATGAACAGTGTGTTTTCAAAATTATTATGCTTCTACGCTCCAAATATTAACTTGGCTCCTCGTTTCCTTTGGAAGTTATAATTTATTTTAATATTAGGGGTGACGTATCAACCCTTGTTCCCCATCGGAAGCAAAATTCCTTTGAACTGTGTGTTTTCAACATTATTATGCTTCCACTCTCCAAATATTGACTTGGCACCTCGTTTCCTTTGGAAGTTATAATTTATTCTAATATTAGGGGTGACGTATCAAAGCTTGTTCCTCTTCGTAAGCAAATTACTTTTAAACAGTGTGTTTCCAGCATTATTATGCTTCTACCCTCCAAATATTAACTTGGCTTCTCGTTTCCTTTGGAAGTTAAAATTCTAATTTTAGGGGTGACGTTGCAACCCTTGTTCCCCTTCGTAAGCAAATTTCCTTTGAACAGTCTGTTTTCAACATTATTATGCTTCCACTCTCCAAATAGTAACTTGGATCCTCGTTTCCTTTGGAAGTTATAATTTGTTCTAATATTAGGGGTGACGTATCAAAGCTTGTTCCTCTTCGTAAGCAAATTTCCTTTGAACAGTGTGTTTTTAGCATTATTATGCTCATACTCTCCGAATATTAACTTGGCTCCTCGTTTCCTTTGGAAGTTAAAATTCTAATTTTAGGGGTGACGTAACAACCCTTGTTCCCCTTCTTAAGCAAATTTACTATGAACTGTGTGTTTTCAAAATTATTATGCTTCTACTCTCCAAATATTAACTTGGCCCCTCGTTTCCTTAGGAAGTTATAATTTATTTTAATATTAGGTGTGACGTATCTACCCTTGTTCCCCTTCGTAAGTAAACTTCCTTTGAACTCTGTGTTTTCAGAATTATTATGCTTCTACCCTCCAAATATTAACTTGGCTTCTCGTTTCCTTTGGAAGATATAATTCTGATTTTAGGGGTGACGTTGCAACCCTTGTTCCCATTCGTAAGCAAATTTCCTTTGAACAGTGTATTTTCAACATTATTATGCTTCCACTCTCCAAATATTAACTTGGCTCCTCGTTTCCTTTGGATGTTATAATTTATTCTAATATTAGGAGTGACGTATCAACGCTTGTTCCTCTTTGTAAGCAAATTTCCTTTGAACAGTGTGTTTCCAGCATTATTATGCTTCTACCCACCAAATATTAACTTGGCTTCTCGTTTCCTTCGGAAGTTACAATTTATTCTAATTTTAGGAGTGACGTTGCAACCCTTGTTCCCCTTCCTAAGCAAATATCCTTCGAAAACTGTGTTTTCAGCATTATTATGCTTCTACCCTCCAAACATTAACTTGGCTTATCGTTTCCTTTGGAAGTTACGATTTATTCTAATTTTAGGGGTGAAGTTTCAACCCTTGTTTTCCTTCGTAAGCAAATTCCCTTTGAACAGTGTGTTTTCAACATTATTATGCTTCTTCTCTCCAAATATTAACTTGGCTTCTCGTTTCCTTTGGAAGTTAAAATTCTAATTTTAGGAATGACGTTGCAACCCTTGTTCCCCTTCCTAAGCAAATTTCCTTCGAACAGTGAGTTTTCAACATTATTATGCTTCTACTCTCCAAATATTAACTTGGCTCCTCGTTTCCTTTGGAAGTTATAATTTATTCTAATATTAGGGGTGACGTTGCTATTGTAAAACTTGTAGGATTTATAGTGAAAAGACGAAAGTTAAGGCAAAAAACTGTGTGACATATTTTATGCAATAATGACACTGACAACTTGACAACTAAACTACTGACAACTTATTAAACTGGATCAAAGCTAATACAATTATTTCAAATTAGTTGCAACACCCTCCCTATATGAAATAAGTCCCTGACCTTTGAAACAATTGAAAAACTTCACTCTATTCAAAGTCTTTGTAAAAGAGTCAGCTACCATAGACTGTGTAGGAACGTATTTCAGCCGCAAAAGTCCCAAACTAATTTTCTCCTTCAAAAAATGATGACGAACGTCAATATGTTTGGTTCGCGCCTGATATGCTCCATTTATCGCTAGGTGTTGAGCTCCCTGGTTGTCAACATTTAGGAGGACTGGATCCGAGCTTAATGGCAGTTCTTGGCTCAATCCTCGTACCCATAGAGCTTCTTGAGCCGCTGCTGACATAGCCATATACTCGGCTTCCGTAGTCGACAGAGCAACTGTGGGCTGCTTCTTACTGTTCCATTAAATCGAAGAACTGTTCTTGAAGGAGATGTAGCCAGTAACGGAGCGCCTATCATCTTGATCACTCGCCCAATCTGCGTCACAGTAACCAACGACATCAGCTTCAGGAATCTTCTTTCCATTGAACTCGAGCTTCCAATCCATGGTTCCTCGCAAGTATCTGAAGATGCGCTTTACGGCTGCCCAATGTGTAGGTCCAGGATTATGATTGAACCGACTTACACAACTCACAGCGGAACAGATATTAGGTCGGGAAATCTGTGAAGCAAACAGCAAATTTCCAATTTCTTCCTGATAAGGTACGGATTGCATTTTTCGGATTTCTTCTGGATCAGTCGGACATTGATCTTTGGATAATCTTCAGAAGCGTCTGGAACGTCTGGGCCCCATAACCTATTGTAAAACTTGAAGGATTTATAGTAGAAAGACGAAAGTTACGGCAAAAAACTGTGTGACATAAATTATGCAATAATGACACTGACAACTTGACAACTAAACTACTGACAACTTATTAAACTGGATCAAAGGTAATAAAATTATTTCAAATTGATTACAACAGTTGCAACCCTTGTTCCCCGTCGAAAGCATATTTCCTCCGAATAAGTGTGTTTTCAACATTATTATGCTTCTACTCTCCAAATATTAACTTTGCTTCTCGTTTCCTTGGGAAGTTACAATTTATTCTAATTTTAGGGGTGACGTTGTTTCCCTTCGTAAGCAAATTCCCTGTGAACAGTGTGTTTTCAACATCACTAGGCTTCTTCTCTCCAAATATTACCTTGGCTCCTCGTTTCCTTTGGAAGTTAAAATTCTAATTTTAGGGGTGACGTTGCAACCCTTGTTCCCCTTCGTGAGCAAATTTCCCTTGAACAGTGTGTTTTCAACATTATTATGCTTCTAATCTCCAAATATTAACTTGGCTCCTCGTTTCCTTTGGACGTTATAATTTATTCTAAAATTAGGGGTGACGTATCGACCCTTGTTCCCCTTCGTAAGCAAATTTCCTTCGAACATTGTGTTTTCAGCAATATTATGATTTTACCTTTCAAATATTAAGTTGGCTCCTCGTTTCCTTTGGAAGTTATAATATATTCTATTATTAGGGGTGACGTATACCCCCTTGTTCCTCTTCGTAAGCAAATTTCCTTTGAACAGTGTGTTTCCAGCAATATGAGGCTTCTACCCTCCAAAGATTAACTTGGCTTCTCGTTTCCTTTGGAAGTTACAATTTATTCTAATTTTAGGGGTGACGTTGCAACCCTTGTTCCCCTTCGTTAGCAAATTTCCGTTGATCAGTGTGTTTTCAGCATTATTATGCTTCCACTCTCCAAATATTAACTTGGCTCCTCGTTTCCTTTGGAAGATAAAATTTATTCTAATATTAGGGATGACGTATCAACGCTTGTTCCTCTTCGTAAGTAAATTTCCTTTGAACAGTGTGTTTCCAGCGTTATTATGCTTCTACTCTCCAAATATTAACTTGGCTTCTCGTTTCCTTTGGAAGTTACAATTTATTCTAATTTTAGGGGTGACGTTGCAACTCTTGTTCCCCTTCGTAAGCAAATTTCCTTTGAACATTGTGTTTTTAACATTGTTATGCCCCTTCTCTCCAAATATGAACTCGTCTTCCCACTTCCTTTGGAAGTTACAATTTATTCTAATTTTACGGGTGACGTTGCAACCCTTGTTCCCCTTGCTGAGCAAATTTCCTTTGAACAGCGTATTTTCAGCATTATTATGCTTCTACCCTCCAATTATTAACTTGGCTTATCTGTTCCTTGGGAAGTTACAATTTATTCTAATTTTAGGGGTGACGTATCAACCCTTGTTCCCCTTCGTAAGCAGATTTTCTTTGAAAAGTGTGTTTTCAGCATTATTATACTTCAACTCTCCAAATATTAACTTTGATCCTCGTTTCCTTTGGAAGTTAAAATTATAATTTTAGGGGTGACGTTGCAACCCTTGTTCCCTTTCGTAAGAGAATTTCCTTTGAACAGTGTGTTTTTAACATTATTATGCTTCTACTCTCCAAATAATAACTTGGCTCCTCGTTTCCTTTGGAAGTTGAAATTTCAATTTTAGGGGTGAGGTATCAACCCTTGTTTCCCTTCGTAAACAAATTTCCTTTGAACCGTGTGTTTTCAGCATTATTATGCTTCTACCCTCCAAATATTAACTTGGCTTCTCATTTCCTTGGGAAGTTACAATTTATTCTAATTTTAGGAGTGACGTATCAACCCTTGTTACCCTTCGTGAGCAAATTTCCTTTGAACAGTGTGCTTTCAGCATTATTATGCTTCCACCCTTCAAATATTAACTTGGCTCCTCGTTTCCTTTGGAAGTTACAATTTATTCTAATTTTAGGGGTGACGTATCAACCCTTGCTCCCGTTCGTAAGCAAATTTCCTTTGAACAGTGTGTTTTCAACATTATTATGCTTCTACTCTCCAAATATGAACTTGGCTTCTCGTTTCCTTCGGGAGTTACAAATTATTCTAATATTAGGAGTGACGTATAAACCCTTGTTCCTCTTCGTAAGCAAATTTCCTTTGAACTGTGTGTTTTCAACATTATTATGCATCTACTCTCCAAACAATAACTTGGCTCATCGTGTCCTTTTGAAGTTACAATTTATTCTAATTTTAGGGGTGACGTATCAACCCTTGTTCCCCTTCGTAAGCAAATTTCCTTTGAACTTGGCTTCTCGTTTCCTTTGGAAGATACAATTTATTCTAATTCTAGGGGTGACGTATCAACCCTTGTTTCCCTCCTTAAGCAAATTCTCTTCGAACTGTTTGTTTTCAGCATTATTATGCTTCTACCCTCCCAATATTAACTTGGCTCCTCGCTTCCTTTGTAAGTTACCATTTGTTCTAATTTTAGGGGTGACGTAACAACCCTTGTTCCCCTTCGTAAGCAAATTTCCTTTGAACAGTGTGTTTTCAGCATTATTATGCTTCTAATCTCCAAATATTAACTTGGCTTCTCGTTTCCTTTGGAAATTACAATTTATTCTAATTTTAGGGGTGACGTTGCAACACTTGTTCCCCTTCGTAAGCAAATTTTCTTTGAACATTGTGTTTTTAACATTGTCATGCTCCTTCTCTCCAAATATTAACTCGTCTTCCCGCTTCCTTTGGAAGTTACAATTTATTCTAATTTTACGGGTGACGTTGCAACCCTTGTTCCCCTTGCTGAGCAAATTTCCTTTGAACAGCGTATTTTCAGCATTACTATACTTCTACCCTCCAATTATTAACTTGGCTTATATGTTCCTTGGGAAGTTACAATTTATTCTAATTTTAGGGGTGACGTATCAACCCTTGTTCCCCTTCGTAAGCAAATTTTTTTTGAAAAGTGTGTTTTCAGCATTATTATGCTTCAACTCTCCAAATATTAACTTTGATCCTCGTTTCCTTTGGAAGTTAAAATTATAATTTTAGGGGTGACGTTGCAACCCTTGTTTCCCTTCGTAAACAAATTTCCTTTGAACCGTCTGTTTTCAGCATTATTATGCTTCTACCCTCCAAATATTAACTTGGCTTCTCATTTCCTTGGGAAGTTACAATTTATTCTAATTTTAGGAGTGACGTATCAACCCTTGTTCCCCTTCGTAAACAAATTTCCTTTGAACAGTGTGCTTTCAGCATTATTATGCTTCCACCCTTCAAATATCAACTGGGCACCTCGTTTCCTTTGGAAGTTACAATTTATTTTAATTTTAGGGGTGACGTATCAACCCTTGTTCCCCTTCGTAAGCAAATTTCCTTTGAACAGTGTGTTTTCAACATTATTATGCTTCTACTCCCCAAATATTAACTTGGCTTCTCGTTTCCTTCGGGAGTTACAAATTATTCTAATATTAGGAGTGACGTATCAACCCTTGTTCCTCTTCGTAAGCAAATTTCCTTTGAATTGTGTGTTTTCAACATTATTATGCTTCTACTCTCCAAACAATAACTTGACTTATCGTTTCCTTTTGAAGTTACAATTTATTTTAATTTTAAGGGTGACGTTGTAAACCTTGCTCCCCTTCGTGAGCAAATTTCCTTTGAACTTGGCTTTCTCGTTTCCTTTGTAGGTTACAATTTATTCTAATTTTAGGGGTGACGTAACAACCCTTGTTCCCCTTCGTGAGCAAATTTCCTTTGAACAGTGTGTCTTCAGCATTATTATGCTTCCACCCTTCGAATATTAACTTGGCTTCTCGTTTTCTTTGGAAGGTACAATTTATTCTAATTTTAGGGGTGACGTATCAACCCTTGTTCCCCTTCGTAAGCAAATTTCCTTTGAACTTGGCTTCTCGTTTCCTTTGTAGGTTACAATTTATTCTAATTTTAGGGGTGACGTAACAACCCTTGTTCCCCTTCGTAAGCAAATTTCATTTGAACAGTGTGTTTTCAGCATTATTATGCTTCCAGCCTTCGAATATTAACTTGGCTTCTCGTTTCCTTTGGAAGGTACAATTTATTCTAATTTCAGGAGTGACGTATCAACCCTTGTTCCCCTTTGTAAGCAAATTTCCTTTGAACTTGGCTTCTCGTTTCCTTTGTGGGTTACAATTTATTCTAATTTTAGGGGTGACGTAACAACCCTTGTTCCCCTTCGTAAGCAAATTTCCTTTGAACAGTGTGTTTTCAGCATTATTATGCTTCCAGCCTTCGAATATTAACTTGGCTTCTCGTTTCCTTTGGAAGGTACAATTTATTCTAATTTTAGGGGCGACGTATCAACCCTTGTTCCCCTTCGTAAGCAAATTTCCTTTGAACTTGGCTTCTCGTTTCCTTTGGAAGTTACAATTTATTCTAATTCTAGGGGTGACGTATCAACCCTTGTTTCCCTCCTTAAGTAAATTCTCTTCGAACTGTTTGTTTTCAGCATTATTATGCCTCTACCCTCCCAATATTAACTTGGCTCCTCGCTTCCTTTCTAAGTTACCATTTGTTCTAATTTTAGGAGTGACTTTGCAACCCTTGTTCCCCTTCCCAAGCAAATTTCCATTGAACAGTGTGTTGTCAACATTATTATGCCTCTACTCTCCAAATATTAACTTGGCTCCTAGTTTCCTTTGGAAGTTACAATTTATTCTAATATTAGGGGTCTCGTATCAACCCTTGTTCCTATTCGTAAGCAAATTCTCTTTGAACTGTATGTTTTCAGCATTATTATGCTTCTACCCTTTAAATATCAACTTGGCTTCCCGTCTCCTTTGGAAGTTACAATTTATTCTAATTTTAGGGGTGACGTTGCAACCCTTGTTCTCCTTCGTGGGCAAATTTCCTTTGAACAGATTGATTTCAGCATTATTATGCTTCTACAAATATTTACTTGGCTTCTCGTTTCCTTTGGAAGTTACAATTTATTCTAATTTTAGGGGTGACGTATCAACCCTTGTTCCCCTTCGTAAGTAAATCTCCTTCGAACAGTGTGTTTTCAACATTATTATGCTTCTACTCTCCAAATATTAAGTTGGCTCCTCGTTTCCTTTAGAAGTTAAAATTCTAATTTTAGGGTTGATGTTGCAACCCTTGTTCCCCTTTGTAAGAAAATTTCCTTTGAACAGTGTGTTTTCAACATTATTATGCTTCTAGTCTCCAAATATTAACTTGGCTCCTCGTTTCCTTTGGAAGTTATAATTTTATAATATTAGGGGGTGACGTATCAACCCTTGTTCCCCTTCGTAAGCAAATAATAATAATAATAATAATAATAATAATAATAATAATAATAATAATAATAATAATAATAATAATAATAATAATAATAATAATAATAATAATAATAATAATAATAATAATAATAATAATAATAATAATAATAATAATAATAATAATAATATTAATAATAATATTAATAATAATAATAATAATAATAATAATAATAATAATAATAATAATAATAATAATAATAATAATAATAATAATAATAATAATAATAATAATAATAATAATAATAATAATAACCTAATAATAATAATAATAATAATAATAAAATTCTACAAGACAGCCTCACCAAACTAGGTCTTCACAAAAACACATACATCGATCTGCAGAAGGCTGCAATCTTGAATACTTGTCACACTGTCCGTAAATTTCTAAATATGTAACTGCTGTGCCTAATCCCATTTGCGTTTACAAACGCTCGGGATAGGTGAACATTACCAGCAAGAGCTGAGCAAGAGTATACTTGAGTTGGAAATAATAATAATAATAATAATAATAATAATAATAATAATAATAATAATAATAATAATGGTCGCGAAAGCAGATAAAAACTATTCCCCCTTAGATCTTGTAAGCCCTGATAATAAACTTGAAATCGTTACAGACTCTGACAAACAGGCAGAGTGGGCCCAGAAAGCGCTCCATGGTCGACATCATCACGACCTCAATCAACCATATATCGACAAGGAAGCATCAAATAAGTGGCTCTCTGATGGAACATTGTTTCCAGAAACAGAAGGATTTATGATGGCGATCCAAGACCAAGTAATTAATACCAATAATTACAAGAAATTTGTTATAAGAGATCCAAACATCGTGTCGGACAAGTGCAGAAGGTGTCAACAAACAACAGAGACGATACAACACATTACGTCGGGATGTTCAGCCATAGCTAACATTGATTACCTACGCAGGCACAACCAACTGTGCAACATAATTCATCAGAAGTTGGCCAACAAATTTGGATTAGTTAACACCTACACGCCTTATTACAAGTACCATCCACATGCAGTTCTAGAGAATGCTGATTTTAGACTATACTACGATAGGTCAATTATCACCGATAGACGGGTGACGAATAACCGGCCTGATATTGTAGTTGTGGATAAAAAAGCTAACTCGGTTCTTCTAGTGGATGTTGCTGTACCCAATAACAACAATATGTTAGACAAATACAACGAGAAAATTGCAAAATACACCGATCTTGCAATTGAGGTGGGACAGATGTGGCAGGCAGAGAAAGTAGAGGTGGTGCCAGTCATCGTTTCATCTACGGGACTAATCCCCAAAACTCTACAAGACAGCCTCACCAAACTAGGTCTTCACAAAAACACATACATCGATCTGCAGAAGGCTGCAATTTTGAATACTTGTCACACTGTCCGTAAATTTCTAAATATGTAACTGCTGTGCCTAATCCCATTTGCGTTTACAAACGCTCGGGATAGGTGAACATTACCAGCAAGAGCTGAGCAAGAGTACACTTGAGTTGGAAATAATAATAATAACCCGTGGGGGTACTGGTCCCCTATCGGGCGCTTCCCCAGGTGGTGGATCGGGGAATGCCTTTTAGATATAGAAGTTATCGAGGAAATTAAATACCTCGGAGCGAACCAAAACCAGTTAGTTTCAGGACACGACGGTCTCCATGTAAGGAGCGGTACTCCGACAGCGTCTGTTCTCCATGTAAGGAGCGGCTGAATCAGCACCTGGCAGTAGGTCTAAAATGCGACAATCACGATGTCGAATTGTAAAACTAGATTACCCCAGGTGGGTAGAGCTAAATGCTCAGAATCCCACACTGCTAGTGTACCTAGTACATCGGCTGTCTGCTCCACGGATTCTGGGGGGAGCAATAATTCGATTGTAAATTCCGGGACCTCAAATCTCAGGAATCGTCAGGTGAATCGACATTGCAACACCTTAAACTCTTGTCGCGTTCAAGTTGGTGCTAGAAGGGCTTGTTCGAAAAATGATTTACCTTCTTCCTCGGTTAGCGGTAGGCGCAGCGTGACACCGAGTAGGGCTACTGCGAACCACACTCAGGGGGAAAACAACATCGATCCTCCGCCACCGGCTTCTGATGTTTCTGGAGTGACGCAAGTCGGCACATCTACGACCACAAGCCTAGGAAGCGCATGAAGTGGACTATCGAGCTAAACTCATTCATTATGCGCTCCTACTATAAAATCACCAAGATGGAAACTGATATGACGACATACAGATGCGCCCTCCACCGTGCATTCATTGAACATTTTCCAGAATTTCACCATCTCACGGAACAGCGTATTGCTGACCAACGTCGAAGTATTGTAAGAAACAATCTACTACCCGGTCCGACGTTGCAACAAATTCGAGGTGAAGTCCTTCTTGACCTTCAAGATGGAGAGAATGACATAATTACCGATCAGGATACACATAAGTCGGAGAATGCACAAGGAGACCACAATGGCGTTGAGGAAATAAACAATGATTGCGACAAAACCACCGATAATGACTATAATACCGAACTTTGTAAAGCACTAGCGGAATTTAATGGCACCAACCCAATACACCGGCCAAAATTACCAAAGCTGCGAACCAATAAGAGCATTAACAGCATACTAGCAGCTGTGAACTTACTACTGCAGAACTATGCTAAAGACTGCGAAGCGCTGGAACAACTTCACACTCTCATCTATTGTGGAGCGGTAGCAGTGCTTCGAAGACACAATCAACAAATCCAATTCCCAAAGAACAATCGGGGTAAAGACTACAAACAGCTCAAGCCTTGGTGGCAACGCCGGCTGGAAAAGACCATTGATGACATCAGAAGGGAATTGGGGCAGCTTACAGAGTTTAAAAACAACTTGAAACCGTCTAGGCGCTTAACAAACAGAGTGAGGAAGATCTATCGAAGAATCAACACTTATACAGGTCACCCACAACATGAACAACATATATGTGAATATATCGATTCACTCAGGCAAAAGTTAAAGGCAAAATCCAAACGTTTGTCACGATATGTCAAGTGCACGAATGGGAAACAACAGAACTACTTATTCAATAACAATCAGAAGTTATTTTACAGGCAACTAAGCGGTACTGTAAACAATCACAACCAAAGTCTCCCAGATAAAGATGAGCTAACGGAGTACTGGTCTTCTTTATGGTCGAACCCTATCGAACATAAATCCAACGCTCACTGGATAAGAACTGAGGAGGAAAAAATTAACATTGAACCAATGCCTTTCGTTAACTTGACAACAAGCGAGGTAACCGAAGCTATAAAGAGCACCAGTAATTGGAAGACACCAGGAGTTGACCATGTCCAAAACTTCTGGTATAAGAAGTTTGACAATCTGCATGAAGCAATGGCAAGATCATTTACACATATTCTGCAGCATCCAGAAGATACACCACCATTTGTGACACTGGGTTCGACCCACTTGCTTCCCAAAACGCATCAAACTCACGATCCTACGCAATATAGACCTATAACATGCCTTCCAACTATATATAAAATATTAACGTCTTGCATTACTAACCGTATTTACAGACATGCCGATCAAAACAACATCTTGTTGGAAGAACAAAAAGGGTGCAGACGAGATCACCAAGGCTGCAAAGAGCAACTCATCATCGATTCGGTAATACTAAAACAGGCGCAGAAGGAACAGCGCAACATCTACACGGCTTTCGTAGATTATAGGAAAGCATTTGATAGCGTTCCACATTCCTGGCTTGTTAAAGTTTTTCAAATTTACAAAGTACACCCCACTCTTGTTACTTTTCTTGAATCATCGATGAAGCACTGGCGAACGAACCTTCATTTACAAATAAATGGTCAATACCTCGAAACTGATGAAATTTCTATCCGTAGGGGGATCTTCCAAGGCGACTCCCTGAGTCCACTTTGGTTTTGTTTGGCAATGAATCCAATCTAGTTAACGATACGGATTACGGCTTTAAAATCAAGGCCAACAGAAACACTAGCTGCACTGTTTCCCACCTCTTATACATGGATGACATCACAATATACGCATCAAACCAGCGTCAAATTCAACATTTACTTAATATTACTGAAAAATTTTCCGGTGATATACAAATGGGATTTGGATTAGACAAGTGCAAAACCTTAAATATCGAGAAGGGTAAAATCGTTAACGGAGATGTATTACTACCTAATGGGAACATTATAAATGCCATGCAAAATGGTGAAACCTACAAATATCTAGGATTTCAGCAAGCTAAGCTACTTGACCAGAAGCAAGCAAAAACCAAAATTCGAGGACAGTTCACTCAAAGGATAACTGCTTTATTGAAATCCCAGTTGAACGCAGGAAATCTCGCCAAAGCAATTAACACCTACGCCATACCGATCCTGACATACTCATTTGGAATTCTGAAGTGGACAAAAACAGAACTGGAAGATATTCAAAGAACAACGCGAACCATGATGACCAAACACAAATGCCACCACCCGACATCATCAGTTATTAGGACCACATTACCAAGAAAAGAGGGAGGGAGAGCTTTATTGGACATAGTTAATTTACATTATAATCAAATATCTAAACTCCAAAAGTTCTTCATTGGCAAGGCTCAAACATCTAAATTGCATGAGCTGGTCGCGAAAGCAGATAAAAACTATTCCCCCTTAGATCTTGTAAACCCTGATAAAAAACTTGAAATCGTTACAGACTCTGACAAACAGGCGGAGTGGGCCCAGAAAGCGCTTCATGGTCGACATCATCACGACCTCAATCAACCATATATCGACAAGGAAGCATCAAATAAGTGGCTCTCTGATGGAACATTGTTTCCAGAAACAGAAGGATTTATGATAGCGATCCAAGACCAAGTTATTAATACCAACAATTACAAAAAATTTGTTATAAGAGATCCAAACATCGTGTCGGACAAGTGCAGAAGGTGTCAACAAACAACAGAGACGATACAACACATTACGTCGGAATGTTCAGCCATAGCTAACATTGATTACCTACGCAGGCACAACCAACTGTGCAACATCATTCATCAGAAGTTGGCCAAAAAACTTGGATTAGTTAACACCTACACGCCTTATTACAAGTACCATCCTCATGCAGTTCTAGAGAATGCTGATTTTAGACTATACTACGATAGGTCAATTATCACCGATAGACGGGTGACGAATAACCGGCCTGATATTGTGGTTGTGGATAAAAAAGCTAACTCGGTTCACCTGGTGGATGTTGCTATACCCAATAACAACAATATGTTAGACAAATACAACGAGAAAATTGCAAAATACACCGATCTTGCAATTGAGGTAGGACAGATGTGGCATGCAGAGAAAGTAGAGGTGGTGCCGGTCATCGTTTCATCTACGGGACTAATCCCCAAAACTCTACAAGACAGCCTCACCAAACTAGGTCTTCACAAAAACACTTATATCGATCTGCAGAAGGCTGCAATTTTGAATACTTGTCACACTGTCCGTAAATTTCTAAATATGTAACTGCTCTGCCTAATCCCATTTGCGTTTACACACGCTCGGGATAGGTGAACATTACCAGCAAGAGCACACTTGAGTTGGAAATAGGTAATAATAATAATAATACATTTATTATTCACCATACAAGTTACATGAAACACAAGTGAGTGAATAATTGGAGAACTGTTAGGCCAAGTGACCGATTCTTCCACAGTTTCCTCGAAAATACAGAAAATACCTACCCTAAAAATACTCTAATCTAAAAATATTACAGTTTTTTTAATGAATGAATAATTGTGGTCTAGAAATATTCAATGTATAAAGAATAATAATGTGTAATATAAGTCATTGTCGAGAAAACAGAAATCGTTTGTACCAAATTTTGAATGCCTCATATGATAAGGAGAAATTTGGAACATCCATTATATCACCAAAAAGTGTAACATTATAAGAAAAAGACCGTTTGAATAATTGCTTCTTGTGCTTGGGAATCATGAGCATATTTCTACTCCTCAAATTCAGATTATGTACATCCGTTCGGAATGTAATTCTACGGTATAAGTAGTCCGGTACTTTACTTTTCAAAATTTTATAAAAAAAGCATGCCATATGCTGTTTACGACGATTGAACATGCTAAGCCAACCAGTGTCCATCAATATGTGGGAAATACGTTGTGGTCGTCTAATCCCGAATATCAGTCTCAAACATGAGTTTTGTGTTTTCTGGATTCTTCTACTATCAATGCTATCGATACACGGGCCATAAACAACATCATAGTGATTGAAATGAGAAAGTACCCAACTATCACAAAGTTGAATTTTTTATTTAGAGTCGAGAAAGTGTCTATGCCCATAAATGAGCTTCAAGGAAGTATAAGCATTCTTAAGTTTTTGGGTAATATGATATTTAAACCGTAGCTTAAAATCCATGAAAAGCCCAAGATTCTTACAAATATTTTCAAATTCGATGGTGTCATTGCCAATTTGTATATGCAAGGTATTGAGCGCCTCACTTCTCTGATTATCTGATCCAAAAAGAATAGCGACAAATTTTTTCGAATTGACTTTCAGTAAGTGCTTGTTAGTTAGATCAAGAACTTCATTCAATTCTGAATTAATAAGACCATTGGCTTCAACAATATCACAAAATCTAAATGAGTAGTATAGCTGTGTGTCGTCCGCGTAAAAATGATATTTGCAATGTGTCAAGCTCGAGCAGAAGTTACTGGTGTAAATGGTATACATCAAAGGGCCTAGAATACTACCCTGAGGAATTCCTTGCTGCAAATTCAGCGGAGCAGATGTGATATTATTCAATTTGACCTGTTTAACTCTATCGGCTAAATATGATTCCATGAAAGAACACAGTGATTCACTGAACCCTATGAAATGTAGAATGGCATTCATAATTTTATGATTTATGGTGTCAAACGCTTTCGAGTAATCAAGCAGGATGAGAGCACACAATTCATTACCGTCGAGTGATTGGAATATATCATCTGATATTGCAGAGAGTGCTGTCGCGCAACTAAAACCTGATCTGAATGCTGACTGATAAAGGGGAAGTATATTATGCGTTTCAAGGTGACATCTTATTTGCACATCAAGTATTTTTTCTAAAACTTTAGATAGTATTGGAAGCGTACTTATGCTTCGTAAATCAGAGAGTTCCGTTGAAATTTTGATTTTGGGAAGTGGTAATACATAAGCATGCTTCCAAACTCTGGGAAAGTAACTTTTTTTCACACATTCATTCATGACATGAGTAATATAACCGATTATAAACGGACAACAGAGCAGTATAAGGTTTATGTTTAAGTTATCCGAACCAAATGATTTGGATTTTATGTTTTTGATTATAGAGGTGACGACATCATCATTTACTTGAGAGACAATGAAGACACTGATGACACCGTCTTTTACTCTATTGTAATAATAATCAATTATCTCAGGGCTAGGCTGTTGATCGTTTTTAGATGCATTCACGAAATAATTATTCAAGACATTTACATTATTCAGGTTGTCCGGTATTTCCTTGTGCTTGCTCTTCAATATATCCAGTTTCCTGAATGTTTGCCACTGCTGTCGACTATTCGAGTGTCGTAGTGCATATTATAAGAAAGCCTTCTTTTCCCTATTGATGGATGCCGATGTGAAGTTACGCAGCTGTTTGTAGTATTCAAAGTGGGCTGGCAATCGACTTTTCTTAAATCGTCTCAATGATTTATCCCGCAATTTCTGCATAAGCCTTATTTTGTCGGTAATCCAAGGGGTATATCTTTGTTTATAATTAGAGTAACGTGAAGTTTTCAGCGGAGCATGACTATCAGCCAGCAAGATAATGTTATTATTCATAAATTCAATTTTATCATCGATTGTTTCGATAGTGTAAATATTTTCCCACGATAATGCCTCTAGATCTGCTTGAAATTGGTTAATATTGATAAGACTAAAATCCCTGTAAAAATAAGTTTTATTTTTACTTGAGCGGATAGTCGTGAGAGGAAAGGAGCAACGGATAAGAAAATGGTCTGCTATATCTGCGTCATGAACGACAGCCTCTCTGATATTGTCGAGATTTGAAAAAAGTAGATCTATGAGTGTCATGCTGTTGTTAGAAGCGCGAGTAGGACTTTTTATTTTTTGAGTCAAATTGAATGAATCTGTGATGGATAAGAGATTACTCGATGCTAGTGAATTGATGTCCAGTAGGTTTATATTGTAACCCATGCATGTAATTTTGTCATAATCAGAGAAAATTTTGATCAAGGTATCTTCAAAATTTTCAAGAAAAGTTACATAATCTGAATTTGGTGGTCTATATACTACTCCGAAAGTATGTTTATGATTTTCTAACTTAATTTCTATTCATAATTGTTCTGAATGATCCGATGATTCATTCAAGATAATGTTGGCATTTAAATTATTCCTTACATAAATTCCAATTCCACCTCCTCTTCTCACTAAACGAACATTAACATGGGCAAAAGTAAAATTCATTCTGTATATATAAAAAACTGGATTTAACAATAAATGAGAGGAAGAAGATAACTATAAGTAAAAATCAAATGATAAGCAGTTATAGATGGTAACAGCTAATCAGAGTTTTTTGGATTTGTAGATGAACTATTTTCTCGTGTTCTTCTCTCAGATCCGGGGATTAAATCTTGTTGTTTCTGTTTCTTGAGAAGGGGTTTAACAGTTGTGTTCAGTTTAGAATCAATGTTGTCTTCAATATCTTCAGAGCTGTCAGTGGCTGGAGGAAGGTGTGTAGGAGTTGATGGAGCACTATGAGATTCTCGTCCTCTTTTATTTGAATCTTGTATATTCACCTGACTCTCACTTCCCTCTTCCAATTCATTCGCAGTATAAGCTTTTCCGTTGATATAAAGTTTGTGATTCATGATTTTGGCAGAAAGATTTCTCTCTCTAGCATCCTTCATGTGTTTGGCACGTATTTTATAGTTTAGGCGATCTTCGTAGCAAAGATCATGTGAAATAAATATGTCGGTACCTTTTAATTTTGAAATATTCCGGAATACTGAATTCTTTTTTAAATACGAGATAAACTCAATCTTCACAGCTGGCTTGGGAGTATTATTTAGTGAAAAAATATTGATGAGATCTGTTTCACACATACTAGTCCCCAATAAAGTGTCCAAAACACGAAAATTCTCTGTGAGTTTATCACACTTCTGATCTAAATCGGATATTCTCTTATTTTGATCACTCATGATATCTATCAATTTTTTATTTTCTAGATCTATATGATTTTTCAACTCCACTGATTATTTGTTAACTGTTCATCTATATTCATATTTACACGAAATAAGCTGACCACTCGTGGAATGTATGTTCAGCCTTCGAATTTTGGACGATTAGGTTGTTTTTATCACTTCACGATTGGATTGTCGAATGTAAACATGCAATTTATTACAATAATCAGGAGACTTACAGTTCGCTTCCACTACAGGAGATACTGAACTAACTATGATTTCACTTTTATACTTTTTGAAAATTTTCAGAGCAATATAAGCCAATATTTGATTTCACTAACACAGAAGTAAAAATGAAAGGTGTTAACTGTTTCCACCACCATCTCCTTCGAACAGTGTGTTTTCAACATTATTATGCTTCTACTCTCCAAATATTAACTTGGCTCCTCGTTTCCTTTGGAAGTTACAATTTATTCTCATTTTAGGGGTGACGTTGCAACCCTTGTTTCACTTCGTAAGCAAATTTTCTTTGAACAGTGTGTTTCCAACATTATTATGCTCCTACTCTCCAAACATTAACTCGGCTTCTCGCTTCCTTTTGAAGTTACAATTTATTTTAATTTTAGGAGGTGACGTTGCAACCCTTGTTCCCCTTATTAAGCAAATTCTCTTTGAACTGTGTGTTTTCAGCATTATTATGCTTCTACCCTACTGCTTTTACTCGTTTCCTTCGGAAGTTACAATTTATTCTAATTTTAGGGGTGAGGTATCAACCATTGTTCCCCTTCGTAAGCAAATTTCCTTTGAACAGTGTGTTTTCAACATTATTATGCTCCTACTCCCAAATATGAACTTGACTCCTCGTTTCCTTTTGAAGCTACAATTTATTTTAATTATAGGGGTGACGTTGCAACCCTTGTTCCCCTTCTCATGCAAATTCTCTTTGAACAGTGTGTTTTCAACATTATTATGCTCCTACTCTCCAAATACTAACTTGACTTCTCGTTTCCTTTGGAAGTTATAATTTATTCTAATATTAGGGGTGTCGTATCAACCCTTGTTCCCCTTCGTAAGCAAATCTCCTTCGAACAGTGTGTTTTCAACATTATTATGCTTCTACTCTCCAAATATTAACTTGGCTCCTCGTTTCCTTTGGAAGTTACAATTTATTCTCATTTTAGGGGTGACGCTGCAACCCTTGTTTCCCTTTGTGAGCAAATTTCCTTTGAACAGTATGTTTTCAACATTATTATGCTTGTACTCTCCAAACATTAACTTGGCTTCTCGTTTCCTTTTGAAGTTACAATTTATTCCCATGTTAGGGGTGAAGTTGCAGCCCTTGTTTCCTTTTGTAAGCAAATTTCCTTTGAACAGTGTGTTTTCAACATTATTATGCTTGTACTCTCCAAACATTAACTTGGCTTCTCGTTTCCTTTTGAAGTTACAATTTATTTTAATTTTAGGGGTGACGTTGCAACCCTTGTTCCCCTTCTCAAGCAAATTCTCTTTGAACTGAGTGTTTTCAACATTATTATGCTTCTACTCCCCAAATATTAACTTGACTCTTCGTTTCCTTTGGAAGTTATAATTTATTCTAATATTAGGGGTGACGTATCAACCCTTGTTCCCCTTCGTAAGCAAATCTCCTTCGAACAGTGTGTTTTCAACATTATTATGCTTCTACTCTCCAAATATTAACTTGACTCCTCGTTTCCTTTGGAAGTTATAATTTATTCTAATATTAGGGGTGACGTAGCAACCCTTGTTTCCATTTGTAAGCAAATTTCCTTTGAACAGTGTGTTTCCAACATTATTATGCTCCTACTCTCCAAACATTAACTCGGCTTCTCGTTTCCTTTTGAAGTTACAATTTATTTTAATTTTAGGGGTGACGTTGCATCCCTTGTTCCCCTTCTCAAGCAAATTCTCTTTGAACTGTGTTTTTAACATTATTATGCTACGACTCTCCACATATTAACTTAACTCCTCGTTTCCTTTGGAAGCTACAATTTATTCTCATTTTAGGGGTGAAGTTGCAACCTTTGTTTCCCTTCGTAAGCAAATTTCCTTTGAACAGTGTGTTTTCAACATTATTATGCTTCTACCCTCCAAACATTCACTTGGCTAAAGATGAAATAAAACAATTTAATTTGTTTAAATCTTCATTTTTATTTTGAACTAACGTTCAAATTAAAATTAGTGACGCGTTTCGCTACATAGTAGCTTTTTCAAGGTATTGAAAAAGAGAACCTGGAAAATTTATCCACAACCATCACATCTTCTAGGTAAAAAGGTTTAATAAGGGAGAATGATTGATACAGTATTCGCCAGCTAACTTGATGTCCTAAATGCTTTCTAGGGAGCTATTGACGCCGCCCATCCGATAACTGTAAGCAGTGCCGTGCAAGTTCTGAGAATACGCTTTCTGTTACAAATTAACAGAACTTGTACAATTAATAAAAGTAAAGTCCTTCCGGAAATATATGATCCTAACTTAATAAATAATATTTAATTCTTTGTTATAATTATTGGTATATTGATATTAATAGAAACGGATCTGCTTCATACGTGAATTCTGAGTACATAAATAATATTTTAACAATAAGGTACCCATTACAATAACATGTTATTCATCTAATTAAAGATTATAAAGGTAGGATCTTATATTTCCGGACGGACTATAATTAAAATTTGTTAGAAACTAAATAATTTCTTCCAGGTAGTAATGAGAATAAAAGAAACACAAGATAATGGGAAATTATTTAAGCTAGGTATATTTCTAAGAATAGGTATGAATAGTTTTTATCTTTACGAAGAATCTGACTCACTGCCGCTACTGGAATCACTTTCATCTAGAGTAATCACAAGAGGGTTGACGTCATAAAACATATCTGTTTGAAGTTCTCTAGCAAAATATGAGTCTTCTATTGTTATGACATGGTCACAACTTTTCCTACACTCATTCGCATCGATGTTGTTAAATTCTGCTTCTGCTATTTTTTTTACATCATCTAGTTTACATGTGACGTTTTTCTGACTTATTGCATTTTTAACCGTAGCCCATATAAGCTCGATAGGGTTCAACTCTGGATTTCTGACGTGTTTGAAAAAAAATTTCTAGGTTAGGTTGAAAGCTAATGTTTAACTAAAAAACCAACTACCCATTCCAAAAAATCAAGGTTTAATTTGGCACGTAACATTTTAATCGTAGGATCATTAAATTCGCAGATAAATAAAATAAGCTGTGCTAACTTGCTTGTGTTGGCTTGCTAGCTAGCTGGCTTACCTGCTGCCTGGGATGTTTTAATTTTCACGTTTATTATGGTATCTTCATCACTTTTCAATGTCTTAAAATAATTAAACACTCTATATATCACTTGACGAGTTTGTCCTTCAGTACATTTACGATTTTCTTCATTAACGGCTAACATTTTTACAAACACTTTATTGTACAAAGCAGAAACAATAACTGAGTGACGCTACGCTTCTGAAAATCTTAACACCTGATAAGTTTCGATGCAATTGGCGTTTGTCAAAATTTTACCACTAATAGCAGCCGAGTAGGCAGGGCACTCTTAGTTGGTAATTTCTGGGACATCAAGTTAGCTGGCGAATACTGTATCTATTTGGTGGTTAAGCAGATTACCTGAATATTTGTTTTTCTTAATGTCGAGGGCTTCTAAAAGATTTAATTTAAAGGATTTGGGTTCTACTTGCAAAATTTCAAAATTTGAGTCGAAAGTGTGTTGGTTTGTTAATAGATGATTTGAATAGTTGGAATCTAATTTGTTGTTGTCATAGCTGCGTTTGTGTTCTGAAATTCTAGTTTTAAAGTTCCTAAAAGTTCTACCGATATACATTTTGTCACAGTTGTCGTTACCACATTTTAATTTATAAACACCTGATTTGTTTAATTTTGAGGATTTAGATTTGTTATTTTTAATGAATTTAGATAGATTGTAGTCGGTTTTAAAGCAAATATTCATATTTAAAGATTCTAAAAATGATTTGATTCTTAAGGATGGTATTCCAAAGTATGTTAAGCTTTTAAATTGATTATTTTTATTTTTATCTGAAGGATATACTTGTTCTAAAGTGTGTTTCTTTATCTTTTTATTTATGATATTGTGAATTAAGTTTGGATCGTAATTATTATTAACTGCTATTTGTTTAATGATATTTAGTTCTTTGTTGAAATTATTAGTGTTTAATGGGACTGTTAAAAGTCTGTGTATCATACTATTGAAAGCTGCTAATTTATTACTGAATGGGTGGACCGAACTATTATGAATTGTAATGTCTGTATGTGATGGTTTGCGAAATATAGAAAAATCATGTTTATTGTTTATATTTGAAATTGTAAGGTCTAAAAAGTTTATAGACTTATTTTCTTCATGTTCTACGGTAAATTTTATATTGCTATGAATTGAGTTAATATGAGTAATGAAGCTGTCTAGTTGTCTAGTAGTGCCAATGAAGCTCGCTAAAATGTCATCTACATGTCGGTGCCAGTACATAAATTTTTTACTAAGGGGGTGTTTATGAATTATTTTTTCTATGTTATCCATGAAAATTTCTGCTAATAGGGGACTGAGGGGGTTGCCCATAATCAAACCATCTTTACAGCTATAAATATATTTGAATCAATTTATTGATACGGAAGATAAATTAGCCGAAATGGACATAAAAATCAATGCAGATTTGTTAAGCATAATGATGCTGTACCCATTGCCACCATCGTTTGAGAACTTTAGAGTAGCAATTGAGTCAAGAGATGAGCTACCATCACCAGAAACGCTCAAGATTAAGATAATCGAAGAAGCAGAAGCAAGATGTAAACCACATAGTAATGAAGAAGGTGCATTTTGGGGAAACAAGAAGAGATTTGACCATATAAACCAAAACAGGACAAACTTCCAAGGAAATCAAGAATATCAAAGAAGCCAAAGCAAACCAAAATGTAACCGGTGCAACATGTACGACCATTTACAAAAGGACTGCCGAAGCAAAATGTCAGGACAAAATAGAAGCAATTTTACTTTCATAGCGACAAATACATTGAAAAATGAAAAATGCTTATCATCTAGAATCTCATCTCAAGAAAAGAAGAACACATGGTGTCTAGATAGCGGCTGCACATCGCACATGACCGGCATAAACGAAAAATTCGAGATCCTGAATGAAGATCAACGAGGACTTCTGAAACTAGCATCTAATGATGGAATAGAAAGAATTGAAGGCTTCGGCAAAATAAGTTTTGAAGTAAGTGATCCAAACTTACATTTAATAAATTTAAAGGATACTCTGTATGTTCCTACCTTGAATACAAACTTATTATCCGTTGGAAAAATTACTGAAAGAAGTCATACAGTATTATTCAATGACAAATATGCGATCCTAAAATACGATCCTAAAATGTAACAAATCAGAAAACGGACTATACCTATGCAAAAGTATAGATCTTACGAATGCTTTTTCAAATAATGCCGAATTTAGTGGCATTGCCATCCACTAATAATGAATTAGAGCAATGGCACAAGAAAATGGGTCATTTAAACGAAGTCGATTTGAAACTCGCCTTAAGAAAGGATTTACTAATCGGTCTAAATTTCAATCCCTCAGCAAAATTAAAGGATTGCGAAATTTGTATTCAAGCAAAATTTAGAAGATTACCATTTCCAGTCCGTGAAAATTCGAAAAACCTGCATGTTTTGTATACAATCCACTCCCATATTTGTGGACCATTCCGAGTAAGAACTCCAGGCGGTAAGCGATACTTCGTATCATTCATCGATGAATACTCACGGTATACCAAAGTATTTTTCATAGCTAAGAAGAGGATTTTGGAAACATTCAAGGAATACAAAAATGAAGTCGAAAATATGTTTGGAAAAAGGATAAAATTTTTATAATCAGATATTGGAACAGAATACTGCAATAATGAATTTGAAAGATACCTGAAAGAAAATGGAATACAAAGAAGATTATCAACAGCGAGAACTCCACAACAGAACGGACTACCAGAAAGAAAAAATCGTACAATTTTAGACAGAGCTAGATGTCTATTAATTGAAGCTAAATTGCCACATACATTTTGGCCTGAAGCTGTGAACACAGCAAACTATCTAATAAATAGATCTCCATCCAGCTCCTTAGATGGTGAAACTCCTTTTCACAAGTGGTTAGGACATGCACCATCAGTACGGCATTTACATGTTTTTGGAGCAAAGACGTTTATGTTGAACAAAAATCCAAAACGAAGTAAACTGAGTGCCAAAGCCGACCCTGGCATATTTATGGGGTACTCAGAAACTTCAAAAGGATTTAGAATTTGTATGCCAAATCAACGAAGAATTATAATCAGTCGAGATGTCAAAATTCTGGATGAGAAATTAAATGAAAATTATTCTGACCAAACTGAAGATATTAACATTTTATTGAGGCAAAATTTTGAAGAAAGAAGAGATACCAATCAAGATTTTATCAGTTTATCACACAAGACAAAATTTAGATCAACGAATATATGAAGAATATAATGAAAATCAAGAATTACCGGCAGAAGAAGTTGAAGAAAGAATATCCCAAGAAGATGGAAATAGAGAAGAAGAGAATTTACAAGAAGATACAAACAGAGAAGAAGAAGAAAATATACAAGAAAATAGGAATGAAGGGGAAGAAAATTTAGAAAACCAAGAAGAAGATATACACAACCTGGGAGATGGATAAGATGTCGACAATATGCCTGTTAACCTAAGACCACAAAGAAATATCCATCTGCCATCCTGGACTGTTGATTACGACATGTCAAATTTATGTCGTAATATGCCTGATGAAAATTCTGAAGAATGGAACGATGCAATCAAAGAAGAAATTAAAGCGCATTATTTATTAAATGGAACTTGGACCATAACAGAAAAGAAGAAAAATATAAATGTTATTGACTGTAAGATGGTACTCAAAGACAAATTCAACAGCGATGGAACACTCGAAAGGAAGAAAGCAAGATTGGTCGCCCAAGGATTTTCCCAAAGACATGATGTTGATTTTTCCGAAACTTACGCTCCTGTACCAAGACTAAGTTGAATACGTTTTCTACTAGCGATGTCCGTCGAAGAAGATTTGAAAATTAATCAATTGGATGTATCAACAGCATATTTGAATGGAACTCTACAAGAAGAAATTTATATGAAGATACCACATCAACTCCAGAAATTTTTACATGAAATTATATTAGAAGAAAGCAATAATGAAAATGAAGAACTATTTAAAAGCGCAAAAAAAATGTTGACAGATTTAAGTAAGAAAGGCGAAAAAGCTTGTTTATTGAAAAAGGCAGTGTATGGGCTGAAGCAATCTGGTCGACAATGGTTCAAGAAATTGGATAACACCCTTAGAGAAATTGGATGTGAATCCCGCTCCGCTGATCCCTGTATGTACAATTACAAATCCGGAAAAGAAAAAGCAGTAATACCAGTTTATGTAGATGACATACTGATAGCATCCTCGAATCCGAAAATTATTTCAAAATTAAAAGAAAAATTGGTGTCAAATTTCAAAATGAGAGATATAGGCGATTTAAAATACTGTTTAGGAATATCTTTTGAAACAAGAAAAGGAGAAGCAATCATGAATCAGAAACGATATATTGAAGATGTTTTGAAGAGGTTTAATATAGAAAATTTTAAGAAAATATCAACTCCAATAGAACCTGGAATAAAACTGCAACCCAATGAAGGATCTTTACCAAACGATATTCCTTATCAACAATTAGTTGGTGTCCTGATGTATATTTCAGTGGCTACAAGGCCAGATATAAGTTTTGCAGAAAGCTATTTGAGTCAATTCAACTCAGCATTCAGTCAAGAACACTGGACGGCAGCAAAACTAGTCTTACGTTATCTACAGGGGACCAAAGACCTAAGCCTACATTACAAGAAAACAGGTGAAGAAATTTATGGACAAACAGACGCAGTTTGGGCAAGTTGTTCAGTAAACAGGAAGTCGTACACTGGATATGTCTTCAAATATGCTGGTGGACCTATAAGTTGGGAAGCTGAAAAACAAAAAACGGTTGCATTGTCTACTGCGGAAAGTGAATACATGGCGTTGACTGAATCAGCCAAAGAAGCAATCCATCTCAAGAAATTGGCCAACAATTTAGCCGTATGCCATGATAAAATCAAAATTTTTAATGACAATCAAGCTGCTCAGAGTCTTGCGTTAAATCCAATCGTCAGTTCAAAATCGAAACACATAGATATTAGAGAGCACTTTATAAGAGAAGTAATATCTAATGGACACATACAAATTGAATACCGATGTACTGAATCTATGGAAGCAGATATTTTGACTAAACCCTTGACCGGAACCAAGCACCTACGATTCAGACAAATGATGGGTATCCAGTATCAAGAACGACCGACCTTCGTGAGGAGGAGTGTTTTATTATCTTAATATTGCCACTCACATAATTCTTACAGTTTGAAAATCTATGTTATTGTTATATTTTGAAATATATTAAGATTGACATATGTTATCATAATTTTGTTAAGTCAATTAATTAAAATAAAAGTCAGTTCATCGTTTCGTTTAGAAGTTATAATTTATTCTAGTTTTAGGAGTGACGTTTCAGCATTAGTATGCCTCCACCCTCCAAATATTAACTTGGCTTTTCGTTTCCTTCGGAAGTTACAATTTATTCTAATTTTAGGAGTGACGTTGCAACCCTTGTTCCCCTTCGTAAGCAAATTCCTTTCGAACAGTGTGTTTTCAGCATTATTATGCTTCAAAACTCCAAATATTAACTTGGCTTCTCGTTTCCTTCGGAAGTTACAGTTTATTCTAATTTTAGGAGAGATGTTGCAGCCCTTGTTCCCCTTCCTAAGCAAATTTCCTTTGAACAGTGAGTTTTCAACATTATTATGCTTCTACTCTCCAAATATTAACTTGGCCCCTCGTTTTCTTTGGAAGTTTCAATTTATTCTAATTTTAGGGGTGACGTAACAACCCTTGTTCCCCTTCGTAAGCAAATTTCCTTTGAACAGTGTGTTTTCAGCATTATTATGCTTTCACTCTCCAAAAATTAACTTGGCTTCTAGTTTCCTTTGGAAGTTACAATTTAATCTAATTTTAGGGGTGACGTAACAACCCTTGTTTCCCTCCGTAAGCAAATTTCCCTTGAACACTGTCTTTTCAACATTATTATGTTTCCACCCTCCGAATATTAACTTGACTCCTCGTTTGCTTTGGAAGTTATAATTTATTCTATTATTAAGAGTGACGTTGCAGCCCTTGTTCCCCTTCCTAAGCAAATTTCCTCCAAACAGTGTATTTTCAGCACTATTATGCTCCTACCCTCCAAATAATAACTTGTCTTCTCGTCTCCTTTGGAAGTTACAATTTATTCTAATTTTAGGAGTGACGTTGCAACCCTTGTTCCCCTTCGTAAGCAAATTCCTTTCGAACAGTGTGTTTTCAGCATTATTATGCTTCAAAACTCCAAATATTAACTTGGCTTCTCGTTTCCTTCGGAAGTTACAGTTTATTCTAATTTTAGGAGAGATGTTGCAACTCTTGTTCCCCTTCCTAAGCAAATTCTTTTTGAACAGTGTGTTTTCAGCATTATTATGCCTCTACCCTTCAAACATTAACTTGGCTTCTCGTTTCCTTTGGAAGTTACAATTTATTCTAATTTTAGTGGTAACGTAACAACCCTTGTTCCCCTTCGTAAGCAAATTTCCTTTGAACAGTGTGTTTTCAGCATTATTATGCTTCTACTCTCCAAAAATCAACTTGGCTCCTCGTTTCCTTTGGGAGTTACAATTTATTCTGATTTTAGGGGTGACGTATCAACCCTTGTTCCCCTTTGTAAGCAAATTTCCTTTGAACTTGGCTTCTCGTTTCCTTTGGAAGTTACAATTTCTTCTAATTTTAGGGGTGTCGTATCAACCCTTGTTCCCCTTCGTAAGCAAATTTCCTTCGAACAGTGTGTTTTCAACATTATTATGCTTCTACTCTCCAACATTAACTTGGCTCCTCGTTTCCTTTGAACAGTGTGTTTTCAACATTATTATGCTCCTACTCTCCAAACATTAACTCGGCTTCTCGTTTCCTTTTGAAGTTAAAATTCTTATATTAGGGGTGACGTATCAAACCTTGTTTCCCTTCGTAAGCAAATTTCCTTTGAACAGTGTGAACAGCATTATTATGCTTCTACTCTCCAAATATTAACTTGACTCCTCGTTTCCTTTGGAAGTTATAATTCATTCTAATATTGGGAGTGACGTATCAACCCTTGATCCCCTTCGTAAGCAAAGCTCCTTCGAACAGTGTGTTTTCAACATTATTATGCATCTACTCTCGAAATTATAACTTGGCTCCTCGTTTCCTTTGGAAGTTAAAATTCTAATTTTAGGGATGACGTTGCATCCCTTGTTCCCCTTCGTAAGCAAATTTCCTTTGAACAGTGTGTTTCCAACATTATTATGCTTCCACTATCCAAATATTAACTTGGCTCCTCGTTTCCTTTTGAAGTTATAATTTATTCTAATTTTAGGAGTGACGTTGCAACCCTTGTTCCCCTTCCTAAGCAAATTTCCTCCGAACAGTGTGTTTTCAGCACTATTTTGCTTCTACCCTCCAAATAATCACTAGGCTTCTCGTTTCCTTTGGAAGTTACAATTTATTCTAATTTTAGGGGTGACGTCGCAACCCTTGTTCCCCTTCGTAAGGAAATCTCCTTCGAACAGTGTGTTTTCAACATTATTATGCTTATACTCTCCAAATATTAACTTGGCACCTCGTTTCCTTTTGAAGTTAAAATTCTAATTTCAGGAGTGACGTTGCAACCCTTGTTCCCCTTCCCAAGCATATTTCCTTTGAACAGTGTCTTTTCAACATTATTATGCTTCTAGTCTCCAAATATTAACTTGGCTCCTCGTTTCCTTTGGAAGTTATAATTCATTCTAATATTAGGGGAGACGTATCAACCCTTGTTCCCCTTCGTAAGCAAATTTCCTTTGAACATGGCTTCTCGTTTCCTTTGGAAGTTACAATTTATTCTAATTTTAGGGGTGACGTATCAACCCTTGTTCCCCTTCGTAAGGAAATCTCCTTCGAACAGTATGTTTTCAACATTATTATGCTTCTACTCTCCAAATATTAACTTGGCTCCTCATTTCCTGCAGAAGTTACAATTTATTCTAATATTAGGGGTGACGTATCAACCCTTTTTTCTCTTCGTAAGCAAATTTCCTTTGAACAGTGTGTTTTCATCATTATTATGCACCTACTCTCCAAATAATAACTTGACTTCTCGTTTCCTGCGGAAGTTACAATTTATTCTAATATTAGGGGTGACGTATCAACCCTTTTTCCTCTTCGTAAGCAAATTTCCTTTGAACAGTGTGTTTTCATCATTATTATGCACCTACTCTCCAAATAATAACTTGCCTTCTCGTTTCCTTTGGAAGTTACAATTTGTTCTAATTTTAGGGGTGACGTTGCAACCCTTGTTTCCCTTCGTAAGCAAATTTCCTTCGAACAGTGTGTGTTCAACATTATTATGCTTCTACTCTCCAAACATTAACTTGGCTTATCGTTTCCTCTTGAAGTTACAATTTATTTTAATTTTAGGGGACACGTTGCAACCCTTGTTCCCCTTCTTAAGCAAATTCTTTTTGAACTGTGTGTTTTCAGCATTATTATGCCTCTACCCTCCAAACATTAACTTGGCTCCTCGTTTCCTTTGGAAGTTACAATTTATTCTAATTTTAGGGGTAACGTAACAACCCTTGTTCCCATTCGTAAGCAAATTTCCTTCGAACAGTGTGTGTTCAGCATTATTATGCTTCTACTCTCCAAAATTAACTTGGCTTCTCGTTTCCTTTGGAAGTTACAATTTATTCTAGTTTTAGGGGTAACGTAACAACCCTTGTTCCCCTTCGTAAGCAAATTTCCTTTGAACAGTGTGTTTTCAGCATTATTATGCTTCTACTCTCCAAAAATCAACTTGTCTCCTCGTTTCCTTTGGAAGTTACAATTTATTCTGATTTTAGGGGTGACGTATCAACCCTTGTTCCCCTTTGTAAACAAATTTCCTTTGAATTTGGCTTCTCGTTTCCTTTGGAAGTTACAATTTCTTCTAATTTTAGGGGTGTCGCATCAACCCTTGCTCCCCTTCGTAAGCAATTTTCCTTTGAACAGTGTGTTTTCAACATTATTATGCTTCTACTCTCCAAATATTAACTTGGCTCCTCTTTTCCTTTGGAAGTTAAAATTCTAATTTTAGGGTTGACGTTGCAACCCTTCTTTCCCTTTGTAAGAAAATTTCCTTTCAACAGTGTGTTTTCAACATTATTATGCTTCTAGTCTCCAAATATTAACTTGGCTCCTCGTTTCCTTTGGAAGTTATAATTCATTCTAATATTAGGGATGACGTATCAACCCTTGTTCCCCTTCGTAAGCAGATCTCCTTCGAACAGTGTGTTTTCAACCTTATGCTTCTACTCTCCAAATAATAACTTAGCTCCTCGTTTCCTTTGGAAGTTACAATTTATTCTCATCTTAGGGGTGACGTTGCAACACTTGTTTCCGTTCGTAAGCAAATTTGCTTTGAACAGTGTGTTTTCAACATTATTATGCTCCTACTCTCCAAACATTAACTCGGCTTCTTGTTTCCTTTTGAAGTTAAAATTCTTATTTTAGGGGTGACGTATCAACCCTTGTTTCCCTTCGTAAGCAAATTTCCTTTGAACAGTGTGTTTTCAGCATTATTATGCTTCTACTCTCCAAAAATCAACTTGGCTCCTCGTTTCCTTTGGAAGTTACAATTTATTCTGATTTTAGGGGTGACGTATCAACCCTTGTTCCCCTTTGTAAGCAAATTTCCTTTGAACTTGGCTTCTCGTTTCCTTTGGAAGTTACAATTTATTCTAATTCTAGGGGTGACGTATCAACCCTTGTTTCCCTCCTTAAGTAAATTCTCTTCGAACTGTTTGTTTTCAGCATTATTATGCCTCTACCCTCCCAATATTAACTTGGCTCCTCGCTTCCTTTCTAAGTTACCATTTGTTCTAATTTTAGGAGTGACTTTGCAACCCTTGTTCCCCTTCCCAAGCAAATTTCCATTGAACAGTGTGTTGTCAACATTATTATGCCTCTACTCTCCAAATATTAACTTGGCTCCTAGTTTCCTTTGGAAGTTACAATTTATTCTAATATTAGGGGTCTCGTATCAACCCTTGTTCCTATTCGTAAGCAAATTCTCTTTGAACTGTATGTTTTCAGCATTATTATGCTTCTACCCTTTAAATATCAACTTGGCTTCCCGTCTCCTTTGGAAGTTACAATTTATTCTAATTTTAGGGGTGACGTTGCAACCCTTGTTCTCCTTCGTGGGCAAATTTCCTTTGAACAGATTGATTTCAGCATTATTATGCTTCTACAAATATTTACTTGGCTTCTCGTTTCCTTTGGAAGTTACAATTTATTCTAATTTTAGGGGTGACGTATCAACCCTTGTTCCCCTTCGTAAGCAATTTTCCTTTGAACAGTGTGTTTTCAACATTATTATGCTTCTACTCTCCAAATATTAACTTGGCTCCTCTTTTCCTTTGGAAGTTAAAATTCTAATTTTAGGGTTGACGTTGCAACCCTTGTTTCCCTTTGTAAGAAAATTTCCTTTGAACAGTGTGTTTTCAACATTATTATGCTTCTAGTCTCCAAATATTAACTTGGCTCCTCGTTTCCTTTGGAAGTTATAATTCATTCTAATATTAGAGATGACGTATCAACCCTTGTTCCCCTTCGTAAGCAGATCTCCTTCGAACAGTGTGTTTTCAACCTTACGCTTCTACTCTCCAAATATTAACTTAGCTCCTCGTTTCCTTTGGAAGTTACAATTTATTCTCATCTTAGGGGTGACGTTGCAACACTTGTTTCCGTTCGTAATCAAATTTGCTTTGAACAGTGTGTTTTCAGCATTATTATGCTTCTACTGTCCAAATATTAACTTGACTCCTCGTTTCCTTTGGAAGTTATAATTCATTCTAATATTGGGGGTGACGTATCAACCCTTGTTCCCCTTCGTAAGCAAAGCTCCTTCGAACAGTGTGTTTTCAACATTATTATGCATCTACTCTCGAAATATTAACTTGGCTCCTCGTTTCCTTTGGAAGTTAAAATTCTAATTTTAGGGGTGACGTTGCATCCCTTGTTCCCCTTCGTAAGCAAATTTCCTTTGAACAGTGTGTTTTCAACATTATTATGCTTCTACTATCCAAATATTAACTTGGCTCCTCGTTTCCTTTGGAAGTTATAATTTATTCTAATTTTAGGAGTGACGTTGCAACCCTTGTTCCCCCTCCTAAGCAAATTTCCTCCGAACAGTGTGTTTTCAGCACTATTATGCTTCTACCCTCCAAATAATAACTAGGCTTCTCGTTTCCTTTGGAAGTTACAATTTATTCTAATTTTAGGGGTGACGTCGCAATCCTTGTTCCCCTTCGTAAGGAAATCTCCTTCGAACAGTGTGTTTTCAACATTATTATGCTTATTATGGTATATTCAAAATATAAATATTTTTAAATTAAAAGGTTATGAAGCTGTCTACAACTCAGGTAAATACAATCAAAATGATGGTGTCATTGTATACATAAAAAGTGATATCGACTTTGAAAGCTACATTCGAAATCTGGGTGATATGAAGATAGTGCGTGTTATCATCAAAGGAAATGGTAAAAATATTATAGTTGATGCTCTTTATCGTTCACCGTCAAGTTGTCCGCATGAGTTTAATGAACACCTTTCAAATTATCTGGAAAATCACTGTAAAGATGGAAATCATACTTACTTCTTTGCTGGAGATATAAATATTGATATTAAGTCTGACGTGGACTTCTGTAACGATTATCTTAACATATTGGGAGAATTTGGATATGTTTCATAAATAAGTATACAAGAATACAAAATTTGTCAAAATCTTTATTAGATCATATTTTCATCAAAGATACAAAGCTTTTGAATTGTAAATCCTTTGTTCTTCATTTTAACATAACAGACCATTTTCCAACTGTTGCAACATATTCAATCGAAATCCCCTAAAGAGATGAACCTGAAACAAATATTAAAATTTTAAATAAGAATAAATTTGTTGAACAAATGAAAAACGAAAAATGGAAAGAATTATATAGAATGACCGATATAAATAATAATATAATATGACGTATCAACCCTTTTTCCTCTTCGTAAGCAAATTTCCTCTGAACTGTGTGTTTTCAGCATTATTATGCTTCTACCCTCCAAATATCTTCTTGGCTTCTCGTTTCCTTTATAAGTTACAATTTATTCTCATTTTAGGGGTGACGCTGCAACCCTTGTTCCCCTCCGTAAGAAAATAATCTCCTTGGAACAGTGTGTTTGCAACATTATTATGCTTCTACCCTCCAAATATTAACTTGGCTCCCCGTTTCCTTTGAAAGTTACAATTTATTCTAATTTTAGGGGTGACGTAACAACTCTTGTTCCCCTTCGTAAGCAAATTTCCTTTGAACAGTGTATGTTCAGCATTATCATGCTTCCACCCTCCAAAAATTAACTGGACTTCTCGTTTCCTTTGGAAGTTACAATTTATTCTAATTTTAGGGGTGACGTATCAACCCTTGTTTTCCTTCGTAAGCTAATTTCCTTTGAACAGTGTGTTTTCAGCATTACTATGCTTCCATCCTCCAAAAATTTACTTGGCTTTTCGTTTTCTTTGGAAGTTACAATTTACTCTAATATTAAGAGTGACGTTGCAACCCTTGTTCCCCTTCCTAAGAAAATATCCTTTAAATAGTGTGTTTTCAACATTATTATGCTTCTTCTCTCCAAATATTAACTTGGCTCCTCGTTTCCTTTGGAAGTTGAAATTCTAACTTCAGGGGTGACGTTGCAACCCTTGTTCCCCTTCGTAAGCAAATCTCATTCGAACAGTGTGTTTTCAACATTATTATGCTTCTACTCTCCAAATATTAACTTGGCTCCTCGTTTCCTTTGGAAGTTACAATTTATTCTAATAATAGGGGTGACGTTGTGTCATGATATTACCATTTTAATAGGATTCATGACATTGTCAGTTATGTTACAAAGTTGTCATTAATTTTATGTTAGTTGTTCTCTGTAGAATAAACTTTATTTTAAAGGTAATCCTTTGTAATTCACTAAAATTTATTCTACAGAGAATTCTATAAAATGGATAAGCTACTTCGCCCCAATCGATTAGATATAGATGTTACACTTGGAAACGCAGGTCAACTTTGGAATCATTGTTACAGATCGTTCGTGAATATTCTGGAAGCGGCAGAAGCGAAGGACAATAAGAAGAAGCTGAATCTACTAATAAACTACGTGAGTCCAGTCGTTTTTGAGTCCATTAGTGAGAGTACAACGTATGAAGATGCCATAAAAATCCTTGAAAGCCTCTACGTAAAGCCCAAAAATGAAATATTTTCTCGACATTCTCTCTCATCAAGAAGACAGTTAGTACGTGAGTCAATTGACCAATATTTACAAATTTTGAAGCAAATGAGCAAAGACTGCAACTTTAAAGCTGTTACGGCCGAACAGAATATTGATGATTTCATTCGAGACTCGTTTATTAGTGGTTTAAGTTCACTACAAATTAGACAGCGGCTTCTAGAGCACTCTTCTTTGAGCTTAACTCAAGCGTTTGATACTGCGAGAGCGTTAGAAATAGCCAAGCTACATGCTAAATCATATTCATCAACTTTTGATTCAAGTGTTGCCGTTTTACAAAACGCAGAACCGTCACAAGATTCTGAAAATTCATCAACCAGGCCGTTAGCAGCTGCTGCATCTTTTCAGAAATTTTTGTTTTGTGGCAGAGATAGACACCTGCGCGAACAATGTCCTGCTAAAAATGCAATTTGCCATTCCTGCAATAAAAGAGGTCATTTTTCAACTGTGTGTAGATCAAGTAACACCAGAATAACTCAGAAAATTTCTGCTACTATTCTGACTACGATTTCTGCTGTTTCTCCTAGTTGTTTATCCAAATCTATTCTTCAAATTAAAATAAACAACATAATCACAGATGCACTAGTCGATACAGGGAGTTCTGATAGCTATATTTCAAGTAAAATTGTTGCCAGTAGAAATATTTGTGTCATTCCATCAAGAATTAATGTTAAAATGGCTTCAACATCTCTCACGTTGCAAGTTCTTGGATATTGTATTGTACGCCTACAAATTTTGGATAACATTTATTCAAATGTAAAGCTTTTAGTCCTTGATGAACTCTGCACTGAAGCAATCATTGGTCATGATATTCTGAAGCAACATTCCCGACTCGAAATTCTCTTTGGAGGTGACAAATCTACCCTATCAATATGCAATTTAGCAGTAGCAAATGTTGAACCATTCAGTTTATTTTCAAATTTAACGTTTAATTGCAAACCAATCGCAATAAAATCACGTCGATTTACAACTTCAGACCTCAACTTTATTGAAAAAGAAATCGAACATCTTCTGAAAGAAAAGATCATAGAACCCAGTATCTCCTCCTGGCGAGCTCAACCTCTGGTAACTTCAAGTGAAAACCACAAGAAACGTATGTGTATTGACTATTCTCAAACCATAAATAAATATACATTATTGAATGCATACCCATTCCCACGGTTAGAAGACATTGTAAACCAAATTTCGAAATATTCCGTTTTTAGTACAATTGATCTCCATAGTGCCTTTTACCAAATTCCAATTAAAGATGAAGAAAAGATCTACACTGCATTTGAAGCTTGTGGAAACTTGTACCAATTTATTCGAATTCCGTTTGGTGTTACCAATGGAGTCGCTTGTTTCCAACGAACCGTCGACAGCATCATCAAGAAAGAAAATCTTAAAAGCGTCTATACTTATTTGGATGACGTCACTGTTTGCGGTAACTCACAAGAAGAACATGATCAAAATTTACAAAAATTTTTAGATGTCAATAAGAAGTACCGTTTAACAATTAATGAAACAAAATCAAGATTTTCCCTCTAATCGATTTGCATTCTTGGGTATTTAATATGCAACAAAACTATGAAGCCGGACCCAGAACGACTTAAGCCTCTCCTGAATTTACCAGTACCTGATACTACAGCTTCTCTTCGAAGAATTATAGGAATGTTTGCACACTACTCTAAATGGGTTCCTAAATTAACCGAAAAAATTCAGCCGCTAGCACACAGCACAAGTTTTCCATTGTCTGAGAAAGCAATTTCGGCATTTAGACAGCTCAAACAAGACATAGCCAACTTTTCGATTTCTTCAATTGATGACGACGCTGTGTTAACTGTTGAAACCGATGCCTCGGAGTTTGAAATAGCTGCTCAATTATCCCAATCAGGAAGACCAGTCTCATTTTTCTCAAGAACCTTGTTCTTTCAGGAACAAAAGCATTCGTCAGTTGAAAAAGAAGCGTACGCAATAGTAGAAGCACTGAAAAAGTGGCGATATTTTTTAATTGGCAGACATTTTCAGCTCATTACGGATCAGAAGTCAGTGGCATTTATGTTTAACAACAAGTCTTCGTCAAAAATCAAAAATGAGAAAATTCAACGTTGGCGTTTGGAATTGTCATGCTACAAGTATGATATCGTTTACAGGCCAGGAAGTCAAAACACGGTAGCTGATGCATTTTCCCGTATTACTTCTGCAACTATGTCATCGGCTGATCAAAAGAAATTATTTGATTTACATTCTTCTTTGTGTCATCCTGGTATTACCCGGTTTTTCCATTGGATACCCTGCAAAAATCTGCCTTATTCTGTGGAAGACGTTCGTCAAATTACCTCCTCATGTCCTGTTTGTGCTGAAATTAAACCAAAATTTCACAAAAATGAAGGAACGTTAATCAAATCCACCTCACCATTTGAACGTCTTAATTTGGATTCTAAAGGTCCTTTGCCTTCATCTCCAAGAAATTAGTACTCACTAACCGTTGTTGATGAATTTTCCAGATTCCCATTCGCATTTCCATGTTCCGACATATCATCCTCTACAGTTATCCAATATTTGCGTCAAATATTTTCTATATTTGGTACTCCGGCATATGTTCATTCTGACCAAGGTACCTCTTTTATGTCTCGTGAACTTAAATCATTTTTAGAGTCTCACGGTATTGCTTCAAGTCGCACGACTCCCTATAATCCTCAGGGTAATGGTCGGTGCGAACGATTTAATGGAATTATATGGCAAACCATCCAGTTGGCTTTAAAATCTCAAAATTTGAAAATCAACCAGTGGGAGCAGATTCTAGTGGATTCTCTTCACTCTATTAGATCTCCTATATGCACTGCTATCAACTCGACCCCACACGAACGCATGTTTAACTATGTGAGGAACTCAACTTATGGATCATCGATACCTACATGGCTAGCTGCACCAGGACCAGTGCTATTAAAGAGATTCGTCCGTTTGAATAAATACGAACCTTTAGTTGATGAAGTCCAACTCCTAGAAGCCAACTCGGAATACGCCCATATCCGGCTGGAAAATGGAGAAGAAAATACAGTTTCCACTAGGCATTTAGCTCATCGAGGAGACACATCATTAACTTATTGCGATGAAAATTCTGTCAGTCAAAATCAAGACCAAAGCATACAAGAAAGTCAAGACCAAAGCATTCAAGAAAATCAAGACCATCTCATTCAAGACCACTCCATTCAAGACCAACACAATCAAGAAGCAGTACTAAATATCGATAGGCCAGTTAGGACACGAAGGCGTCCTCAATATTTAGAAGACTTCCTCGAGAAATATTAAGGCGGGTAGAATGTCATGATATTACCATTTTGATAGGATTCATGAGATTGTCATTTATGTTACAAAGTTGTCAATAATTTTATGTTAGTTGTTCTCTGTAGAATAAAGCCTTATTTTGAAGGTAATCCTTTGTAATTCACTACACGTTGCAACCCTTGTTCCCCTTCTTAAGCAAATTCTCTTTGAACTGTGTGTTTTCAGCATTATTATGCTTCTACCCTCCAAATATTAACTTGGCTACTCGTTTCCTTTGGAAGTTACAATTTATTTTATTTTTAGGGGTGACGTAACAACCCTTGTTCCCCTTCGTAAGCAAATCTCCTTCGAACAGTGTGTTTTCAACATTATTATGCTTCTAGTCTCCAAAAATTAACTTGGCTTCTCGTTTCCTGCGGAAGTTACAATTTATTCTAATATTAGGGGTGACGTATCAACCCTTTTTCCTCTTCGTAGGCAAATTTCCTTTGAACAGTGTGTTTTCATCATTATTATGCACCTACTCTCCAAATAATAACTTGCCTTCTCGTTTCCTTTGGAAGTTACAATTTATTCTAATATTAGGGGTGACGTATCAACACTTTTTCCTCTTCGTAAGCAAATTTCCTTTGAACAGTGTGTTTTCATCATTATTATGCACCTACTCTCCAAATAATAACTTGCCTTCTCGTTACCTTTGGAAGTTACAATTTATTCTAATATTAGGGGTGACGTATCAACCCTTGTTCCCCTTCGTTACCAATTTTCCTTTGAACAGTGTGTTTTCAGCATTATGCTTCCACACTCCAAAATTAACTTGGCTTCTCGTTTCCTTTGGAAGTTACAATTTATTCTCATATTAGAGGTGACGTTGCAACCCTTGTTCCCCTTCGTAAGCAAATCTCCTTGGAACAGTGTGTTTTCAACATTATTATGCTTCTACTCTCCAAACATTGACTTGGTTTCTCGTTTCCTATCGAAGCTACAATATATTTTAATTTTAGGGGTGACGTTGCAACCCTTGTTCCCCTTCTCAAGCAATTTCTCTCTGAACTGTGTGTTTTCAGAATTATTATGCTTCTACTCTCCAATTATTAACTTGGCTCCTCGTTTCCTTTGGAAGTTACAATTTATTCTAATTTTAGGGGTGACGTAAGAACCCTTTGTTCCCCTTCGTAAGCAAATTTCCTTTGAACAGTGTGTTTTCAGCATTATTATGCTTCCATCCTCCAAATATTAACTTGGCTTCTCGTTTCCTTTGGAAGTTACAATTTATTCTTAATTTAGGGGTGACGTTGCAACCCTTGATCCCCTTCGTAAGCAAATCTCCTTGGAACAGTGTGTTTTCAACATTATTATGCTTCTACTCTCCAAACATTGACTTGGTTTCTCGTTTCCTATCGAAGCTACAATTTATTTTAATTTTAGGGGTGACGTTGCAACCCTTGTTCCCCTTCTCAAGCAATTTCTCTCTGAACTGTGTGTTTTCAGCATTATTATGCTTCTACTCTCCAAATATTAACTTGGCTCCTCGTTTCCTTTGGAAGTTACAATTTATTCTAATTTTAGGGGTGACGTAAGAACCCTTTGTTCCCCTTCGTAAGCAAATTTCCTTTGAACAGTGTGTTTTCAGCATTATTATGCTTCCATCCTCCAAATATTAACTTGGCTTCTCGTTTCCTTTGGAAGTTACAATTTATTCTTAATTTAGGGGTGATGTTGCAACCCTTGATCCCCTTCGTGAGCAAATCTCCTTGGAACAGTGTGTTTTCAACGATATTATGCTTCTACTCTCCAAATATTAACCTGGCTCCTCGTTTCCAATGGAAGTTGCAATTCTAATTTTAGGGGTGACTTTGCAACCCTTGATCCCCATCGTGAGCAAAACTCCTTCGAACAGTGTGTTTTCAATATTATTATGCTTCTACTCTTCAAATATTAACTTGGCTCCTAGTTTCGTTTGGAAGTTATAATTTATTCTAGTTTTAGGAGTGACGTTGCAACCCTTGTTCCCCTTACTAAGAAAATTTCCATCGAACAGTTTTTCAGCACTATTATGCTTCTACCCTCCAAATAATAACTTGGCTTCTCGTTTCCTTTGGAAGTTACAATTTATTCTAATATTAGGGGTGACGTATCAACCCTTGTTCCTCTTCGTGAGAAAATTTCTTTTGAACTGTGTGTTTTCAGCATTATTATGCTTCTACACTCCAAATATATACTTGGCTTCTCGTTTCCTTTGGAAGTTACAATTTATTCTCATTTAAGGGCGACGGCAACCCTTGTTTCACTTCGTAACCAAATTGTGTGTTTTCAACATTATTATGCTTCTAGTCTCCAAATATTAACTTGACTCCTCGTTTCCTTTGGAAGTTATAATTTATTCTAGTTTTAGGAGTGACGTTGCAACCCTTGTTCCTTTTCCTAAGCAAATTTCCTTTGAACTGTGTGTTTTCAGCATTATTATGCTTCCACCCTCCAAAAAATAACTTGGCTTCTCCTTTCCTTTGGAAGTTACAATTTATTCTAATTTTAGGGGTGACATAACAACCCTTGTTCCCCTTCGTTACCAAATTTCCTTTGAACAGTGTGTTTTCAGCATTATTATGCTTCCACTTTCCAAATATTAACTTGACTCCACGTTTCCTTTGGAAGTTATAATTTATTCTAATATTAAGAGTGACGTTGCAACTCTTGGTTCCCTTCTCAAGCAAATTTCTTCCGAACAGTGTGTTCTCAGCACTATTATGCTCCTCCCCTCCAAACATTGACTTGGTTTCTCGTTTCCTATTGAAGCTACAATTTATTTTAATTTTAGGGGTGACGTTGCAACCCTTGTTCCCCTTCTTAAGCAAATTTCCTTTGAACAGTGTGTTTTCAACATTATTATGCTACTACTCTCCAAATATCTACTTGGCTTCTCGTTTCCTTTGGAAGTTACAATTTATTCTCATTTTAGGGGTGACGTGCAACCCTTGATTCCCATCGTAAGCAAATTTCCTTTGAACAGTGTGTTTTCAGCATTATCATGTTTCCACCCTCCAAATATTAACTTGGCTTCTCGTTTCCTTTGGAGGCTACAATTTATTATAATTTTAGGGGTGACGTATCAACCCTTGTTCCCCTTCTTAAGCAAATTTTCTTTGAACAGTGTGTTTTCAGCACTATCATCCTTCTACTCTTCAAATATTAACTTATCTTCTCGTTTCCTTTGGAAGTTATAATTTATTCTAATTTTAGGGGTGACGTAACAACCCTTGTTCCCCTCCGTAAGCGAATTTCCTTTGAACAGTGTATTTTCAGCATTATTATGCTTCTACTCTCCAAAAATCAACTTGGCTCCTTGTTTCCTGTGGAAGTTACAATTTATCCTAATTTTAAGAGTGACGTATCAACCCTTGTTCCCCTTCGTAAGCAAATTTCCTTTGAACTTGGCTTCTCGTTTCCTTTGGAAGTTACAATTTCTTTTAATTTTAGGGGTGTCGTATCAACCCTTGTTCCCCTTCGTAAGCAAATTTTCTTTGAACAGTGTGTTTTCAACATTATTATGCTTCTACTCTCCAAAATTAACTTGGCTCCTCGTTTCCTTTGGAAGTTAAAATTTATTCCAATTTTAGGGGTGACGTATCAACCCTTGTTCCCCTTCGTAAGGAAATCTCCTTCGAACAGTGTTATGCTTCTACTCTCCGTATATTAACTTCGCTCCTCGTTTCCTTTGGAAGTTAATATTCTAATTTTAGGGTTGACGTTGCAACCCTTGTTTCCCTTTGTAAGAAAATTTCCTTTGAACAATGTGTTTTCAACGTTATTATGCTTCTAGTCTCCAAATATTAACTTGGCTCCTCGTTCCGTTTGGAAGTTATAATTTATTCTAGTTTTAGGATTGACGTTGCAACCCTTGTTTCCCTTTGTAAGAAAATTTCCTTTGAACAATGTGTTTTCAACATTATTATGCTTCTACCCTCCAAATATTAACATGGCTCCTCGTTTCCTTTGGAAGTTACAATTTATTCTAATTTTAGGGGTGACGTATCAACCCTTGTTCCCCTTCGTAAGCTAATAACCCGTTGAACAGTGTGTTTTCAGCATTATTATGCTTCTACCCTCCAAATGTCCACTTGGCTCCTCGTTTCCTTTGGAAGTTACAATTTATTCCAATTTTAGGGGTGACGTATCAACCCTTGTTCCCCTTCGTAAGCAAATTTCCGTTGAACAGTGTGTTTTCGACATTATTATGCTTCTACTTTCCTAATATTAACGTGGCTTCTCGTTTCCTTTGGAAGTTACAATTTATTCTCATTTTAGGGGTGACGTTGCAACCCATGTTTCCCTTCGTAAGCAAATCTCCTTCGAACAGTGTGTTTCCAACATTATTATGCTTCTACTCTCCAAATATTAACTTGGCTCCTCGTTTCCTTTGGAAGTTGAAATTCTAATTTTAGGGGTGACGTTGCAACCCTTGTTCCCCTTCGTAAGCAAATCTCCTTTGAACATTGTGTTTTCGACATTATTATGCTTCTACTCTCCAAATATTAACTTGGCTCCTCGTTTCCTTTGGAAGTTGAAATTCTAATTTTAGGGGTGACGTTGCAATCCTTGTTCCCCTTCGTAAGCAAATTTCCTTTGAACTTGGCTTCTCGTTTCCTTTGGAAGTTACAATATCTTCTGATTTTAGGGGTGTCGTATCAACCCTTGTTCCACTTCGTAAGAAAATTTCCTTTGAACAGTGTGTTTTCAACATTATTATGCTTCTACTCTCCAAAATTAACTTGGCTCCTCGTTTCCTTTGGAAGCTACAATTTATTCCAATTTTAGGGATGACGTAACAACCCTTGTTTTCCTTCGTAAGCAAATTTCCTTTGAACAGTGTGTTTTCAGCATTATTATGCTCCCACCCCCCAAAAATCAACTTGGCTTCTCGTTTCCTTTGGAAGTTACAATTTGTTCTAATTTTAGGGGCTACGTATCAACCCTTGTTCCCCTTCGTAAGCAAATTTCCTTTGAACTTGGCTTCTCGTTTCCTTTGGAAGTTACAATTTCTTCTACTTTTAGGGGTGTCGTATCAACCCTTGTTCCCCTTCGTAAGCAAATTTCCTTTGTACAGTGTGTTTTCAACATTATTATGCTTCTACTCTCCAAAATTAACTTGGCCCCTCGTTTCCTTCGGAAGCTACAATTTATTTAAATTCTAGGGGTGACGTATCAACCCTTGTTCCCCTTCTTACGCAAATTTCCTTCGAACAGTGTGTTTTCAACATTATTATGCTTCTACTCTCCAAATATTAACTTGTCTCCTCGTTTCCTTCGGAAGTTAAAATACTAATTTTAGGGGTGACTTATCAACCCTTGTTCCTCTTCGTATTGTAACGTTAATTTCGTTCACTTTACTTCCCTCGATTGAATTAATAAATGATCGTATGGGCGGCGAATAGCCACTCCTTTCTCATGCCCAACACCGAGAAATGTTTCAAGGCTGAATATATTTACTGTCGACGAGAGTCGAAATCAACGTTTCTATGCGCGCGTGATCGAGGACCGTCTGTCGGAAAATAGTCACGCCTATCTTGAAATTCCCACTTCGATCTCGTGTCTCTTCTTCTACCAATCATAAATCAAATATGAATCAAGAATTCACTACTGAAAGGTAAATTCCTTTCCTGGTCAAAGCGTATGAGCGTGACACGAACATGAGACGTAAGTCGGTGGTCGTTCACATGATTTCGTGTATTTAAACAAGTGGCAAAGGGGTTTCGTTCTTCTTCCTGGCGAACATGTGCTATAGAAGCCTTTCTGGCTTATCTTATCTTATCTTAGAAGTGCATTCATTTGAGTGGTAAGTCATTTCGCTTAAATGTATAACTAACTCTCCTTTCTTAATAGCTTCTACCTTCCTATCTTTATTATGTAGCAATGTCATTCCAGTGCCAGGAATAATATATATCGATATGAATTTGTTTTTTTCTTTCAGGTTTTTTTTATATTATCTATTTAAAAATATCTATTTAAAAATATATACGTATTTAAACAAATGTATGTATTTACCGGTGCAGAATCGGTTATTCGATTTTATCGTTTTCATTTATTTATTTCATTTATTGCTTTCTTTGAGTATTTCTTTCATCTAAAAAAATACAGGATGTATGAACCACGTTGTCAAATAATTTTCTTCAACATTAAATATTATCTGTATTGTAATATCATACTTCAGACATCCTGGATTTTGTTAAATTTGGTAAATTTGTTCCTGATATAATATTTGTTCCCTAGCACTTTACCGGGACCCGAAACTTTACCTGGGATACTTTATCCAGGATACTTAACCTGGAGCACTTAACCTGGAGCACTTAACCTGGAGCACTTTACCTGGAGCACTTTACCTGGGACACTTTACCTGAGACACTTTACCTGGAATACCTTATCCGGGACTTCAAGTTTTCCGACAACTTTCTACAAGAACAGGAAAGTACAATGGTTCTTGCTCTCCAACACAACATATGCTGACTAGTCAATTTTTTTTATTTCATATTTTTAAAGTCAATATACAACTTGTAAATTTAATAACGTTGTTCATATAGTTTTTTTCCCTTCCAATCTTACAGGATTTGTCGCTATAATGCAGATGTGAATAACAAATAGGCTAGTATTATTCAGAGTGGCGCCCACTTACCTTTCCTAATTTTCCTAATTTATCTTTATTTCACCTTCAATAAATTTCAAGTAGAATTACCCGAGAACCGGTAAGACTACTCTCTGAATTTATACTAGTTTGGTCTCAGAATCTACACCTGAGGTGCTCTCTAAACTGAGTAGCCGTTGCAGTATGCGAATTTCCTTTGAGCTGTGTGTTTTCACCGTTATCATGCTTCTCCCCTCCAAATATTATTTTGGCTTCTCGTTTCCTTCGGAAGTTACAATTTATTCTAATTTCAGGAGTGACGTTGCAACCCTTGCTCCCCTTCCGAGGTAAATTTCCTTTGAACAGTGCGTTTTCAACATTATTACGCCTCTAATCATTAAATAATAACTTGGATACTCGTTTCCTTTGGAAGTTACAATTTATTCTAGTATTAGGGGTGACGGATCAACCCTTGTTCCTCTTCGTTTCCAATTTCGTTTGAACGGTGTGTCTTCAGCATTATTATGCCTCTACCCTCCAAATATCTACTTGGCTCCTCGTTTCCTTTGGAAGTTAATATTAATTCTAATATTAGGGGTGACGTATCAACTCTTGTTCCGCTTCGTATGCAAATTTCCTTTGAACGGTGTGTCTTTAGCAATATTATGCTTCTACCCTCCAAATATCTACTTGGCTCCTCGTTTCCTTTGGAAGTTACAATTTATTCCAATTTTGTTGTTCCCCTTCGTAAGCAAATTTCCTTTGAACAGTGTGTTTTCAGCATTATTATGCTTCTACTCTCCAAATAATAACTTGACTCCTCGTTTCCTTTGGAAGTTATAATTCATCCTAATATTGGGGGTGACGTATCAACCCTTGTTCCCCTTTGTAAGCAAAGCTCCTTCGAACAGTGTGTTTTCAACATTATTATGCTTCTACTCTCCAAATTTTTCTTGGCTTCTCGTTTCCTTTTGGAAGTTACAATTTATTCTCATTTTAGGGATGACGTTGCAACCCTTGTTCCCCTTCGTAAGCTAATTCTCGTTGAACAGTGTGTTTTCAGCATTATTATGCTTCTACCCTCCAAATGTCTACTTGGCTTCTCGTTTCCTTTGGTAGTTACAATTTATTCTCATTGTAGGGATGACGTTGCAACCCTTGTTCCTATTCGTAAGCGAATCTCCTTCGAACAGTGTGTTTCCAACATTATTATGCTTCTACTCTCCAAATATTAACTTTGCTCCTTGTTTCCTTTGGAAGTTGAAATTCTAATTTTAGGGGTGACGCTGCAACCCTTGTTCCCCTTCGTAAGCAAATCTCCTTCGAACATTGTGTTTTCAACATTATTATGCTTCTACTCTCCAAATATTAACTTGGCTCCTCGTTCCGTTTGGAGGTTATAATTTATTCTAGTTTTAGGAGTGACGTTGCAACCCTTGTTCCCCTTCCTAAACAAATTTCCTTTGAAGAGTGCGTTTTCAACATTATTATGCTTCTATCCTACAAATATCAACTTGGCTTCTCGTTTCCTTTGGAAGTTACAATATATTCTAATTTTTGGGGTGACGTATCAACCCTTGTTTTCCTTCCTAAGCAATTTTCCTTAGAACAGTGTGTTTTCAACATTATTATGCTTCTACTCTCCAAATGATAACTTGCCTCCTCGTTTCCTTTGGAAGTTACAATTTATTATAATTTTAGGGGTGACGTATCAACCCTTGTTCCCCTTCTTAAGCAAATTTCCTTAGAACAGTGTGTTTTCAGCATTATTATTCTTCTACTCTACAAATATTAACTTGACCCTCGTTTCCTTCGGAAGTTATAATTCATTCTGATATTAGGGGTCACGTATCAACCCTTGTTCCCCTTCGTACGCAAAACTCCTTCGAATAATGTATTTTCAACATTATTATGCTTCTACTCTCGAAATATTAACTTGGCTCCTCGTTTCCTTTGGAAGTAAAAATTCTAATTTTAGGAGTGACGTTGCAACCCTTGTTCCCCTTCCTAAGCAACTTTCTTCGAACAGTGTGTTTTCAGCACTATCATCCTTCTACCCTCCAAATAATAACTTGGCTCCTCGTTTCCTTCGGAAGTTATAATTTATTCTAATTTTAGGGGTGACGTAACAACCCTTGTTCCCCTTCGTAAGCAAATTTCCTTTGAACAGTGTGTTTTCATTATGCTTCTACTCTCCAAAATTAACTTGGCTCCTCGTTTCCTTTGGAAGTTAAAATTTATTCCAATTTTAGGGGTGACGTATCAACCCTTGTTCCCCTTCGTAAGGAAATCTCCTTCGAACAGTGTGTTTTCAACATTATTATGCTTCTACCCTCCAAATATCTACTTGGCTTCTCGTTTCCTTTGGAAGTTACAATTTATTCCCAAATTAGGGCTGACGTTGCAACCGATGTTTTCCTTCGTAAGCAAATTTCCTTCGAACAGTTTGTTTTCAACATTATTATGCTTCTACTCTCCAAATATTAACTTGGCTCCTGGTTTCCTTTGGAAGTTGAAATTCTAATTTTAGGGGTGACGTTGCAACCCTTGTTCCCCTTCGTAAGCAAATCTCCTTCGAATATTGTGTTTTCAACATTATTGTGCTTCTACTCTCCAAATATTAACTTGGCTCCTCTTTCCGTTTGGAAGTTATAATATATTCTAGTCTTAGGAGTGACGTTGCAACCCTTGTTCCCCTTCGTAAGCAAATTTCCTTTGAACTTGGCTTCTCGTTTCCTTTGGAAGTTACAATATCTCCTAATTTTAGGAGTGTCGTATCAACCCTTGTTCCCCTTCGTAAGAAAATTTCCTTTGAACAGTGTGTTTTCAACATTATTATGCTTCTACTCTCCAAAATTAACTTGGCTCCTCGTTTCCTTTGGAAGCTACAATTTATTCCAATTTTAGGGGTGACGTAACAACCCTTGTTTTCCTTCGTAAGCAAATTTCCTTTGAACAGTGTGTTTTCAGCATTATTATGCTCCCACCCTCCTAAAATCAACTTGGCTTCTCGTTTCCTTTGGAAGTTACAATTTGTTCTAATTTTAGGGGCTACGTATCAACCCTTGTTCCCCTTCGTAAGCAAATTTCCTTTGAACTTGGCTTCTCGTTTCCTTTGGAAGTTACAATTTCTTCTACTTTTAGGGGTGTCGTATCAACCCTTGTTCCCCTTCGTAAGCAAATTTCCTTTGAACAGAGTGTTTTCAACATTATTATGCTTCTACTCTCCAAAATTAACTTGGCCCCTCGTTTCCTTCGGAAGCTACAATTTATTTAAATTCTAGGGGTGACGTATCAACCCTTGTTCCCCTTCGTACGCAAATTTCCTTCGAACAGTGTGTTTTCAACCTTATTATGCTTCTACTCTCCAAATATTAACTTGTCTCCTCGTTTCCTTCGGAAGTTAAAATTCTAATTTTAGGGGTGACTCATCAACCCTTGTTCCTCTTCGTATGCGAATTTCCTTTGAGCTGTGTGTTTTCACCGTTATCATGCTTCTCCCCTCCAAATAATATTTTTTCTTCTCGTTTCCTTCGGAAGTTACAATTTATTCTAATTTCAGGAGTGACGTTGCAACCCTTGCTCCCCTTCCGAGGTAAATTTCCTTTGAACAGTGCGTTTTCAACATTATTACTCCTCTAATCATTAAATATTAACTTGGATACTCGTTTCCTTTGGAAGTTACAATTTATTCTAGTATTAGGGGTGACGGATCAACCCTTGTTCCTCTTCGTTTCCAATTTCCTTTGAACGGTGTGTCTTCAGCATTATTATGCCTCTATCCTTCAAATATCTACTTGGCTCCTCGTTTCCTTTGGAAGTTACAATTTATTCTAGTATTAGGGGTGACGGATCAACCCTCGTTCCTCTTCGTTTCCAATTTCCTTTGAACGGTGTGTCTTCAGCAATATTATGCTTCTACCCTCCAAATATCTACTTGGCTCCTCGTTTCCTTTGGAAGTTACAATTTATTCCAATTCTGTTGTTCCCCTTCGTAAGCAAATTTCCTTTAGACAGTGTGTTTTCAGCATTATTATGCTCCCACCCTCCAAAAATCGACTTGGCTTCTCGTTTCCTTTGGAAGTTATGATTTGTTCTAATTTAAGGGGCTACGTATCAACCCTTGTTCCCCTTCGTAAACAAATTTCCTTTGAACAGTGTGTTTTCAACATTATTATGCTTCTACTCTCCAAATATTAACTTGTCTCCTCGTTTCCTTCGGAAGTTAAAATTCTAATTTTAGGGGTGACTTATCAACCCTTGTTCCTCTTCGTAGGCGAATTTCGTTTGAGCTGTGTGTTTTCAGCATTATCATGCTTCTCCTCTCCAAATATTATTTTGGCTTCTCGTTTCCTTCGGAAGTTACAATTTGTTCTAATTTCAGGAGTGACGTTGCAACCCTTGATCCCCTTCCAAAGTAAATTTCCTTTGAACAGTGCGTTTTCAACATTATTATGCATCTTATCCCTAAATATTAACTTGGCTCCTCGTTTCCTTTGGAAGTTACAATTTATTCTAATATTATGGGTGACGGATCAACCCTTGTTCCTCTTCGTTTCCAATTTCCTTTGAACGGTGTGTCTTCAGCATTGTTATGCTTCTACCCTCCAAATATCTACTTGGCTCCTCGTTTCCTTTGAGGGTTACAATTAATTCTAAAATTAGGGGTGACGTATCAACTCTTGTTCCTCTTCATATGCAAATTTCCTTTGAACGGTGTGTCTTTAGCAATATTATGCTTCTACCCTCCAAATATCTACTTGGCTCCTCGTTTCCTTTGGAAGTTACAATTCATTCCAATTTTAGGGGTGACTTATCAACCCTTGTTCCCCTTTGTAAGCAAATTTCCTTTGAACAGTGTGTTTTCAGCATTATTATGCTTCTACTGTCGAAATATTAACTTGACTCCTCTTTTCCTTTGGAAGTTATAATTCATCCTAATATTGGGGGTGACGTATCAACCCTTGTTCCCCTTTGTCAGCAAAGCTTGTTCGAACAGTGTGTTTTCAACCTTATTATGCTTCTACTCTCCAAATATTAACTTAGCTCCTCGTTTCCTTTGGAAGTTACAATTTATTCTCATCTTAGGGGTGACGTTGAAACACTTGTTTCCGTTCGTAAGCAAATTTCCTTCGAACAGTTTGTTTTCAACATTATTATGCTTCTACTCTCCAAATATTAACTTGGCTCCTCGTTTCCTTTGGAAGTTGAAATTCTAATTTTAGGGGTGACGTTGCAACCCTTGTTCCCCTTCGTAAGCAAATCTCCTTCGAATATTGTGTTTTCAACATTATTGTGCTTCTACTCTCCAAATATTAACTTGGCTCCTCTTTCCGTTTGGAAGTTATAATATATTCTAGTCTTAGGAGTGACGTTGCAACCCTTGTTCCCCTTCGTAAGCAAATTTCCTTTGAACTTGGCTTCTCGTTTCCTTTGGAAGTTACAATATCTCCTAATTTTAGGGGTGTCGTATCAACCCTTGTTCCCCTTCGTAAGAAAATTTCCTTTGAACAGTGTGTTTTCAACATTATTATGCTTCTACTCTCCAAAATTAACTTGGCTCCTCGTTTCCTTTGGAAGCTACAATTTATTCCAATTTTAGGGGTGACGTAACAACCCTTGTTTTCCTTCGTAAGCAAATTTCCTTTGAACAGTGTGTTTTCAGCATTATTATGCTCCCACCCTCCAAAAATCAACTTGGCTTCTCGTTTCCTTTGGAAGTTACAATTTGTTCTAATTTTAGGGGCTACGTATCAACCCTTGTTCCCCTTCGTAAGCAAATTTCCTTTGAACTTGGCTTCTCGTTTCCTTTGGAAGTTACAATTTCTTCTACTTTTAGGGGTGTCGTATCAACCCTTGTTCCCCTTCGTAAGCAAATTTCCTTTGAACAGTGTGTTTTCAACATTATTATGCTTCTACTCTCCAAAATTAACTTGGCCCCTCGTTTCCTTCGGAAGCTACAATTTATTTAAATTCTAGGGGTGACGTATCAACCCTTGTTCCCCTTCGTACGCAAATTTCCTTCGAACAGTGTGTTTTCAACCTTATTATGCTTCTACTCTCCAAATATTAACTTGTCTCCTCGTTTCCTTCGGAAGTTAAAATTCTAATTTTAGGGGTGACTTATCAACCCTTGTTCCTCTTCGTATGCGAATTTCCTTTGAGCTGTGTGTTTTCACCGTTATCATGCTTCTCCCCTCCAAATATTATTTTTGCTTCTCGTTTCCTTCGGAAGTTACAATTTATTCTAATTTCAGGAGTGACGTTGCAACCCTTGCTCCCCTTCCAAGGTAAATTTCCTTTGAACAGTGCGTTTTCAACATTATTACTCCTCTAATCATTAAATATTAACTTGGATACTCGTTTCCTTTGGAAGTTACAATTTATTCTAGTATTAGGGATGACGGATCAACCCTTGTTCCTCTTCGTTTCCAATTTCCTTTGAACGGTGTGTCTTCAGCATTATTATGCCTCTACCCTTCAAATATCTACTTGGCTCCTCGTTTCCTTTGGAAGTTAATATTAATTCTAATATTAGGGGTGACGTATCAACTCTTGTTCCTCTTCGTATGCAAATTTCCTTTGAACGGTGTGTCTTTAGCAATATTATGCTTCTACCCTCCAAATATCTACTTGGCTCCTCGTTTCCTTTGGAAGTTACAATTTATTCCAATTCTGTTGTTCCCCTTCGTAAGCAACTTTCCTTTAGACAGTGTGTTTTCAGCATTATTATGCTCCCACCCTCCAAAAATCGACTTGGCTTCTCGTTTCCTTTGGAAGTTATGATTTGTTCTAATTTAAGGGGCTACGTATCAACCCTTGTTCCCCTTCGTAAACAAATTTCCTTTGAACAGTGTGTTTTCAACATTATTATGCTTCTACTCTCCAAAATTAACTTGGCCCCTCGTTTCCTTTGGAAGCTACAATTTATTTAAACTTTAGGGGTGAAGTATCAACCCTTGTTCCCCTTGGTAAGCAAATTTCCTTCGAACAGTGTGTTTTCAACATTATTATGCTTCTACTCTCCAAATATTAACTTGTCTCCTCGTTTCCTTCGGAAGTTAAAATTCTAATTTTAGGGGTGACTTATCAACCCTTGTTCCTCTTCGTAGGCGAATTTCGTTTGAGCTGTGTGTTTTCAGCATTATCATGCTTCTCCTCTCCAAATATTATTTTGGCTTCTCGTTTCCTTCGGAAGTTACAATTTGTTCTAATTTCAGGAGTGACGTTGCAACCCTTGATCCCCTTCCAAAGTAAATTTCCTTTGAACAGTGCGTTTTCAACATTATTATGCATCTAATCCCTAAATATTAACTTGGCTCCTCGTTTCCTTTGGAAGTTACAATTTATTCTAATATTATGGGTGACGGATCAACCCTTGTTCCTCTTCGTTTCCAATTTCCTTTGAACGGTGTGTCTTCAGCATTGTTATGCTTCTACCCTCCAAATATCTACTTGGCTCCTCGTTTCCTTTGGAAGTTACAATTAATTCTAAAATTAGGGGTGACGTATCAACTCTTGTTCCTCTTCATATGCAAATTTCCTTTGAACGGTGTGTCTTTAGCAATATTATGCTTCTACCCTCCAAATATCTACTTGGCTCCTCGTTTCCTTTGGAAGTTACAATTCATTCCAATTTTAGGGGTGACTTATCAACCCTTGTTCCCCTTTGTAAGCAAATTTCCTTTAGACAGTGTGTTTTCAGCATTATTATGCTTCTACTGTCCAAATATTAACTTGACTCCTCTTTTCCTTTGGAAGTTATAATTCATCCTAATATTGGGGGTGACGTATCAACCCTTGTTCCCCTTTGTCAGCAAAGCTTGTTCGAACAGTGTGTTTTCAACCTTATTATGCTTCTACTCTCCAAATATTAACTTAGCTCCTCGTTTCCTTTGGAAGTTACAATTTATTCTAATTTTAGGGGTGACGTTGAAACACTTGTTTCCGTTCGTAAGCAAATTTCCTTTGAACAGTGTGTTTCCAGCATTATAATGCTTCTACTCTCCAAATACTAACTTGACTCCTCGTTTCCTTTGGAAGTTATAATTCATTCTAATATTGGGGGTGACGTATCAACCCTTGTTCCCCTTCGTAAGCAAAGCTTTTTCGAACAGTGTGTTTTCAACATTATTATGCTTCTATCCTACAAATATTAACTGGGCTTCTCGTTTCCTTTGGAAGTTACAATATATTCTAATTTTAGGGGTGACGTATAAACCCTTGTTCCCCTTCGTAAGCAAATTTCCTTTGAATTTGTTTTCTCGTTTCCTTCGGAAGTTACAATTTATTCTAATTCTGGGGGTGACGTATAAACCCTTATCCTCTTCGTAAATAAATTTCCTTGGAACAGTGTGTTTTCAACATTATTATGCTTCTACTCTCCCAATATTAACTTTATGCTTCTACTCTCCCAATATTAACTTGGCTCCTCGTTTCCTTTGGAAGTTGAAACTCTAATTTAAGGGGTGACGTATCAACCCTTGTTCCCCTTCGTAAGCAAATTTCCTTTGAGCTTGTCTTCTCGATTCCTCTGGAAGTTACAATTTATTCTCATTTTTGGGGTGACGTAGCAGCCCTTGTTCCCTTTCGTGAGCTAATCTCTATCGAACAGTATGTTTTCAACATTATTATGCTTCTACTCTCCAAATATCAACTTGGCTCCTCGTTTTCTTTGGAAGTTGAAATTCTAATTTTAGGGGTGACGTTGCAACCCTTGTTCCCCTTCGTAAGCAAATCTGCTTCGAACAGTGTGTTTTCAGCACTATTATGATTCATCCCTCCAAATATTAACTTGGCTTCTTGTTTCCTTTGGAAGTTACAATTTAATCTAATTTTAGGGGTGACGTAACAGCCCTTGTTCCCCTTCCTAAGCAAATTCCCTCCAAACAGTGTGTTTTCAGCACTATTATGCTCCTACCCTTCTGATAATAACTTGTCTTCTCGTCTCCTTTGGAAGTTACAGTTTATTCCAATATTGGGGGTGACGTATCAACCCCCCGTTCCTCTTGGTAAGCAAATTTCCGTTAAACTGTGTGTTTTCAACATTATTATGCTTCTATCCTACAAATATTAACTGGGCTTCTCGTTTCCTTTGGAAGTTACAATATATTCTAATTTTAGGGGTGACGTATAAACCCTTGTTCCCCTTCGTAAGCAAATTTCCTTTGAATTTGTTTTCTCGTTTCCTTCGGAAGTTACAATTTATTCTAATTCTGGGGGTGAAGTGCAACCCTTGTTTCCCTTCGTAAGCAAAGTACCTTTGAACAGTGTGTTTTCAACATTATTATGCTTCTACTCTCCAAACATTAACTTGGCTTCTCGTTTCCTTTTGAAGTTACAATTTAATATAATTTTAGGAGTGACGTTGCAGCCCTTGTTCCCCTTCCTAAGCACATTTCCTTCGAACAGTTTTTTCAACATTATTATGCTTCTACTCTCCAAATAATAACTTGGCTCCTCGTTTCCTTTGGAAGTTACAATTTATTCTAATATTAGGGGTGACGTATCAACCCTTGTTCCTCTTCGTAAGCAAATTTCCTTTAAACAGTTTGATTTCAACATTATTATGCTTCTACACTCCAAACATTGACTTGGTTCCTCGTTTCCTTTTGAAGTTACAATTTATTTCAATTTTAGGGGTGACGTTGCAACCCTTGTTCCCTTTCCTAAGCAAATTTCCTCCGAGCAGTGTGTTTTCAGCACTATTATGCTTCTACCCTCAAAATAATAACTTGGCTTCTCGTTTCCTTTGGAATTTACCATTCATTCTATCATTAGGGGTGACGTAACAACCCTCGTTCCCCTTCGTAAGCAAATCTCCTTCGAACAGTGTGTTTTCAACATTATTATGCTTCTACTATCCAAATATCAACTTGGCTCCTCGTTTCCTTTGGAAGTTATTATTTATTCTAATTTTAGGAGTGACGTTGTAACCCTTGTTCCCCTTCCTAAGCAAATTCCCTCCAAACAGTGTATTTTCAGCACTATTATGCTCCTACCCTCCTGATAATAACTTGTCTTCTCGTCTCCTTTGGAAGTTACAGTTTATTCTAATATTAGGGGTGACGTATCAACCCCCCGTTCCTCTTGGTAAGCAAATTTCCGTTAAACTGTGTGTTTTCAGCAATATTATGCTTCTACCCTCCAAATATCTACTTGGCTCCTCGTTTCCTTTGGAAGTTACAATTTATTCTCATTTTAGGGGTGACGTGCAACCCTTGTTTCCCTTCGTAAGCAAAGTTCCTTTGAACAGTGTGTTTTCAACATTATTATGCTTCTACTCTTCAAACATTAACTTGGCTTCTCGTTTCCTTTTGAAGTTACAATTTAATATAATTTTAGGAGTGACGTTGCAGCCCTTGTTCCCCTTCCTAAGCACATTTCCTTCGAACAGTTTTTTCAACATTATTATGCTTCTACTCTCCAAATAATAACTTGGCTCCTCGTTTCCTTTGGAAGTTACAATTTATTCTAATATTAGGGGTGACGTATCAACCCTTGTTCCTCTTCGTAAGCAAATTTCCTTTAAACAGTTTGATTTCAACATTATTATGCTTCTACACTCCAAACATTGACTTGGTTCCTCGTTTCCTTTTGAAGTTACAATTTATTTCAATTTTAGGGGTGACGTTGCAACCCTTGTTTTCCTTCCTAAGCAAATTTCCTTTAAACAGTGTGTTTTCAACATTATTATGCTTCTACTCTCCAAATAATAACTTGGCTCCTCGTTTCCTTTGGAAGTTACAATTTATTCCAATATTAGGGGTGACGTATCAACCCTTGTTCCTCTTCCTAAGCAAATTTCCTTTAAACAGTTTGATTTCAACATTATTATGCTTCTACTCTCCAAACATTAACTTAGCTTCTCGTTTCCCTTTGAAGTTACAATTTATTATAATTTGAGGAGTGACGTTGCAGCCCTTGTTCCCTTTCCTAAGCAAATTTCATCCGAGCAGTGTGTTTTCAGCACTATTATGCTTCTACCCTCCAAATAATAACTTGGCTTCTCGTTTCCTTTGGAAGTTACCATTCATTCTATTATTAGGGGTGACGTAACAACCCTCGTTCCCCTTCGTAAGCAAATCTCTTTCGAACAGTGTGTTTTCAACATTATTATGCTTCTACTATCCAAATATCAACTTGGCTCCTCGTTTCCTTCGGAAGTTATTATTTATTCTAATTTTAGGAGTGACGCTGTAACCCTTGTTCCCCTTCCTTAGCAAATTTCCTCCGAACAGTTTGTTTTCAGCACTATTATGCTTCTACCCTCCAAATAATAACTTGGCTTCTCGTTTCATTTGGAAGTTACAATTTATTCTAAATTTAGGGGTGACGTAACAACCCTTTTTCCCTTTCGTAAGAAAATTTCCTTTGAACAGGGTGTTTTCAGCATTATTATGCTTGCCCTCCAAAAAACGTAGCAGCCCTTGTTCCCTTTCGTGAGCTAATCTCTATCGAACAGTATGTTTTCAACATTATTATGCTTCTACTCTCCAAATATCAACTTGGCTCCTCGTTTCTTTGGAAGTTGAAATTCTAATCTTAGGGGTGACGTTGCAACCCTTGTTCCCCTTCGTAAGCAAATCTGCTTCGAACAGTGTGTTTTCAGCACTATTATGATTCATCCCTCCAAATATTAACTTGGCTTCTTGTTTCCTTTGGAAGTTACAATTTATTCTAATTTTAGGGGTGACGTGTCAACCCTTGTTCCCTTTTGTAAGAAAATTTCCTTTGAACAGTGTGTTTTCCGCATTATTATGCTTCCCCTCCAAAAATTAACTCGGCTTCTCGTTTCCTTTGGAAGTTACAATTTAATCTAATTTTAGGGGTGACGTAACAACCCTTGTTCCCCTTCCTAAGCAAATTCCCTCCAAACAGTGTGTTTTCAGCACTATTATGCTCCTACCCTTCTGATAATAACTTGTCTTCTCGTCTCCTTTGGAAGTTACAGTTTATTCTAATATTAGGGGTGACGTATCAACCCCCCGTTCCTCTTGGTAAGCAAATTTCCGTTAAACTGTGTGTTTTCAGCAATATTATGCTTCTACCCTCCAAATATCTACTAGGCTCCTCGTTTCCTTTGGAAGTTACAATTCATTCTCATTTTAGGGGTGACGTGCAACCCTTGTTTCCCTTCGTAAGCAAAGTACCTTTGAACAGTGTGTTTTCAACATTATTATGCTTCTACTCTCCAAACATTAACTTGGCTTCTCGTTTCCTTTTGAAGTTACAATTTAATATAATTTTAGGAGTGACGTTGCAGCCCTTGTTCCCCTTCCTAAGCACATTTCCTTCGAACAGTTTTTTCAACAGTATTATGCTTCTACTCTCCAAATAATAACTTGGCTCCTCGTTTCCTTTGGAAGTTACAATTTATTCTAATATTAGGGGTGACGTATCAACCCTTGTTCCTCTTCGTAAGCAAATTTCCTTTAAACAGTTTGATTTCAACATTATTATGCTTCTACACTCCAAACATTGAATTGGTTCCTCGTTTCCTTTTGAAGTTACAATTTATTTCAATTTTAGGGGTGACGTTGCAACCCTTGTTTTCCTTCCTAAGCAAATTTCCTTTAAACAGTGTGTTTTCAACATTATTATGCTTCTACTCTCCAAATAATAACTTGGCTCCTCGTTTCCTTTGGAAGTAATACAATTTTTTCTAATATTAGGGGTGACGTATCAACCCTTGTTCCTCTTCCTAAGCAAATTTCCTCGGAGCAGTGTGTTTTCAGCACTATTATGCTTCTACCCTCCAAATAATAACTTGGCTTCTCGTTTCCTTTGGAAGTTACCATTCATTCTATTATTAGGGGTGACGTAACAACCCTCGTTCCCCTTCGTAAGCAAATCTCCTTCGAACAGTGTGTTTTCAACATTATTATGCTTCTACCCTCCAAATAATAACTTGGCTTCTCGTTTCCTTTGGAAGTTACAATTTATTCTAAATTTAGGGGTGACGTAACAACCCTTTTTCCCTTTCGTAAGAAAATTTCCTTTGAACAGTGTGTTTTCAGCATTATTATGCTTCCCCTCTAAAAAATTAACTCGGCTTCTCGTTTCCTTTGGAAGTTACAATTTAATCTAATTTTAGGGGTGTCGTATCAACCCTTGTTCCCCTTCGTAAGCAAATTTTCTTTGAACAGTGTGTTTTCAACATTATTATGCTTCTACTCTCCAAAATTAACTTGGCCCCTCGTTTCCTTTGGAAGCTACAATTCATTTAAATATTAGGGGTGACGTATCAACCCTTGTTCCCCTTCGTAAGCAAATTTCCTTCGAACAGTGTGTTTTCAACATTATTATGCTTCTATCTCCAAATATTAACTTGTCTCCTCGTTTCCTTCGGAAGTTAAAATTCTAATTTTTGGGGTGACTTATCAACCCTTGTTCCTCTTCGTAGGCGAATTTCCTTTGAACAGTGTGTTTTCAACATTATTATGCTTCTACTCTCCAAAATTAACTTGGCTCCTCGTTTCCTTTGGAAGCTACAATTTATTCCAATTTTAGGGGTGACGTAACAACCCTTGTTTTCCTTCGTATCAAATTTCCTTTGAATAGTGTGTTTTCAGCATTGTTATGCTTCCACCCTCCAAAAATCAACTTGGCTTCTCGTTTCCTTTGGAAGTTACAATTTGTTCTAATTTTAGGGGCTACGTATCAACCCTTGTTCCCGTTCGTAAGCAAATTTCCTTTGAACTTGGCTTCTCGTTTCCTTTGGAAGTTACAATTTCTTCTACTTTTAGGGGTGTCGTATCAACCCTTGTTCCCCTTCGTAAGCAAATTTCCTTCGAACAGTGTGTTTTCAACATTATTATGCTTCTACTCTCCAAATATTAACTTGTCTCCTCGTTTCCTTCGGAAGTTAAAATTCTAATTTAAGGGGTGACTTATCAACCCTTGTTCTTCTTCGTAGGCAAATTTCCTTTGAACTGTGTGTTTTCAGCATTATCATGCTTCTCCCCTCCAAATATTATTTTGGCTTCTCGTTTCCTTCGGAAGTTACAATTTATTATAATTTCAGGAGTGACGTTGCAACCCTTGATCCCCTTCCAAAGTAAATTTCCTTTGAACAGTGGGTTTTCAACATTATTATGCCTCTAATCCCTAAATATTAACTTGGCTCCTCGTTTCCTTTGGAAGTTTCAATTTTTTCTAATATTAGGGGTGACGTATCAACTCTTGTTCCTCTTCGTATGCAAATTCCCTTTGAACGGTGTGTCTTCTGCAATATTATGCCTCTACCCTCCAAATATCTTCTTGGCTCCTCGTTTCCTTTGGTAGTTACACTTTATTCCAATTTTACGTATCAACCCTTGTTCCCCTTCGTGAGCAAATTTCCGTTGAACAGTGTGTTTTCAGCATTATTATGCTTCTACTCTCCGAATATTAACGTGGCTTCTCGTTTCCTTTGGAAGTTACAATTTATTCTCATTTTAGGGGTGACGTTGCAACCCATGTTTCCCTTCGTAAGCAAATTACCTTTGAAAAGTGAGTTTTCAACATTATTATGCTTCTACTCTCCAAATATTAACATGGCTCCTCGTTTCCTTTGGAAGTTACAATTTATTCTAATTTTAGGGGTGACGTATCAACCCTTGTTCCCCTTCGTAAGCTAATTCCCGTTGAACAGTGTGTTTTCAGCATTATTATGCTTCTACTTTCCTAATATTAACGTGGCTTCTCGTTTCCTTTGGAAGTTACAATTTATTCTCATTTTAGGGGTGACGTTGCAACCCATGTTTCCCTCCGTAAGCAAATCTTCTTCGAACAGTGTGTTTCCAACATTATTATGCTTCTACTCTCCAAATATTAACTTGGCTCCTCGTTTCCTTTGGAAGTTGAAATTCTAATTTTAGGGGTGACGTTGCAACCCTTGTTCCCCTTCGTAAGCAAATCTCCTTTGAACATTGTGTTTTCGACATTATTATGCTTATACTCTCCAAATATTAACTTGGCTCCTCGATCCGTTTGGAAGTTATAATTTATTCTAGTTTTAGGAGTGACGTTGCAATCCTTGTTCCCCTTCGTAAGCAAATTTCCTTTGAACTTGGCTTCTCGTTTCCTTTGGAAGTTACAAGATCTTCTGATTTTAGGGGTGTCGTATCAACCCTTGTTCCCCTTCGTAAGCAAATTTCCTTTGAACAGTGTGTTTTCAACATTGTTATGCTTCTACTCTCCAAAATTACCTTGGCTCCTCGTTTCCTTTGGAAGCTACAATTTATTCCAATTTTAGGGGTGACGTAACAACCCTCGTATTCCTTCGTAAGCGAATTTCCTTTGAACAGTGTGTTTTCAGCATTATTATGCTCCCACACTCCAAAAATCAACTTGGCTTCTCGTTTCCTTTGGAAGTTACAATTTGTTCTAATTTTAGGGGCTACGTATCAACCCTTGTTCCCCTTCGTAAGCAAATTTCCTCTGAACTTGTTTTCTCGTTTCCTTTGGAAGTTACAATTTCTTCTACTTTTAGGGGTGTCGTATCAACCCTTGTTCCCCTTCGTAAGCAAATTTCCTTTGAACAGTGTGTTTTCAACATTATTATGCTTCTACTCTCCAAAGTTAACTTGGCCCCTCGTTTCCTTTGGAAGCTACAATTTATTTAAATTTTAGGGGTGACGTATCAACCCTTGTTCCCCTTCGTAAGCAAATTTCCTTCGAACAGTGTGTTTTCAACATTATTATCCTTCTACTCTCCAAATATTAACTTGTCTCCTCGTTTCCTTCGGAAGTTAAAATTCTAATTTTAGGGATGACTTATCAACCCTTACTCCTCTTCGTAGGCGAATTTCCTTTGAACAGTGTGTTTTCAACATTAATATGCTCCTACTCTCCAAAATCAACTTGGCTCCTCGTTTCCTTTTGAAGCTACAATTTATTCCAATTTTAGGGGTGACGTAACAAGCCTTGTTTTCCTTCGTAAGCAAATTTCCTTTGAATAGTGTGTTTTCAGCATTAATATGCTTCCACCCAGCAAAAATCAACTTGGCTTCTCGTTTCCTTTGGAAGTTACAATTTGTTCTAATTTTAGGGGCTACGTATCAACCCTTTTTCCCCTTCGTAAGCAAATTTCCTTTGAACTTGGCTTCTCGTTTCCTCTGGAAGTTACAATTTCTTCTACTTTTAGGGGTGTCGTATCAACCCTTGTTCCCCTTCGTAAGTAAATTTCCTTTGAACAGTGTGTTTTCAACATTATTATGCTCCTAATCTCCAAAATTAACTTGGACCCTCGTTTCCTTTGGAAGCTACAATTTATTTGAATTTTAGGGGTGACGTATCAACCCTTGTTCCCCTTCGTAAGCAAATTTCCTTCGAACAGTGTGTTTTCAACATTATAATGCTTCTACTTTCCAAATATTAACTTGGCTCCTCGTTTCCTTTGGAAGTTGAAATTCTAATTTTAGGGGTGACGTTGCAACCCTTGTTCCCCTTCGTAAGCAAATCTCCTTTGAACATTGTGTTTTCGACATTATTATGCTTCTTCTCTCCAAATATTAACTTGGCTCCTCGATCCGTTTGGAAGTTATAATTTATTCTAGTTTTAGGAGTGACGTTGCAATCCTTGTTTCCCTTCGTAAGCAAATTTCCTTTGAACTTGGCTCCTCGTTTCCTTTGGAAGTTACACTATCTTCTGATTTTAGGGGTGTCGTATCAACCCTCGTATTCCTTCGTAAGCAAATTTCCTTTGAACAGTGTGTTTTCAGCATTATTATGCTTCTACTCTCCAAATATTAACTTGTCTGCTCGTTTCCTTTTGAAGCTACAATTTATTCCAATTTTAGGGGTGACGTAACAAGCCTTGTTTTCCTTCGTAAGCATTATTATGCTTCCACCCAGCAAAAATCAACTTGGCTTCTCGTTTCCTTTGGAAGTTACAATTTGTTCTAATTTTAGGGGCTACGTATCAACCCTTTTTCCCCTTCGTAAGCAAATTTCCTTTGAACTTGGCTTCTCGTTTCCTTTGGAAGTTACAATTTCTTCTACTTTTAGGGGTGTCGTATCAACCCTTGTTCCCCTTCGTAAGCAAATTTCCTTTGAACAGTGTGTTTTCAACATTATTATGCTTCTACTCTCCAAAATTAACTTGAACCCTCGTTTCCTTTGGAAGCTACAATTTATTTGAATTTTAGGGGTGACGTATCAACCCTTGTTCCCCTTCGTAAGCAAATTTCCTTGGAACAGTGTGTTTTCAACATTATAATGCTTCTACTTTCCAAATATTATTTTGGCTTCTCGTTTCCTTCGGAAGTTACAATTTAATCTAATTTCAGGAGTGACGTTGCAACCCTTGATCCCCTTCCAAAGTAAATTTCCTTTGAACAGTGGGTTTTCAATATTATTATGCCTCTAATCCCTAAATATTAACTTGGCTCCTCGTTTCCTTTGGAAGTTACAATTTATTCCAATTTTAGGGGTGACGTATCAACCCTTGTTCCCTTTCGTGAGCAAATTTCCGTTGAACAGTGTGTTTTCAACATTATTATGCTTCTACTCTCCAAATATTAACATGGCTCCTTGTTTCCTTTGGAAGTTACAATTTATTCTCATTTTAGGGGTGACGTATCAACCCTTGTTCCCCTTCGTAAGCAAATTTCCTTCGAACAGTGTGTTTCTAACATTATTATGCTTCTACTCTCCAAATATTAACTTGGCTCCTCGTTTCCTTTGGAAGTTCAAATTCTAATTTTAGGGGTGACGTTGCAACCCTTGTTCCCCTTCGTAAGCAAATATCCTTTGAACTTGGCTTCTCGTTTCCTTTGGAAGTTACAATATCTCCTAACTTTAGGGGTGTCGTATCAACCCTTGTTCCCCTTCGTAAGAAAATTTCCTTTGAACAGTGTGTTTTCAACATTATTATGCTTCTACTCTCCAAAATTAACTTAGCTCCTCGTTTCCTTTGGAAGCTACAATTTATTCCAATTTTAGGGGTGACGTAACAACCCTTGTTTTCCTTCGTAAGCAAATTTCCTTTGAACAGTGTGTTTTCAGCATTATTATGCTCCCACCCTCCAAAAATCAACTTGGCTTCTCGTTTCCTTTGGAAGTTACAATTTGTTCTAATTTTAGGGGCTACGTATCAACCCTTGTTCCCCTTCGTAAGCAAATTTCCTTTGAACTTGGCTTCTCGTTTCCTTTGGAAGTTACAATTTCTTCTACTTTTAGGGGTGTCGTATCAACCCTTGTTCCCCTTCGTAAGCAAATTTCCTTTGAACAGTGTGTTTCCAACATTATTATGCTCCTACTCTCCAAAATTAACTTGGCCCCTCGTTTCCTTCGGAAGCTACAATTTATTTACATTCCAGGGGTGACGTATCAACCCTTGTTCCCCTTCGTACGAAAATTTCCTTCGAACTGTGTTTTCAACATTATTATGCTTCTACTCTCCAAATATTAACTTGGCTCCTCGTTTCCTTTGGAAGTTCAAATTCTAATTTTAGGGGTGACGTTGCAACCCTTGTTCCCCTTCGTAAGCAAATATCCTTTGAACTTGGCTTCTCGTTTCCTTTGGAAGTTACAATATCTCCTAACTTTAGGGGTGTCGTATCAACCCTTGTTCCCCTTCGTAAGAAAATTTCCTTTGAACAGTGTGTTTTCAACATTATTATGCTTCTACTCTCCAAAATTAACTTAGCTCCTCGTTTCCTTTGGAAGCTACAATTTATTCCAATTTTAGGGGTGACGTAACAACCCTTGTTTTCCTTCGTAAGCAAATTTCCTTTGAACAGTGTGTTTTCAGCATTATTATGCTCCCACCCTCCAAAAATCAACTTGGCTTCTCGTTTCCTTTGGAAGTTACAATTTGTTCTAATTTTAGGGGCTACGTATCAACCCTTGTTCCCCTTCGTAAGCAAATTTCCTTTGAACTTGGCTTCTCGTTTCCTTTGGAAGTTACAATTTCTTCTACTTTTAGGGGTGTCGTATCAACCCTTGTTCCCCTTCGTAAGCAAATTTCCTTTGAACAGTGTGTTTCCAACATTATTATGCTCCTACTCTCCAAAATTAACTTGGCCCCTCGTTTCCTTCGGAAGCTACAATTTATTTACATTCCAGGGGTGACGTATCAACCCTTGTTCCCCTTCGTACGAAAATTTCCTTCGAACTGTGTTTTCAACATTATTATGCTTCTACTCTCCAAATATTAACTTGTCTCCTCGTTTCCTTCGGAAGTTAAAATTCTAATTTTAGGGGTGACTTATCAACCCTTGTTCCTCTTCGTATGCGAATTTCCTTTGAGCTGTCTGTTTTCACCGTTATCATGCTTCTCCTCTCCAAATATTATTTTGGCTTCTCGTTTCCTTCGGAAGTTACAATTTATTCTAATTTCAGGAGTGACGTTGCAACCCTTGCTCCCCTTCCGAGGTAAATTTCCTTTGAACAGTGCGTTTTCAACATTATTACGCCTCTAATCATTAAATATTAACTTGGATACTCGTTTCCTTTGGAAGTTACAATTTATTTTAATATTAGGGGTGACGTATCAACGCTTGTTACTCTTCGTAAGCAAATTTCCTTTGAACAGTGTGTTTTCAACATCATTATGCTCCCACTCTCCAAACATTAACTTGGCTTTTCGTTTCCTTTTGAAGTTACAATTTATCATAATTTTAGGAGTGACGTTGCAACCCTTGTTTTCCTTCCTGAGCAAATTTCCTTTGAATAGTGTATTTACAACATTATTATGCTTCTACTCTCCAAATAATAACTTGCCTCCTCGTTTCCTTTGGAAGTTACAATTTATTCTAATATTAGGGGTGACGTATCAACGCTTGTTCCTCTTCGTAAGCAAATTTCCTTTACACAGTATGTTTTCAACATTATTATGCACCTACTCTCCAAATAATAACTTGCCTCCTCGTATCCTTTGGAAGTCACAATTTATTCTAATATTAGGGGTGACGTATCAACGCTTGTTCCTCTTCGTAAGCAAATTCCCTTTGAACAGTATGTTTTCACATTATTATGCACCTACTCTCCAAATAATAACTTGCCTCCTCGTATCCTTTGGAAGTCACAATTTATTCTAATATTAGGGGTGACGTATCAACGCTTGTTCCTCTTCGTAAGCAAATTCCCTTTGAACAGTATGTTTTCACATTATTATGCACCTACTCTCCAAATAATAACTTGCCTCCTCGTATCCTTTGGAAGTCACAATTTATTCTAATATTAGGGGTGACGTATCAACGCTTGTTCCTCTTCGTAAGCAAATTTCCTTTAAACAGTATGTTTTCAACATTATTAGGCACCTACTCTCCAAATAATAACTTGCCCCCTCGTTCCCTTTGGAAGTTACAATTTATTCTAATATTAGGGGTGACGTATCAACGCTTGTTACTCTTCGTAAGCAAATTTCCTTTGAACAGTGTGTTTTCAACATTATTATGCACCTACTCACCTAATAATAACTTGGCTTCTCGTTTCCTTTGGAAGATACAATTTATTCTAATTTTAGGGGTGCCGTTGCAACCCTTGTTTCCCTTCGTAAGCAAATTTCCTTCGAACAGTGTGTTTTCAACATTATTATGCTTCTACTTTCCAAACATTAACTTGGCTCCTCGTTTCCTCTTGAAGTTACAATTTATTTTAATTTTAGGTGTCACGTTGCAACCCTTGTTCTCCTTCTTAAGCAAATTCTCTTTGAAATGTGTGTTTTCAGCATTATTATGCTTATACCCTTCAAATATTAACTTGGCTCCTCGTTTCCTTTGGAAGTAACAATATCTTCTAATTTTAGGGGTGTCGTATCAACCCTTGTTCCCCTTCCTAAGCAAATTCCCTCCAAACAGTGTATTTTCAGCACTATTATGCTCCCACCCTCCTGATAATAACTTGTCTTCTCGTCTCCTTTGGAAGTTACAGTTTATTCTAATATTAGGGGTGACGTATCAACCCCCCGTTCCTCTTGGTAAGCAAATTTCCGTTAAACTGTGTGTTTTCAGCAATATTATGCTTCTACCCTCCAAATATCTACTTGGCTCCTCGTTTCCTTTGGAAGTTACAATTCATTCTCATTTTAGGGGTGACGTGCAACCCTTGTTTCCCTTCGTAAGCGAAGTTCCTTTGAACAGTGTGTTTTCAACATTATTATGCTTCTACTCTCCAAACATTAACTTGGCTTCTCGTTTCCTTTTGAAGTTACAATTTAATATAATTTTAGGAGTGACGTTGCAGCCCTTGTTCCCCTTCCTAAGCACATTTCCTTCGAACAGTTTTTTCAACATTATTATGCTTCTACTCTCCAAATAATAACTTGGCTCCTCGTTTCCTTTGGAAGTTACAATTTATTCTAATATTAGGGGTGACGTATAAACCCTTGTTCCTCTTCGTAAGCAAATTTCCTTTAAACAGTTTGATTTCAACATTATTATGCTTCTACACTCCAAACCTTGACTTGGTTCCTCGTTTCCTTTTGAAGTTACAATTTATTTCAATTTTAGGGGTGACGTTGCAACCCTTGTTTTCCTTCCTAAGCAAATTTCCTTTAAACAGTGTGTTTTCAACATTATTATGCTTCTACTCTCCAAATAATAACTTGGCTCCTCGTTTCCTTTGGAAGTTACAATTTATTCTAATATTAGGGGTGACGTATCAACCCTTGTTCCTCTTACTAAGCAAATTTCCTTTAAACAGTTCGATTTCAACATTATTATGCTTCTACTCTCCAAACATTAACTTAGCTTCTCGTCTCCCTTTGAAGTTACAATTTATTATAATTTGAGGAGTGACGTTGCAGCCCTTGTTCCCTTTCCTAAGCAAATTTCCTCCGAGCAGTTTGTTTTCAGCACTATTATGCTTCTACCCTCCAAATAATAACTTGGCTTCTCGTTTCCTTTGGAAGTTACAATTTATTCTAAATTTAGGGGTGACGTAACAACCCTTTTTCCCTTTCGTAAGAAAATTTCCTTTGAACAGTGTGTTTTCAGCATTATTATGCTTCCCCTCCAAAAAATTAACTCGGCTTCTCGTTTCCTTTGGAAGTTACAATTTAATCTAATTTTAGGGGTGACGTAACAACCCTTGTTCCCCTCCGTAAGCAAATTTCCCTTGAACAGTATGTTTTCAGCATTATTATGCTTCCACCCTCCAAATATCAACTCGACTCCTCGTTTCCTTTGGAAGTTATAATTTATTCTTATGTTAGGTGTGACGTTGCTACCATTGTTCCCCTTCCTAAGCAAATTCCCTCCAAACAGTGTGTTTTCAGCACTATTATGCTCCTACCCTCCTACCCTTCTGATAATAACTTGTCTTCTCGTCTCCTTTGGAAGTTACAGTTTATTCTAATATTAGGGGCTGACGTATCAACCCCCCGTTCCTCTTGGTAAGCAAATTTCCGTTAAACTGTGTGTTTTCAGCAATATTATGCTTCTACCCTCCAAATATCTACTAGGCTCCTCGTTTCCGTTGGAAGTTACAATTCATTCTCATATTAGGGGTGACGTGCAACCCTTGTTTCCCTTCGTAAGCAAAGTACCTTTGAACAGTGTGTTTTCAACATTATTATGCTTCTACTCTCCAAACATTAACTTGGCTTCTCGTTTCCTTTTGAAGTTACAATTCAATATAATTTTAGGAGTGACGTTGCAGCCCTTGTTCCCCTTCCTAAGCACATTTCCCTCGAACAGTTTTTTCAACAGTATTATGCTTCTACTCTCCAAATAATAACTTGGCTCCTCGTTTCCTTTGGAAGTTACAATTTATTCTAATATTAGGGGTGACGTATCAACCCTTGTTCCTCTTCGTAAGCAAATTTCCTTTAAACAGTTTGATTTCAACATTATTATGCTTCTACACTCCAAACATTGACTTGGTTCCTCGTTTCATTTTGAAGTTACAATTTATTTCAATTTTAGGGGTGACGTTGCAACCCTTGTTTTCCTTCCTAAGCAAATTTCCTTCAAACAGTGTGTTTTCAACATTATTATGCTTCTACTCTCCAAATAATAACGTGGCTCCTCGTTTCCTTTGGAAGTTACAATTTTTTCTAATATTAGGGGTGACGTATCAACCCTTGTTCCTCTTCCTAAGCAAATTTCCTCCGAGCAGTGTGTTTTCAGCACTATTATGCTTCTACCCTCCAAATAATAACTTGGCTTCTCGTTTCCTTTGGAAGTTACCATTCATTCTATTATTAGGGGTGACGTAACAACCCTCGTTCCCCTTCGTAAGCAAATCTCCTTCGAACAGTGTGTTCTCAACATTATTATGCTTCTACCCTCCAAATAATAACTTGGCTTCTCGTTTCCTTTGGAAGTTACAATTTATTCTAAATTTAGGGGTGACGTAACAACCCTTTTTCCCTTTCGTAAGAAAATTTCCTTTGAACAGTGTGTTTTCAGCATTATTATGCTTACCCTCCAAAAAATTAACTCGGCTTCTCGTTTCCTTTGGAAGTTACAATTTAATCTAATTTTAGGGGTGACGTAACAACCCTTGTTCCCCTCCGTAAGCCAATTTCCCTTGAACAGTATGTTTTCAGCATTATTATGCTTCCACCCTCCAAATATCAACTCGACTCCTCGTTTCCTTTGGAAGTTATAATTTATTCTTATGTTAGGTGTGACGTTGCTACCATTGTTCGCCTTCCTAAGCAAATTCCCTGCAAACAGTGTGTTTTCAGCACTATTATGCTCCTACCCTCCTGATAATAACTTGTCTTCTCGTCTCCTTTGGAAGTTACAGTTTATTCTAATATTAGGGGTGACGTATCAACCCCCGTTCCTCTTCGTAAGCGAATTTCCTTTGAACAATGTGTTTTCAACATTATTATGCTTCTACTCTCCAAATATTAACATGGCTCCTCGTTTCCTTTGGAAGTTACAATTTATTCTAATTTTAGGGGTGACGTATCAACCCTTGTTCCCCTTCGTAAGCAAATTTCCGTTGAACAGTGTGTTTTCAACATTATTATGCACCTACTCACCAAATAATAACTTGGCTTCTCGTTTCCTTTGGAAGATACAATTTATTCTAATTTTAGGGGTGCCGTTGCAACCCTTGTTTCCCTTCGTAAGCAAATTTCCTTCGAACAGTGTGTTTTCAACATTATTATGCTTCTACTCTCCAAATATTAACTTGGCTCCTCGTTTCCTTTTGAAGTTGAAATTCTAATTTTAGGGGTGACGTTGCAACCCTTGTTCCCCTTCGTAAGCAAATCTGCTTCGAACATTGTGTTTTCAACATTATTATGCTTCTACTCTCCAAATATTAACTTGGCTCCTCGTTCCATTTGGAAGTTATAATTTATTCTAGTTTTGGGAGTGACGTTGCAACTTTTGTTCCCCTTCGTAAGCAAATTTCCTTTGAACTTGGCTTCTCGTTTCCTTTGGAAGTAACAATATCTTCTAATTTTAGGGGTGTCGAATCAACCCTTGTTCCCCTTCGTAAGCAAATTTCCTTTGAACAGTGTGTTTTCAACATTATTATGCTTCTACTCTCCAAAATTAACTTGGCTCCTCGTTTCCTTTGGAAGCTACAATTTATTCCAATTTTAGGGGTGACGTAACAACCCTTGTATTCCTTCGTAAGCAAATTTCCTTTGAACAGTGTGTTTTCAGCATTATTATGCTCCCACCCTCTAAAAATCAACTTGGCTTCTCGTTTCCTTCGGAAGTTAAAATTCTAATTTTTGGGGTGACTTATCAACCCTTGTTCCCCTTCGTAAGCAAATTTCCTTTGAACTTGGCTTCTCGTTTCCTTTGGAAGTTACAATTTCTTCTACTTTTAGGGGTGTCGTATCAACCCTTGTTCCCCTTCGTAAGCAAATTTCCTTTGAACAGTGTGTTTTCAACATTATTATGCTTCTACTCTCCAAAATTAACTTGGCCCCTCGTTTCCTTTGGAAGCTACAATTCATTTAAATTTTAGGGGTGTCGTATTAACCCTTGTTCCCCTTCGTAAGCAAATTTCCTTTGAACAGTGTGTTTTCATCATTATTATGCTTCTACTCTCCAAATATTAACTTGGCTCCTCGTTTCCATTGGAAGTTACAATTTATTCGAATTTTGGGGGTGACGTAACAACCCTTGTTCTCCTTCGTAAGCAAATTTCCCTCGAACAGTGTGTTTTCACCATTACTATGGTTCCACCCTCCATATATTAACTTGGCTTCTCGTTGCCTTTGGAAGTTACAATATATACTAATTTTAGGACTGACGTATCAGCCCTTGTTCCCCTTCGTAAGCAAATTTCCTTTGAACATTGCTTCTCGTTTCCTTTGGAAGTTACAATTTATTTTAATTTTAGGGGTGACTTCTCAAGTCTTGTTTCCCTTCGTAAGCAAATTTCCTTTGAACTGTTTGTTTTCAGCATTATTATGCTTCCACCCTCCAAAAAATAACTTGGCTTCTCCTTTCCTTTGGAAGTTACAATTTATTCTAATTCTAGGGGTGACATAACAACCCTTGTTCCCCCTCGTTACCAAATTTCCTTTGAACAGTGTGTTTTCAGCATTATTATGCTTCCACCCTCCAAATATTAACTTGACTCCACGTTTCCTTTGGAAGTTATAATTTATTCTAATATTAAGAGTGACGTTGCAACTCTTGGTTCCCTTCTCAAGCAAATTTCTTCGGAACAGTGTGTTCTCAGCACTATTATGCTCCTCCCCTCCAAACATTGACTTGGTTTCTCGTTTCCTATTGAAGCTACAATTTATTTTAATTTTAGGGGTGACGTTGCAACCCTTGTTCCCCTTCTTGAGCAAATTTCCTTTGAACAGTGTGTTTTCAACATTATTATGCTACTACTCTCCAAATATCTACTTGGCTTCTCGTTTCCTTTGGAGGTTACAATTTATTATAATTTTAGGGGTGACGTATCAACCCTTGTTCCCCTTCTTAAGTAAATTTTCTTTGAACAGTGTGTTTTCAGCATTATTATTCTTCTACTCTTCAAATATTAACTTGACTCCTCGTTTCCTTTGGAAGTTATAATTCATTCTGATATTAGGGGTGACGTATCAACCCTTGTTCCCCTTCCTAAGCAACTTTCTTCCGAACAGTGTGTTTTCAGCACTATCATCCTTCTACCCTCCAAATAATAACTTATCTTCTCGTTTCCTTTGGAAGTTATAATTTATTCTAATTTTAGGGGTGACGTAACAACCCTTGTTCCCCTCCGTAAGCAAATTTCCTTTGAACAGTGTATTTTCAGCATTATTATGCTTCTACACTCCAAAAATCAACTTGGCTCCTTGTTTCCTTTGGAAGTTACAATTTATTCTAATTTTAAGAGTGACGTATCAACCCTTGTTCCCCTTCCTAAGCAAATTTCCTTTGAACTTGGCTCCTTGTTTCCTTTGGAAGTTACAATTTCTTTTAATTTTAGGGGTGTCGTATCAACCCTTGTTCCCCTTCGTAAGCAAATTTGCTTTGAACAGAGTGTTTTCAACATTAACATGCTTCTACTCTCCAAAATTAACTTGGCTCCTCGTTTCCTTTGGAAGTTAAAATTTATTCCAATTTTAGGGGTGACGTATCAACCCTTGTTCCTCTTCGTAAGGAAATCTCCTTCGAAGAGTGTGTTTTCAACATTATTATGCTTCTACTCTCCAAATATTAACTTCGCTCCTCGTTTCCTTTGGAGTTAATATTCTAATTTTAGGGTTGACGTTGCAACCCTTGTTTCCATTTGTAAGAAAATTTCCTTTGAACAATGTGTTTTCAACATTATTATGCTTCTAGTCTCCGAATATTAACTTGGCTCCTCGTTCCGTTTGGAAGTTATAATTTATTCTAGTTTTAGGGTTGACGTTGCAACCCTTGTTTCCCTTTGTAAGAAAATTTCCTTTGAACAATGTGTTTTCAACATTATTATGCTTCTACTCTCCAAATATGAACATGGCTCCTCGTTTCCTTTGGAAGTTACAATTTATTCTAATTTTAGGGGTGACGTATCAACCCTTGTTCCCCTTCGTAGGCTAATTCCCGTTGAACAGTGTGTTTTCAGCATTATTATGCTTCTACCCTCCAAATGTCCACTTGGCTCCTCTTTTCTTTTGGAAGTTACAATTTATTCCAATTTTAGGGGTGACGTATCAACCCTTGTTCCCCTTCGTAAGCAAATTTCCGTTGAACAGTGTGTTTTCAACATTATTATGCACCTACTCACCAAATAATAACTTGGCTTCTCGTTTCCTTTGGAAGATACAATTTATTCTAATTTTAGGGGTGCCGTTGCAACCCTTGTTTCCCTTCGTAAGCAAATTTCCTTCGAACAGTGTGTTTTCAACATTATTATGCTTCTACTCTCCAAATATTAACTTGGCTCCTCGTTTCCTTTGGAAGTTGAAATTCTAATTTTAGGGGTGACGTTGCAACCCTTGTTCCCCTTCGTAAGCAAATCTCCCCCGAACATTGTGTTTTCAACATTATTATGCTTCTACTCTCCAAATATTAACTTGGCTCCTCGTTCCATTTGGAAGTTTCAATTTATTCTAGTTTTGGGAGTGACGTTGCAACTTTTGTTCCCCTTCGTAAGCAAATTTCCTTTGAACTTGGCTTCTCGTTTCCTTTGGAAGTAACAATATCTTCTAATTTTAGGGGTGTCGTATCAACCCTTGTTCCCCTTCGTAAGCAAATTTCCTTTGAACAGTGTGTTTTCAACATTATTATGCTTCTACTCTCCAAAATTAACTTGGCTCCTCGTTTCCTTTGGAAGCTACAATTTATTCCAATTTTAGGGGTGACGTAACAACCCTTGTATTCCTTCGTAAGCAAATTTCCTTTGAACAGTGTGTTTTCAGCATTATTATGCTCCCACCCTCCAAAAATCAACTTGGCTTCTCGTTTCCTTTGGAAGTTAAAATTTGTTCTAATTTTAGGGGATACATATCAACCCTTGTTCCCCTTCGTAAGCAAATTTCCTTTGAACTTGGCTCCTCGTTTCCTTTGGAAGTTACAATTTCTTCTACTTTTAGGGGTGTCGTATCAACCCTTGTTCCCCTTCGTAAGCAAATTTCCTTTGAACAGTGTGTTTTCAACATTATTATGCTTCTACTCTCCAAAATTAACTTGGCCCCTCGTTTCCTTTGGAAGCTACAATTCATTTAAATTTTAGGGGTGACGTATCAACCCTTGTTCCCCTTCGTAAGCAAATTTCCTTCGAACAGTGTGTTTTCAACATTATTATGCTTCTACTCTCCAAATATTAACTTGTCTCCTCGTTTCCTTCGGAAGTTAAAATTCTAATTTTTGGGGTGACTTATCAACCCTTGTTCCTCTTCGTAGGCGCATTTCCTTTGAACAGTGTGTTTTCAACATTATTATGCTTCTACTCTCCAAAATTAACTTGGCTCCTCGTTTCCTTTGGAAGCTACAATTTATTCCAATTTTAGGGGTGACGTAACAACCCTTATTTTCCTTCGTATCAAATTTCCTTTGAATAGTGTGTTTTCAGCATTGTTATGCTTCCACCCTCCAAAAATCAACTTGGCTTCTCGTTTCCTTTGGAAGTTACAATTTGTTCTAATTTTAGGGGCTACGTATCAACCCTTGTTCCCGTTCGTAAGCAAATTTCCTCTGAACTTGGCTTCTCGTTTCCTTTGGAAGTTACCATTCATTCTATTATTAGGGGCGACGTAACAACCCTCGTTCCCCTTCGTAAGCAAATCTCCTTGGAACAGTGTGTTTTCAACATTATTATGCTTCTACTCTCCAAAATTAACTTGGACCCTCGTTTCCTTTGGAAGCTACAATTTATTTGAATTTTAGGGGTGACGTATCAACCCTTGTTCCCCTTCGTAAGCAAATTTCCTTCGAACAGTGTGTTTTCAACATTATTATGCTTCTACTCTCCAAATATTAACTTGTCTCCTCGTTTCCTTCGGAAGTTAAAATTCTAATTTACTTATCAACCCTTGTTCCTCTTCGTAGGCAAATTTCCTTTGAACTGTGTGTTTTCAGCATTATCATGCTTCTCCCCTCCAAATATTATTTTGGCTTCTCGTTTCCTTCGGAAGTTACAATTTATTATAATTTCAGGAGTGACGTTGCAACCCTTGATCCCCTTCCAAAGTAAATTTCCTTTGAACAGTGGGTTTTCAACATTATTATGCCTCTAATCCCTAAATATTAACTTGGCTCCTCGTTTCCTTTGGAAGTTACAATTTTTTCTAATATTAGGGGTGACGTATCACTTCTTGTTCCTCTTCGTATGCAAATTTCCTTTGAACGGTGTGTCTTTAGCAATATTATGCTTCTACCCTCCAAATATCTTCTTGGCTCCTCGTTTCCTTTGGTAGTTACAATTTATTCCAATTTTAGGGGTGACGTATCAACCCTTGTTCCCCTTCGTTAGCAAATTTCCGTTGAACAGTGTGTTTTCAGCATTATTATGCTTCTACTCTCCGAATATTAACGTGGCTTCTCGTTTCCTTTGGAAGTTACAATTTATTCTCATTTTAGGGGTGACGTTGCAACCCATGTTTCCCTTCGTAAGCAAATTACCTTTTTCAACATTATTATGCTTCTACTCTCCAAATATTAACATGGCTCCTCGTTTCCTTAGGAAGTTACAATTTATTCTAATTTTAGGGGTGACGTATCAACCCTTGTTCCCCTTCGTAAGCTAATTCCCGTTGAACAGTGTGTTTTCAGCATTATTATGCTTCTACTTTCCTAATATTAACGTGGCTTCTAGTTTCCTTTGGAAGTTACAATTTATTCTCATTTTAGGGGTGACGTTGCAACCCATGTTTCCCTTCGTAAGCAAATCTTCTTCGAACAGTGTGTTTCCAACATTATTATGCTTCTACCTTCCAAATATTAACTTGGCTCCTCGTTTCCTTTGGAAGTTGAAATTCTAATTTTAGGGGTGACGTTGCAACCCTTGTTCCCCTTCGTAAGCAAATCTCCTTTGAACATTGTGTTTTCGACATTATTATGCTTATACTCTCCAAATATTAACTTGGCTCCTCGATCCGTTTGGAAGTTATAATTTATTCTAGTTTTAGGAGTGACGTTGCAATCCTTGTTCCCCTTCGTAAGCAAATTTCCTTTGAACTTGGCTTCTCGTTTCCTTTGGAAGTTACAAGATCTTCTGATTTTAGGGGTGTCGTATCAACCCTTGTTCCCCTTCGTAAGCAAATTTCCTTTGAACAGTGTGTTTTCAACATTATTATGCTTCTACTCTCCAAAATTACCTTGGCTCCTCGTTTCCTTTGGAAGCTACAATTTATTCCAATTTTAGGGGTGTCGTAACAACCCTCGTATTCCTTCGTAAGCAAATTTCCTTTGAACAGTGTGTTTTCAGCATTATTATGCTCCCACACTCCAAAAATCAACTTGGCTTCTCGTTTCCTTTGGAAGTTACAATTTGTTCTAATTTTAGGGGCTACGTATCAACCCTTGTTCCCCTTCGTAAGCAAATTTCCTTTGAACTTGTTTTCTCGGTTCCTTTGGAAGTTACAATTTCTTCTACTTTTAGGGGTGTCGTATCAACCCTTGTTCCCCTTCGTAAGCAAATTTCCTTTGAACAGTGTGTTTTCAGCATTATTATGCTCCCACACTCCAAAAATCAACTTGGCTTCTCGTTTCCTTTGGAAGTTACAATTTCTTCTACTTTTAGGGGTGTCGTATCAACCCTTGTTCCCCTTCGTAAGCAAATTTCCTTTGAACAGTGTGTTTTCAACATTATTATGCTTCTACTCTCCAAAGTTAACTTGGCCCCTCGTTTTTTTTGGAAGCTACAATTTATTTAAATTTTAGGGGTGACGTATCAACCCTTGTTCCCCTTCGTAAGCAAATTTCCTTCGAACGGTGTGTTTTCAACATTATTATGCTTCTACTCTCCAAATATTAACTTGTCTCCTCGTTTCCTTCGGAAGTTAAAATTCTAATTTTAGGGATGACTTATCAACCCTTACTCCTCTTCGTAGGCGAATTTCCTTTGAACAGTGTGTTTTCAACATTAATATGCTCCTACTCTCCAAAATCAACTTGGCTCCTCGTTTCCTTTTGAAGCTACAATTTATTCCAATTTTAGGGGTGACGTAACAAGCCTTGTTTTCCTTCGTAAGCAAATTTCCTTTGAATAGTGTGTTTTCAGCATTATTATGCTTCCACCCAGCAAAAATCAACTTGGCTTCTCGTTTCCTTTGGAAGTTACAATTTGTTCTAATTTTAGGGGCTACGTATCAACCCTTTTTCCCCTTCGTAAGCAAATTTCCTTCGAACTTGGCTTCTCGTTTCCTCTGGAAGTTACAATTTCTTCTACTTTTAGGGGTGTCGTATCAACCCTTGTTCCCCTTCGTAAGTAAATTTCCTTTGAACAGTGTGTTTTCAACATTATTATGCTTCTAATCTCCAAAATTAACTTGGACCCTCGTTTCCTTTGGAAGCTACAATTTATTTGAATTTTAGGGGTGACGTATCAACCCTTGTTCCCCTTCGTAAGCAAATTTCCTTCGAACAGTGTGTTTTCAACATTATAATGCTTCTACTTTCCAAATATTAACTTAGCTCCTCGTTTCCTTTGGAAGTTGAAATTCTAATTTCAGGGGTGACGTTGCAACCCTTGTTCCCCTTCGTAAGCAAATCTCCTTTGAACATTGTGTTTTCGACATTATTATGCTTCTTCTCTCCAAATATTAACTTGGCTCCTCGATCCGTTTGGAAGTTATAATTTATTCTAGTTTTAGGAGTGACGTTGCAATCCTTGTTCCCCTTCGTAAGCAAATTTCCTTTGAACTTGGCTTCTCGTTTCCTTTGGAAGTTACAATATCTTCTGATTTTAGGGGTGTCGTATCAACCCTCGTATTCCTTCTTAAGCAAATTTCCTTTGAACAGTGTGTTTTCAGCATTATTATGCTTCCACACTCCAAAAATCAACTTGGCTTCTCGTTTCCTTTGGAAGTTACAATTTGTTCTAATTTTAGGGGCTACGTATCAACCCTTGTTTCCCTTCGTAAGCAAATTTCCTTTGAACTTGTTTTCTCGTTTCCTTTGGAAGTTACAATTTCTTCTACTTTTAGGGGTGTCGAATCAACCCTTGTTCCCCTTCGTAAGCAAATTTCCTTTGAACAGTGTGTTTTCAACATTATTATGCTTCTACTCTCCAAAATTAACTTTGCCCCTCGTTTCCTTTGGAAGCTACAATTTATTTAAATTTTAGGGGTGACGTATCAACCCTTGTTCCCCTTCGTAAGCAAATTTCCTTCGAACAGTGTGTTTTCAACATTATTATGCTTCTACTCTCCAAATATTAACTTGTCTCCTCGTTTCCTTCGGAAGTTAAAATTCTAATTTTAGGGGTGACTTATCAACCCTTGCTCCTCTTCGAAGGCGAATTTCCTTTGAACAGTGTGTTTTCAACATTAATATGCTCCTACTCTCCAAAATTAACTTGGCACCTCGTTTCCTTTTGAAGCTACAATTTATTCCAATTTTAGGGGTGACGTAACAAGCCTTGTTTTCCTTCGTAAGCAAATTTCCTTTGAATAGTGTGTTTTCAGCATTATTATCATTCCACCCAGCAAAAATCAACTTGGCTTCTCGTTTCCTTTGGAAGTTACAATTTGTTCTAATTTTAGGGGCTACGTATCAACCCTTTTTCTCCTTCGTAAGCAAATTTCCTTTGAACTTGGCTTCTCGTTTCCTTTGGAAGTTACAATATATTCTAATTTTAGGGGTGACGTATCAACGCTTGTTACTCTTCGTAAGCAAATTTCCTTTGAACAGTATGTTTTCAACATTATTATGCACCTACTCTCCAAATAATTACTTGCCTCCTCGTTTCCTTTGGGAGTTACAATTTATTCTAATATTAGGGGTGACGTATCAACGCTTGTTCCCCTTCTTAAGCAAATTTCCTTAGAACAGTGAGTTTTCAGCATTATTATTCTTCTACTCTCCAAATATTAACTTGACCCTCGTTTCCTTCGGAAGTTATAATTCATTCTGATATTAGGGGTGACGTATCAACCCTTGTTCCCCTTCGTACGCAAAACTCCTTCGACTAATGTATTTTCAACATTATTATGCTTCTACTCTCGAAATATTAACTTGGCCCCTCGTTTCCTTTGGAAGTTAAAATTCTAATTTTAGGAGTGACGTTGAAACCCTTGTTCCCCTTCCTAAGCAACTTTCTTCCGAACAGTGTTTTTTCAGCACTATCATCCTTCTACCCTCCAAATAATAACTTGGCTACTCGTTTCCTTCGGAAGTTATAATTTATTCTAATTTTAGGGGTGACGTAACAACCCTTGTTCCCCTTCGTAAGCAAACTTCCTTTGAACTTGGCTTCTCCGTTCCTTTTGAAGATACAATTTCTTCTCATTTCAGGGGTGTCGTATCGACCCTTGTTCCCCTTCGTAAGCAAATTTATTTTGAACAGTGTGTTTTCAACATTATTATGCTTCTACTCTCCAAAATTAACTTGGCTCCTCGTTTCCTTTGGAAGGTAAAATTTATTCCAATTTTAGGGGTGACGTATCAACCCTTGTTCCCCTTTGTAAAGAAATCTCCTTCGAACAGTGTGTTTTCAACATTATTATGCTTCTACTCTCCGTATATTAACTTGGCTCCTCGTTTCCTTTGGAAGTTAAAATTCTAATTTTAGGGTTGACGTTGCAACCCTTGTTTCCCTTTGTAAGAAAATTTCCTTTGAACAATGTGTTTTCAACATTATTATGCTCCCACTCTCCAAACATTAACTTGGCTTTTCGTTTCCTTTTGAAGTTACAATTAATCATAATTTTAGGAGTGACGTTGCAACCCTTGTTTTCCTTCCTAAGCAAATTTCTTTTGAATAGTGTATTTACAACATTATTATGCTTCTACTCTCCAAATAATAACTTGCCTCCTCGTTTCCTTTGGAAGTTACAATTTATTCTAATATTAGGGGTGACGTATCAACGCTTGTTCCTCTTCGTAAGCAAATTTCCTTTAAACAGTATGTTTTCAACATTATTATGCACCTACTATCCAAATAATAACTTGCCTCTTCGTTTCCTTTGGAAGTCACAATTTATTCTAATATTAGGGGTGACGTATCAACGCTTGTTCCTCTTCGTAAGCAAATTTCCTTTGAACAGTATGTTTTCACATTATTATGCACCTATTCTCCAAATAATAACTTGCCCCCTCGTTTCCTTTGGAAGTTACAATTTATTCTAATATTAGGGGTGACGTATCAACGCTTGTTACTCTTCGTAAGCAAATTTCCTTTGAACAGTGTGTTTCCAACATTATTATGCACCTACTCACCAAATAATAACTTGGCTTCTCGTTTCCTTTGGAAGATACAATTTATTCTAATTTTAGGGGTGCCGTTGCAACCCTTGTTTCCCTTCGTAAGCAAATTTCCTTCGAACAGTGTGTTTTCAACATTATTATGCTCCCACTCTCCAAACATTAACTTGGCTTTTCGTTTCCTTTTGAAGTTACAATTTATCATAATTTTAGGAGTGACGTTGCAACCCTTGTTTTCCTTCCTGAGCAAATTTCTTTTGAATAGTGTATTTACAACATTATTATGCTTCTACTCTCCAAATAATAACTTGCCTCCTCGTTTCCTTTGGAAGTTACAATTTATTCTAATATTAGGGGTGACGTATCAACGCTTGTTCCTCTTCTTAAGCAAATTCCCTTTGAACAGTATGTTTTCACATTATTATGCACCTACTCTCCAAATAATAACTTGCCTCCTCGTATCCTTTGGAAGTCACAATTTATTCTAATATTAGGGGTGACGTATCAACGCTTGTTCCTCTTCTTAAGCAAATTCCCTTTGAACAGTATGTTTTCACATTATTATGCACCTACTCTCCAAATAATAACTTGCCTCCTCGTTTCCTTTGGAAGTCACAATTTATTCTAATATTAGGGGTGACGTATCAACGCTTGTTCCTCTTCGTAAGCAAATTTCCTCTAAACAGTATGTTTTCAACATTATTATGCACCTACTCTCCTTTCCTTTGAACTTGAACTTGAACTTTGTTTTCTCGTTTCCTTTGGAAGTTACAATTTCTTCTACTTTTAGGGGTGTCGTATCAACCCTTGTTCCCCTTCGTAAGCAAATTTCCTTTGAACAGTGTGTTTTTAACATTATTATGCTTCTACTCTCCAAAATTAACTTTGCCCCTCGTTTCCTTTGGAAGCTACAATTTATTTAAATTTTAGGGGTGACGTATCAACCCTTGTTCCCCTTCGTAAGCAAATTTCCTTCGAACAGTGTGTTTTCAACATTATTATGCTTCTACTCTCCAAATATTAACTTGTCTCCTCGTTTCCTTCGGAAGTTAAAATTCTAATTTTAGGGGTGACTTATCAACCCTTGCTCCTCTTCGAAGGCGAATTTCCTTTGAACAGTGTGTTTTCAACATTAATATGCTCCTACTCTCCAAAATTAACTTGGCTCCTCGTTTCCTTTTGAAGCTACAATTTATTCCAATTTTAGGGGTGACGTAACAAGCCTTGTTTTCCTTCGTAAGCAAATTTCCTTTGAATAGTGTGTTTTTAGCATTATTATCATTCCACCCAGCAAAAATCAACTTGGCTTCTCGTTTCCTTTGGAAGTTACAATTTGTTCTAATTTTAGGGGCTACGTATCAACCCTTTTTCTCCTTCGTAAGCAAATTTCCTTTGAACTTGGCTTCTCGTTTCCTTTGGAAGTTACAATATATTCTAATTTTAGGGGTGACGTATCAACGCTTGTTACTCTTCGTAAGCAAATTTCCTTTGAACAGTATGTTTTCAACATTATTATGCACCTACTCTCCAAATAATTACTTGCCTCCTCGTTTCCTTTGGGAGTTACAATTTATTCTAATATTAGGGGTGACGTATCAACGCTTGTTCCCCTTCTTAAGCAAATTTCCTTAGAACAGTGAGTTTTCAGCATTATTATTCTTCTACTCTCCAAATATTAACTTGACCCTCGTTTCCTTCGGAAGTTATAATTCATTCTGATATTAGGGGTGACGTATCAACCCTTGTTCCCCTTCGTACGCAAAACTCCTTCGACTAATGTATTTTCAACATTATTATGCTTCTACTCTCGAAATATTAACTTGGCCCCTCGTTTCCTTTGGAAGTTAAAATTCTAATTTTAGGAGTGACGTTGAAACCCTTGTTCCCCTTCCTAAGCAACTTTCTTCCGAACAGTGTTTTTTCAGCACTATCATCCTTCTACCCTCCAAATAATAACTTGGCTACTCGTTTCCTTCGGAAGTTATAATTTATTCTAATTTTAGGGGTGACGTAACAACCCTTGTTCCCCTTCGTAAGCAAATTTCCTTTGAACTTGGCTTCTCCGTTCCTTTTGAAGATACAATTTCTTCTCATTTCAGGGGTGTCGTATCGACCCTTGTTCCCCTTCGTAAGCAAATTTATTTTGAACAGTGTGTTTTCAACATTATTATGCTTCTACTCTCCAAAATTAACTTGGCTCCTCGTTTCCTTTGGAAGGTAAAATTTATTCCAATTTTAGGGGTGACGTATCAACCCTTGTTCCCCTTTGTAAAGAAATCTCCTTCGAACAGTGTGTTTTCAACATTATTATGCTTCTACTCTCCGTATATTAACTTGGCTCCTCGTTTCCTTTGGAAGTTAAAATTCTAATTTTAGGGTTGACGTTGCAACCCTTGTTTCCCTTTGTAAGAAAATTTCCTTTGAACAATGTGTTTTCAACATTATTATGCTCCCACTCTCCAAACATTAACTTGGCTTTTCGTTTCCTTTTGAAGTCACAATTAATCATAATTTTAGGAGTGACGTTGCAACCCTTGTTTTCCTTCCTAAGCAAATTTCTTTTGAATAGTGTATTTACAACATTATTATGCTTCTACTCTCCAAATAATAACTTGCCTCCTCGTTTCCTTTGGAAGTTACAATATATTCTAATATTAGGGGTGACGTATCAACGCTTGTTCCTCTTCGTAAGCAAATTTCCTTTAAACAGTATGTTTTCAACATTATTATGCACCTACTCTCCAAATAATAACTTGCCTCTTCGTTTCCTTTGGAAGTCACAATTTATTCTAATATTAGGGGTGACGTATCAACGCTTGTTCCTCTTCGTAAGCAAATTTCCTTTGAACAGTATGTTTTCACATTATTATGCACCTATTCTCCAAATAATAACTTGCCCCCTCGTTTCCTTTGGAAGTTACAATTTATTCTAATATTAGGGGTGACGTATCAACGCTTGTTACTCTTCGTAAGCAAATTTCCTTTGAACAGTGTGTTTCCAACATTATTATGCACCTACTCACCAAATAATAACTTGGCTTCTCGTTTCCTTTGGAAGATACAATTTATTCTAATTTTAGGGATGCCGTTGCAACCCTTGTTTCCCTTCGTAAGCAAATTTCCTTCGAACAGTGTGTTTTCAACATTATTATGCTCCCACTCTCCAAACATTAACTTGGCTTTTCGTTTCCTTTTGAAGTTACAATTTATCATAATTTTAGGAGTGACGTTGCAACCCTTGTTTTCCTTCCTGAGCAAATTTCCTTTGAATAGTGTATTTACAACATTATTATGCTTCTACTCTCCAAATAATAACTTGCCTCCTCGTTTCCTTTGGAAGTTACAATTTATTCTAATATTAGGGGTGACGTATCAACGCTTGTTCCTCTTCGTAAGCAAATTTCCTTTAAACAGTATGTTTTCAACATTATTATGCACCTACTCTCCAAATAATAACTTGCCTCCTCGTATCCTTTGGAAGTCACAATTTATTCTAATATTAGGGGTGACGTATCAACGCATGTTCCTCTTCGTAAGCAAATTCCGTTTGAACAGTATGTTTTCACATTATTATGCACCTACTCTCCAAATAATAACTTGCCTCCTCGTTTCCTTTGGAAGTCACAATTTATTCTAATATTAGGGGTGACGTATCAACGCTTGTTCCTCTTCGTAAGCAAATTTCCTCTAAACAGTATGTTTTCAACATTATTATGCACCTACTCTCCAAATAATAACTTGCCCCCTCGTTTCCTTTGGAAGTTACAATTTATTCTAATATTAGGGGTGACGTATCAACGCTTGTTACTCTTCGTAAGCAAATTTCTTTTGAACAGTGTGTTTTCAACATTATTATGCACCTACTCACCAAATAATAACTTGGCTTCTCGTTTCCTTTGGAAGATACAATTTATTCTAATTTTAGGGGTGCCGTTGCAACCCTTGTTTCCCTTCGTAAGCAAATTTCCTTTGAACAGTGTGTTTTCAACATTATTATGCTTCTACTCTCCAAATATCAACATGGCTCCTAGTTTCCTTTGGAAGTTACAATTTATTCTAATTTTAGGGGTGACGTATCAACCCTTGTTCCCCTTCGTAAGCAAATTTCCGTTGAACAGTGTGTTTTCAACGTTATTATGCTTCTACTCTCCGAATATTAACGTGGCTTCTCGTTTCCTTTGGAAGCTACAATTTATTCTCATTTTAGGGGTGACGTATCAACCCTTGTTCCCCTTCGTAAGCTAATTCACGTTGAACAGTGTGTTTTCAGCATTATTATGCTTCTACCCTCCAAATGTCTACTTGGCTCCTCGTTTCCTTTGGAAGTTACAATTTATTCCAATTTTAGGGGTGACGTATCAACCCTTGTTCCCCTTCGTAAGCAAATTTTCGTTGAACAGTGTCTTTTCAACATTATTATGCTTCTACTCTCCGAATATTAACTTGGCTCCTCGTTTCCTTTGGAAGTTGAAATTCTAATTTTAGGGGTGACGTTGCAGCCCTTGTTCCCCTTCGTAAGCAAATCTCCTTCGAACATTGTGTTTTCAACATTATTATGCTTCTACTCTCCAAATATTAACTTGGCTCCTCGTTCCATTTGGAAGTTATAATTTATTCTAGTTTTAGGAGTGACGTTGCAACCCTTGTTCCCCTTCGTAAGCAAATTTCCTTTGAACTTGGCTTCTCGTTTCCTTTGGAAGTTACAATATCTTCTAATTTTAGGGGTGACGTATCAACCCTTGTTCCCCTTCGTACGCAAAACTCCTTCGACTAATGTATTTTCAACATTATTATGCTTCTACTCTCGAAATATTAACTTGGCCCCTCGTTTCCTTTGGAAGTTAAAATTCTAATTTTAGGAGTGACGTTGAAACCCTCTTTCCCCTTCCTAAGCAACTTTCTTCCGAACAGTGTTTTTTCAGCACTATCATCCTTCTACCCTCCAAATAATAACTTGGCTACTCGTTTCCTTCGGAAGTTATAATTTATTCTGATTTTAGGGGTGACGTAACAACCCTTGTTCCCCTTCGTAAGCAAATTTCCTTTGAACTTGGCTTCTCCGTTCCTTTTGAAGATACAATTTCTTCTCATTTCAGGGGTGTCGTATCGACCCTTGTTCCCCTTCGTAAGCAAATTTATTTTGAACAGTGTGTTTTCAACATTATTATGCTTCTACTCTCCAAAATTAACTTGGCTCCTCGTTTCCTTTGGAAGGTAAAATTTATTCCAATTTTAGGGGTGACGTATCAACCCTTGTTCCCCTTTGTAAAGAAATCTCCTTCGAACAGTGTGTTTTCAACATTATTATGCTTCTACTCTCCGTATATTAACTTGGCTCCTCGTTTCCTTTGGAAGTTAAAATTCTAATTTTAGGGTTGACGTTGCAACCCTTGTTTCCCTTTGTAAGAAAATTTCCTTTGAACAATGTGTTTTCAACATTATTATGCTCCCACTCTCCAAACATTAACTTGGCTTTTCGTTTCCTTTTGAAGTTACAATTAATCATAATTTTAGGAGTGACGTTGCAACCCTTGTTTTCCTTCCTAAGCAAATTTCTTTTGAATAGTGTATTTACAACATTATTATGCTTCTACTCTCCAAATAATAACTTGCCTCCTCGTTTCCTTTGGAAGTTACAATTTATTCTAATATTAGGGGTGACGTATCAACGCTTGTTCCTCTTCGTAAGCAAATTTCCTTTGAACAGTATGTTTTCACATTATTATGCACCTATTCTCCAAATAATAACTTGCCTCTTCGTTTCCTTTGGAAGTTACAATTTATTCTAATATTAGGGGTGACGTATTAACGCTTGTTCCTCTTCGTAAGCAAATTTCCTTTAAACAGTATGTTTTCAACATTATTATGCTTCTACTCTCCAAATAATAACTTGCCTCCTCGTTTTCTTTGGAAGTTACAATTTATTCTAATATTAGGGGTGACGTATCAACGCTTGTTCCTCTTCGTAAGCAAATTTCCTTCAAACAGTATGTTTTCAACATTATTATGCACCTACTCTCCAAATAATAACTTGCCTCTTCGTTTCCTTTGGAAGTTACAATTTATTCTAATATTAGGGGTGACGTATCAACGCTTGTTCCTCTTCGTAAGCAAATTTCCTTTAAACAGTATGTTTTCAACATTATTATGCACCTACTCTCCAAATAATAACTTGCCTCCTCGTTTCCTTTGGAAGTTACAATTTATTCTAATATTAGGGGTGACGTATCAACGCTTGTTCCTCTTCGTAAGCAAATTTCCTTTGAACAGTATGTTTTCACATTATTATGCACCTATTCTCCAAATAATAACTTGCCCCCTCGTTTCCTTTGGAAGTTACAATTTATTCTAATATTAGGGGTGACGTATCAACGCTTGTTACTCTTCGTAAGCAAATTTCCTTTGAACAGTGTGTTTCCAACATTATTATGCACCTACTCACCAAATAATAACTTGGCTTCTCGTTTCCTTTGGAAGATACAATTTATTCTAATTTTAGGGGTGCCGTTGCAACCCTTGTTTCCCTTCGTAAGCAAATTTCCTTCGAACAGTGTGTTTTCAACATTATTATGCTCCCACTCTCCAAACATTAACTTGGCTTTTCGTTTCCTTTTGAAGTTACAATTTATCATAATTTTAGGAGTGACGTTGCAACCCTTGTTTTCCTTCCTGAGCAAATTTCCTTTGAATAGTGTATTTACAACATTATTATGCTTCTACTCTCCAAATAATAACTTGCCTCCTCGTTTCCTTTGGAAGTTACAATTTATTCTAATATTAGGGGTGACGTATCAACGCTTGTTCCTCTTCGTAAGCAAATTTCCTTTAAACAGTATGTTTTCAACATTATTATGCACCTACTCTCCAAATAATAACTTGCCTCCTCGTATCCTTTGGAAGTCACAATTTATTCTAATATTAGGGGTGACGTATCAACGCTTGTTCCTCTTCGTAAGCAAATTCCCTTTGAACAGTATGTTTTCACATTATTATGCACCCACTCTCCAAATAATAACTTGCCTCCTCGTTTCCTTTGGAAGTCACAATTTATTCTAATATTAGGGGTGACGTATCAACGCTTGTTCCTCTTCGTAAGCAAATTTCCTCTAAACAGTATGTTTTCAACATTATTATGCACCTACTCTCCAAATAATAACTTGCCCCCTCGTTTCCTTTGGAAGTTACAATTTATTCTAATATTAGGGGTGACGTATCAACGCTTGTTACTCTTCGTAAGCAAATTTCTTTTGAACAGTGTGTTTTCAACATTATTATGCACCTACTCACCAAATAATAACTTGGCTTCTCGTTTCCTTTGGAAGATACAATTTATTCTAATTTTAGGGGTGCCGTTGTAACCCTTGTTTCCCTTCGTAAGCAAATTTCCTTCGAACAGTGTGTTTTCAACATTATTATGCTTCTACTCTCCATACAATAACTTGGCTCCTCGTTTCCTCTTGAAGTTACAATTTATTTTAATTTTAGGTGTCACGTTGCAACCCTTGTTCTCCTTCTTAAGCAAATTCTCTTTGAAATGTGTGTTTTCAGCATTATTATGCTTCTACCCTCCAAATATTAACTTGGCTCCTCGTTTCCTTTGGAAGTAACAATATCTTCTAATTTTAGGGGTGTCGTATCAACCCTTGTTCCCCTTCGTAAGCGAATTTCCTTTGAACAGTGTGTTTTCAACATTATTATGCTTCTACTCTCCAAAATCAACTTGGCTCCTCGTTTCCTTGGGAAGCTACAATTTATTCCAATTTTATGGGTGACGTAACAACCATTGTTTTCCTTCGTAAGCAAATTTCCTTAGAACAGTGTGTTTTCAGCATTATTATGCTTCCACCCTCCAAAAATCAACTTGGCTTCTAGTTTACTTTGGAAGTTAAAATGTGTTCTAATTTTAGGGGCTACGTATCAACCCTTGTTCCCCTTCGTGAGCAAATTTCCTTTGAACTTGGCTTCTCGTTTCCTTTGGAAGCTACAATTTATTTGAATTTTAGGGGTGACGTATCAACCCTTGTTCCCCTTCGTAAGCAAATCCCCTTCAAACAGTGTGTTTTCAACATTATTATGCTTCTACTCTCCAAATATTAACTTGTCTCCTCGTTTCCTTCGGAAGTTAAAATTCTAATTCAAGGGGTGATTCATCAACCCTTGTTCCACTTCGTAGGCAAATTTCATTTGAACGGTGTGTCTTTAGCAATATTATGCTTCTACCCTCCAAATAGCTACTTGGCTCCTCGTTTCCTTTGGAAGTTACAATTTATTCCAATTTTAGGGGTGACGTATCAACCCTTGTTCCCCTTCGTAAGCAAATTTCCGTTGAACAGTGTGTTTTCAACACTATTATGCTTCTACCCTCCGAATAATAACGTGGCTTCTCGTTTCCTTTGGAAGTTACAATTTTTTCTAATTTTAGGGGTGACGTTGCAACCCATGTTTCCCTTCGTAAGCAAATTTCCTTTGAACAGTGTGTTTTCAACGTTATCATGCTTCTACTCTCCGAATATTAACGTGGCTTCTCGTTTCCTTTGGAAGCTACAATTTATTCTCATTTTAGGGGTGACGTATCAACCCTTGTTCCCCTTCGTAAGCTAATTCACGTTGAACAGTGTGTTTTCAGCATTATTATGCTTCTACCCTCCAAATGTCTACTTGGCTCCTCGTTTCCTTTGGAAGTTACAATTTATTCCAATTTTAGGGGTGACGTATCAACCCTTGTTCCCCTTCGTAAGCAAATTTTCGTTGAACAGTGTGTTTTCAACATTATTATGCTTCTACTCTCCGAATATTAACTTGGCTCCTCGTTTCCTTTGGAAGTTGAAATTCTAATTTTAGGGGTGACGTTGCAACCCTTGTTCCCCTTCGTAAGCAAATCTCCTTCGAACATTGTGTTTTCAACATTATTATGCTTCTACTCTCCAAATATTAACTTGGCTCCTCGTTCCATTTGGAAGTTATAATTTATTCTAGTTTTACGAGTGACGTTGCAACCCTTGTTCCCCTTCGTAAGCAAATTTCCTTTGAACTTGGCTTCTCGTTTCCTTTGGAAGTTACAATATCTTCTAATTTTAGGGGTGACGTATCAACCCTTGTTCCCCTTCGTAAGCAAATTTCCTTCGAACAGTGTGTTTTCAACATTATTATGCTTCTACTCTCCAAAATTAACTTGGCTCCTCGTTTCCTTTGGAAGCTACAATGTATTCCAATTTAAGGGGTGACGTAACAACCCTTGTTTTCCTTCGTAAGCAAATTTCCTTTGAACAGTGTGTTTTCAGCATTATTATGCTCCCACCCTCCAAAAATCAACTTGGCTTCTCGTTTCCTTTGGAAGTTATAATTTGTTCTAATTTTAGGGGCTACGTATCAACCCTTGTTCCCCTTCGTAAGCAAATTTCCTTTGAACTTGGCTTCTCGTTTCCTTTGGAAGTTACAATTTCTTCTACTTTTAGGGGTGTCGTATCAACCCTTGTTAGCCTTCGTAAGCTAATTCTCGTTGAACAGTGTGTTTTCAGCATTATTATGCTTCTACCCTCCAAATGTCTACTTGGCTTCTCGTTTCCTTTGGTAGTTACAATTTATTCTCATTGTAGGGATGACGTTGCTACCCTTGTTCCTATTCGTAAGCGAATCTCCTTCGAACAGTGTGTTTCCAACATTATTATGCTTCTACTCCCCAAATATTAACTTGGCTCCTTGTTTCCTTTGGAAGTTGAAATTCTAATTTTAGGGGTGACGTTGCAACCCTTGTTCCCCTTCGTAAGCAAATCTCCTTCGAACATTGTGTTTTCAACATTATTATGCTTCTACTCTCCAAATATTAACTTGGCTCCTCGTTCTGTTTGGAAGTTAATTTATTCTAGTTTTAGGGGTGACGTTGCAACCCATGTTTCCCTTCGTAAGCAAATTTCCTTTGAACAGTGTGTTTTCAACGTTATCATGCTTCTACTCTCCGAATATTAACGTGGCTTCTCGTTTCCTTTGGAAGCTACAATTTATTCTCATTTTAGGGGTGACGTATCAACCCTTGTTCCCCTTCGTAAGCTAATTCACGTTGAACAGTGTGTTTTCAGCATTATTATGCTTCTACCCTCCAAATGTCTACTTGGCTCCTCGTTTCCTTTGGAAGTTACAATTTATTCCAATTTTAGGGGTGACGTATCAACCCTTGTTCCCCTTCGTAAGCAAATTTTCGTTGAACAGTGTGTTTTCAACATTATTATGCTTCTACTCTCCGAATATTAACTTGGCTCCTCGTTTCCTTTTGAAGTTGAAATTCTAATTTTAGGGGTGACGTTGCAACCCTTGTTCCCCTTCGTAAGCAAATCTCCTTCGAACATTGTGTTTTCAACATTATTATGCTTCTACTCTCCAAATATTAACTTGGCTCCTCGTTCCATTTGGAAGTTATAATTTATTCTAGTTTTAGGAGTGACGTTGCAACCCTTGTTCCCCTTCGTAAGCAAATTTCCTTTGAACTTGGCTTCTCGTTTCCTTTGGAAGTTACAATATCTTCTAATTTTAAGGGTGACGTATCAACCCTTGTTCCCCTTCGTAAGCAAATTTCCTTCGAACAGTGTGTTTTCAACATTATTATGCTTCTACTCTCCAAAATTAACTCTGCTCCTCGTTTCCTTTGGAAGCTACAATGTATTCCAATTTTAGGGGTGACGTAACAACCCTTGTTTTCCTTCGTAAGCAAATTTCCTTTGAACAGTGTGTTTTCAGCATTATTATGCTCCCACCCTCCAAAAATCAACTTGGCTTCTCGTTTCCTTTGGAAGTTATAATTTGTTCTAATTTTAGGGGCTACGTATCAACCCTTGTTCCCCTTCGTAAGCAAATTTCCTTTGAACTTGGCTTCTCGTTTCCTTTGGAAGTTACAATTTCTTCTACTTTTAGGGGTGTCGTATCAACCCTTGTTAGCCTTCGTAAGCTAATTCTCGTTGAACAGTGTGTTTTCAGCATTATTATGCTTCTACCCTCCAAATGTCTACGTGGCTTCTCGTTTCCTTTGGTAGTTACAATTTATTCTCATTGTAGGGATGACGTTGCTACCCTTGTTCCTATTCGTGAGCGAATCTCCTTCGAACAGTGTGTTTCCAACATTATTATGCTTCTACTCCCCAAATATTAACTTGGCTCCTTGTTTCCTTTGGAAGTTGAAATTCTAATTTTAGGGGTGACGTTGCAACCCTTGTTCCCCTTCGTAAGCAAATCTCCTTCGAACATTGTGTTTTCAACATTATTATGCTTCTACTCTCCAAATATTAACTTGGCTCCTCGTTCTGTTTGGAAGTTAATTTATTCTAGTTTTAGGGGTGACGTATCAACCCTTGTTCCCCTTCGTAAGCAAATTTCCGTTGAACAGTGTGTTTTCAACACTATTATGCTTCTACCCTCCGAATATTAACGTGGCTTCTCGTTTCCTTTGGAAGTTACAATTTTTTCTAATTTTAGGGGTGACGTTGCAACCCATGTTTCCCTTCGTAAGCAAATTTCCTTTGAACAGTGTGTTTTCAACGTTATCATGCTTCTACTCTCCGAATATTAACGTGGCTTCTCGTTTCCTTTGGAAGCTACAATTTATTCTCATTTTAGGGGTGACGTATCAACCCTTGTTCCCCTTCGGAAGCTAATTCACGTTGAACAGTGTGTTTTCAGCATTATTATGCTTCTACCCTCCAAATGTCTACTTGGCTCCTCGTTTCCTTTGGAAGTTACAATTTATTCCAATTTTAGGGGTGACGTATCAACCCTTGTTCCCCTTCGTAAGCAAATTTTCGTTGAACAGTGTGTTTTCAACATTATTATGCTTCTACTCTCCGAATATTAACTTGGCTCCTCGTTTCCTTTGGAAGTTGAAATTCTAATTTTAGGGGTGACGTTGCAACCCTTGTTCCCCTTCGTAAGCAAATCTCCTTCGAACATTGTGTTTTCAACATTATTATGCTTCTACTCTCCAAATATTAACTTGGCTCCTCGTTCCATTTGGAAGTTATAATTTATTCTAGTTTTAGGAGTGACGTTGCAGCCCTTGTTCCCCTTCGTAAGCAAATTTCCTTTGAACTTGGCTTCTCGTTTCCTTTGGAAGTTACAATATCTTCTAATTTTAGGGGTGACGTACCAACCCTTGTTCCCCTTCGTAAGCAAATTTCCTTCGAACAGTGTGTTTTCAACATTATTATGCTTCTACTCTCCAAAATTAACTTGGCTCCTCGTTTCCTTTGGAAGCTACAATGTATTCCAATTTTAGGGGTGACGTAACAACCCTTGTTTTCCTTCGTAAGCAAATTTCCTTTGAACAGTGTGTTTTCAGCATTATTATGCTCCCACCCTCCAAAAATCAACTTGGCTTCTCGTTTCCTTTGGAAGTTATAATTTGTTCTAATTTTAGGGGCTACGTATCAACCCTTGTTCCCCTTCGTAAGCAAATTTCCTTTGAACTTGGCTTCTCGTTTCCTTTGGAAGTTACAATTTCTTCTACTTTTAGGGGTGTCGTATCAACCCTTGTTAGCCTTCGTAAGCTAATTCTCGTTGAACAGTGTGTTTTCAGCATTATTATGCTTCTACCCTCCAAATGTCTACTTGGCTTCTCGTTTCCTTTGGTAGTTACAATTTATTCTCATTGTAGGGATGACGTTGCTACCCTTGTTCCTATTCGTAAGCGAATCTCCTTCGAACAGTGTGTTTCCAACATTATTATGCTTCTACTCCCCAAATATTAACTTGGCTCCTTGTTTCCTTTGGAAGTTGAAATTCTAATTTTAGGGGTGACGTTGCAACCCTTGTTCCCCTTCGTAAGCAAATCTCCTTCGAACATTGTGTTTTCAACATTATTATGCTTCTACTCTCCAAATATTAACTTGGCTCCTCGTTCTGTTTGGAAGTTATAATTTATTCTAGTTTTAGGACTGACGTTGCAACCCTTGTTCCCCTTCCTAAGCAAATTTCCTTCGAACAGTGAGTTTTCAACATTATTATGCTTCTATCCTACAAATATTAACTTGGCTTCTCGTTTCCTTTGGAAGTTACAATTTATTCTAATATTAGGGGTGACGTATCAACGCTTGTTACTCTTCGTAAGCAAATTTTCTTTGAACAGTATGTTTTCAACATTATTATGCACCTACTCTCCAAATAATAACTTGCCTCCTCGTTTCCTTTGGAAGTTACAATTTATTCTAATTTTAGGGGTGACGTTGCAACTCTTGTTTTCCTTCGTAAGCAAATTTCCTTCGAACAGTGTGTTTTCAACATTATTATGCTTCTACTCTCCAAATAATAACTTGCCTCCTCGTTTTCTTTGGAAGTTACAATTTATTCTAATATTAGGGGTGACGTATCAACGCTTGTTACTCTTCGTAAGCAAATTTCCTTTGAACAGTGTGTTTTCAATATTATTATGCACCTACTCACCAAATAATAACTTGGCTTCTCGTTTCCTTTGGAAGTTAAAATTTATTCTAATTTCAGGGGTGACGTTGCAACCCTTGTTTCCCTTCGTAAGCAAATTTCCTTCGAACAGTGTGTTCTCAACATTATTATGCTTCTACTCTCCAAACAATAACTTGGCTCCTCGTTTCCTCTTGACGTTACAATTTATTTTAATTTTAGGTGTCACGTTGCAACCCTTGTTCTCCTTCTTAAGCAAATTCTCTTTGAAATGTGTGTTTTCAGCATTATTATGCTTCTACCCTCCAAATATTAACTTGGCTCCTCGTTTCCTTTGGAAGTTACAATTTATTCTAATTTTAGGGGCAACGTAACAACCCTTGTTCCCCTTCGTAAGCAAATTTCCTTTGATCAGTGTGTTTTCAGCATTATTATGCTTCCGTCCTTCGAAAATCAACTTGGCTTCTCGTTTCCTTTGGAAGTTACAATTTGTTATAATTTTAGGGGTGACGTATCAACCCTTGTTCCCCTTCGTAAGCAAATTTCCTTTGATCTTGGCTTCTCGTTTCCTTTGGAAGTTACAATATCTTCTAATTTCAGGGGTGTCGTATCAACCCTCGTTCCCCTCTTTTCCTTTGGAAGTTATAATTCATCCTAATATTGGGGGTGACGTATCAACCCTTGTTCCCCTTTGTCAGCAAAGCTTGTTCGAACAGTGTGTTTTCAACCTTATGCTTCTACTCTCCAAATATTAACTTAGCTCCTCGTTTCCTTTGGAAGTTACAATTTATTCTCATCTTAGGGGTGACGTTGCAACACTTGTTTCCGTTCGTAAGCAAATTTCCTTTGAACAGTGTGTTTTCAATATTATTATGCTCCTACTCTCCAAACATTAACTCGGCTTCTCGTTTCCTTTTGAAGTTAAAATTCTTATTTTAGGGGTGACGTATCAACCCTTGTTTCCCTTCGTAAGCAAATTTCCTTTGAACAGTGTGTTTTCAGCATTATTATGCTTCTACTCTCCAAATACTAACTTGACTCCTCGTTTCCTTTGGAAGTTATAATTCATTCTAGTATTGGGGGTGACGTATCAACCCTTGTTCCCCTTCGTAAGCAAAGCTCCTTCGAGCAGTGTGTTTTCAACATTATTATGCTTCTATCCTACGAATGAACTGGGCTTCTCGTTTCCTTTGGAAGTTACAATATATTCTAATTTTAGGGGTGACGTATAAACCCTTGTTCCCCTTCGTAAGCAAATTTCCTTTGAATTTGTTTTCTCGTTTCCTTCGGAAGTTACAATTTATTCTAATTCTGGGGGTGACGTATAAACCCTTATCCTCTTCGTAAATAAATTTCCTTGGAACAGTGTGTTTTCAACATTATTATGCTTCTACTCTCCCAATATTAACTTTATGCTTCTACTCTCCCAATATTAACTTGGCTCCTCGTTTCCTTTGGAAGTTGAAACTCTAATTTAAGGGGTGACGTATCAACCCTTGTTCCCCTTCGTAAGCAAATTTCCTTTGAGCTTGTCTTCTCGATTCCTCTGGAAGTTACAATTTATTCTCATTTTTGGGGTGACGTAGCAGCCCTTGTTCCCTTTCGTGAGCTAATCTCTATCGAACAGTATGTTTTCAACATTATTATGCTTCTACTCTCCAAATATCAACTTGGCTCCTCGTTTTCTTTGGAAGTTGAAATTCTAATTTTAGGGGTGACGTTGCAACCCTTGTTCCCCTTCGTAAGCAAATCTGCTTCGAACAGTGTGTTTTCAGCACTATTATGATTCATCCCTCCAAATATTAACTTGGCTTCTTGTTTCCTTTGGAAGTTACAATTTATTCTAATTTTAGGGGTGACGTAACAACCCTTGTTCCCTTTTGTAAGAAAATTTCCTTTGAACAGTGTGTTTTCCGCATTATTATGCTTCCCCTCCAAAAATTAACTCGGCTTCTCGTTTCCTTTGGAAGTTACAATTTAATCTACTTTTAGGGGTGACGTAACAACCCTTGTTCCCCTTCCTAAGCAAATTCCCTCCAAACAGTGTGTTTTCAGAACTATTATGCTCCTACCCTCCTGATAATAACTTGTCTTCTCGTCTCCTTTGGAAGTTACAGTTTATTCTAATATTAGGGGTGACGTATCAACCTTCCGTTCCTCTTGGTAAGCAAATTTCCGTTAAACTGTGTGTTTTCAGCAATATTATTCTTCTACCCTCCAAATATCTACTTGGCTCCTCGTTTCCTTTGGAAGTTACAATTCATTCTCATTTTAGGGGTGACGTGCAACCCTTGCTTCCCTTCGTAAGCAAAGTTCCTTTGAACAGTGTGTTTTCAACATTATTATGCTTCTACTCTCCAAACATTAACTTGGCTTCTCGTTTCCTTTTGAAGTTACAGTTTAATATAATTTTAGGAGTGACGTTGCAGCCCTTGTTCCCCTTCCTAAGCACATTTCCTTCGAACAGTTTTTTCAACATTATTATGCTTCTACTCTCCAAATAATAACTTGGCTCCTCGTTTCCTTTGGAAGTTACAATTTATTCTAATATTAGGGGTGACGTATCAACCCTTGTTTTCCTTCCTAAGCAAATTTCCTTTAAACAGTGTGTTTTCAACATTATTATGCTTCTACTCTCCAAATAATAACTTGGCTCCTCGTTTCCTTTGGAAGTTACAATTTATTCTAATATTAGGGGTGACGTATCAACCCTTGTTCCTCTTCCTAAGCAAATTTCCTTTAAACAGTTTGATTTCAACATTATTATGCTTCTACTCTCCAAACATTAACTTAGCTTCTCGTTTCCCTTTGAAGTTACAATTTATTATAATTTGAGGAGTGACGTTGCAGCCCTTGTTCCCTTTCCTAAGCAAATTTCCTCCGAGCAGTGTGTTTTCAGCACTATTATGCTTCTACCCTCCAAATAATAACTTGGCTTCTCGTTTCCTTTGGAAGTTACCATTCATTCTATTATTAGGGGTGACGTAACAACCCTCGTTCCCCTTCGTAAGCAAATCTCCTTGAAACAGTCTGTTTTCAACATTATTATGCTTCTACTATCCAAATATCAACTTGGCTCCTCGTTTCCTTCGGAAGTTATTATTTATTCTAATTTTAGGAGTGACGTTGTAACCCTTGTTCCCCTTCCTTAGCAAATTTCCTCCGAACAGTTTGTTTTCAGCACTATTATGCTTCTACCCTCCAAATAATAACTTGGCTTCTCGTTTCATTTGGAAGTTACAATTTATTCTAAATTTAGGGGTGACGTAACAACCCTTTTTCCCTTTCGTAAGAAAATTTCCTTTGAACAGTGTGTTTCCAGCATTATTATGCTTCCCCTCCAAAAAATTAACTCGGCTTCTCGTTTCCTTTGGAAGTTACAATTTAATCTAATTTCAGGGGTGACGTAACAACCCTTGTTCCCCTCCGTAAGCAAATTTTTCTTGAACAGTATGTTTTCAGCATTATTATGCTCCCACCCTCCAAATATCAACTCGACTCCTCGTTTCCTTTGGAAGTTATAATTTATTCTTGTTAGGAGTGACGTTGCTACCCTTGTTCCCCTTCCTAAGCAAATTCCCTCCAAACAGTGTGTTTTCAGCACTATTATGCTCCTACCCTCCTGATAATAACTTGTCTTCTCGTCTCCTTTGGAAGTTACAGTTTATTCTAATATTAGGGGTGACGTATCAACCCCCGTTCCTCTTCGTAAGCGAATTTCCTTTGAACAATGTGTTTTGAACATTATTATGCCTCTACTCTTCAAATATTAACTTGGCTCCTCGTTTCCTTTGGAAGTTACAATTTATTCTAATATAAGGGGTGACGTATCAACCCTTGTTGCTCTTCGTATGCAAATTTCCGGTAAACTGTGTGTTTTCAGTTTCAGCAATATTATGCTTCTACCCTCCAAATATCTACTTGGCTCCTCGTTTCCTTTGGAAGTTACAATTTATTCTCATTTTAGGGGTGACGTGCAACCCTTGTTCCCCTTCCTAAGCACATTTCCTTCGAACAGTTTTTTCAACATTATTATGCTTCTACTCTTTAAATAATAACTTGGCTCCTCGTTTCCTTTGGAAGTTACAATTTATTCTAATATTAGGGGTGACGTATCAACCCTTGTTGCTCTTCGTAAGCAAATTTCCTTTAAGCAGTTTGATTTCAACATTATTATGCTTCTACACTCCAAACATTGACTTGGTTCCTCGTTTCCTTTTGAAGTTACAATTTATTTTAATTTTAGGGGTGACGTTGCAACCCTTGTTTCCCTTCGAAAGCAAATTTCCTTTGAACAGTGTGTTTTCAGCACTATTATGCGTCTACCCTCCTAATAATTACTTGGCTTCACGTTTCCTTTGGAAGTTACAATTCACTCTATTATTAGGGGTGACGTTGCAACCCTCGTTCCCCTTCGTAAGCAAATCTCCTTCGAACAGTGTGTTTTCAACATTATTATGCTTCTACTATCCGAATATCAACCTGGCTCCTCGTTTCCTTTGGAAGGTATAATTTATTCTAATTTTAGGAGTGACGTTGTAACCCGTGTTCCCCTTCCTAAGCAAATTTCCTTTGAACTGTGTGCTTTCAACATTATTATGATTATACTCTCCAAATATTAACTTGGCTTCTCGTTTCCTTTGGAAGTTACAATTTATTCTAATTTTAGGGGTGACGTTGCAACCCTTGTTCCCCTTCGTAAGCTAATTCCCGTTGAACAGTCTGTTTTTAGCATTATTATGTTTCTACCCTCCAAATAATTACTTGGCTTCTCGTTTCCTTCGGAAGTTAAAATTTTTTCTAATTTTAGGAGTGACGTATCAACCCTTGTTCCCCTTCGTAAGCAAATTTCCTTTGAACTTTGCTTCTCGTTTCCTTTGGAAGTTACAATTTATTCTAATTTTAGGGGTGGCGTATCAACCCTTGTTTACCTTCGTAAGCTAATTTTTTCTGAACAGTGTGTTTTCAGCATTATTCTGCTTCTACCCTCCAAATATCTACTTATCTTTTCGATTCCTTTGGAAGTTACAATTTATTCTCATTTTAGGGGTGACGTTGCAGCCCTTGTTCCCCTTCGTAAGCAAATCTCCACCGAACAGTGTGTTTTCAACATTATTATGCTTATTCTCTCCAAATATTAACTTGGCTTCTCGTTTCCTTTGGAAGTTGAAACTCTAATTTTAGGGGTGACGTTGCAACGCTTGTTCCACTTCGTAAGCAAATCTCCTTCGAACAGTGTGTTTTCAACATTATTATGCCTCTACTCTCCAAATATCAACTTGGCTCCTCGTTTCGTTTGGAAGTTATAATTTATTCCAGTTTTAGGAGTGACGTTGCAACCCCTGTTCCCCTTCCTAAGCAAATTTTCTCCGAACAGTGTGTTTTCAGCACTATTATGCTTCTAAACTTGGCTTCCCGCTTCCTATGGAAGTTACAATTTATTCTAATATTAGAGGTGACGTATCAACCCTTGTCCCTCTTCGTAAGCAAATTTCCTTTGAACTGTGTGTTTTCAACATTATTATGCTTCTACTCTCCAAATATTAACTTGGCTTCTCGTTTCCTTTGGAAGTTACAAGTTTTGAATGGAATACTTGACTGTACGCTTTTGTATGCAAGACCCTTTGTGGAATCGTTATATTTTTGAACCCAAGCTCTTTTACTGGTTATTTTTGCAAAAGTACAAATATCTTCTATTGTACATTCATAATTAGCTATATTGCCTTCAACTACACCAACCTTTGCTATTTGGTCTACAATTTCATTATTATTTAAACCACAGTGAGCTTTCATCCATCCAAAGATAATTTTAGTATCAAGAATTTCAAATTCTTTTATATGTTTCAAAATACTGGCCATAATAAAATTTATATATTTTTTTGGTGTTGTATGTTTTATGGATTCTATAACACTCCTAGAATCTGAAAGGATAATCCACGAATTTGGCATTTCCGTGTTTTTAATATATTTTAAAGCTTCCAGTATTGCTATCATCTCTGCGTTATAGATACTATTTTTTTCATTTAGCTTAAAAAACTTCGAAACTTCAACGCTTGGAATCCAAAAGGCTGCACCTACTCCATTATTTGATTTTGATGCATCTGTATAAATATGTATATGATTCGGGAAAAGTGTATTAATATCATAATTAAACATAGGATTTGTCATCGATACTGGAAATCCCTGGTAAAGTAAAAAAAAATTCACTTTAATGCGTTCAATAGTATTGATATCTACAGAAAAATTCGGAATATGTTTAGATGAATAGCAATCCGGAAGCATATCATTTATGCTACTGTAGGAAGAAACGATTGAAGGTGATTTTTTCTTTCGCCAATATGTTGAAGTCAGATCTAGTATATGAAGAGTATGAATTTTATTAATCAATAAACTATTTTTGGACCACATTTTGATTATAAATTTGTTTGTTAAATATTGTCTTCTTAAATGTAGTGGCATCTCGTTTGTTTCTACATTCACATTAGAATTTGGTGAGAATTTTAAAGCACCTAAGCAAAGTTTTAAACATTTATTTGCTACCACATCTAATTTTTGATGATGACATTCAGCTGCTTGAGAGTAAAAAATACTGCCGTAATCCAAAATAGCTCTCGTGAAGGATCTGTGAAGTAGAAGAGACACTTCTGCATCTGCTCCCCATGTCGTATGTGTTGTTGCTTTTAAAACATTTAGGCTTTTTTCAGCTATAGAAATTATATAATTAATGTGATTAGACCATAGTAATTTACAATCAAGTATTTTACAGATTCTACAACATTAAATTTGGTGGACTGGAGTTGTATTTTATAGGGTACTTTATGTTATCTTGAAAAAACGCAAACTTGGCTCTTTCCTTCGGAAATGTTCATGCCTTCATTGGAGCACCATGTTTGTAAATCACCATAAAAGTTATTTATTTTATTGTTTCCTACTTGAAAATGACATTCATCAGCATATACACAAATGTCATCCGCAAATTGCAACATTTTAATATTTTGTTTTTCTTGAAGTGCTGTCAAATCACTCGTATATATTAAATACAATAAAGGAGACAAAATTCCACCCTGAGCTAAACCTTTATTGGTGACTTGTGGACCCATCAGTTTACCATTTACCTTTAAATATATAGTCCTATTTAAATATAAATTCATGATTCTTCGAGAAAATTCATTTGGTAATCCAATGATCGCCATTTGAGATGCTAAGACCGAAAGGTCAACATTATCATATGTACTCTCAATATCAACAAATAATGCAACTACGTCCTGATGATTTGTAAAAGACAGATTAATATCAGTAATTAAATTTGATATATTCTCCATAGTAGAGTGATGCCTTCTGAACCCAAATTGGTTATAAGCAATTTTATTATTAACTTCAAGCCACAATTCTAACCGATATTTTAATATTCTTTCAAATGTTTTTAAGACAAGAAGCTAATGATATGCCTCTATATGATTCCGGTAATGTTGGATTTCGATTTGGTTTAAGAAATGGCGCAACAACGAATTCTTTCCAATCATTGGGAAAAACACCGTTTTCCCAAATAAAATTAAAAATGTTAAGTAATTTATTTCTACTGTAATATGAGAGATTCGATAGCATACTATACTGAATACCATTTAGTCCTGGAGCGGTATTCTTAGTGCATTTGATACAATTTAAAAGCTCGGTCATATTAATTTGTCTTAGTAAGGGATGATCTGATTTATTGAGTTTCTGAATTTCGCTATCTTTTAAATGAACAGAAGGAGGAGCCAATTTAGTCAAAAAAATATCTGCCCAATGGCCTTCATGAACTTTACATTTTGGGACGTTATACGAGCTTTTCAATTTTTTCACTTCTTCCCAAACATTTTTAATGGATTCAAATTTTCGCAAAATTTTTTCCATGATTTCTTTTTACTTTTTAAAATTACCCTTTTTGTCTTTGCTACAGCTCTATTAAATTTAATGTAGTTTTCTAAATTTGAATTATTTTTATAGGTTTGCCACATTTTTTTTTGTTGGTTAATAGCATCCTTATATTCGTCATTCCACCACGATTTATTAAATTTCGGATTGACAACTTTTCTTTTACTTGGAATTGAAATATTACAAACCTCTTTTAAATAGTTTACAAATACTTCATATGTCATATCATCTGATTTTGATAACTTATAGTCCATCATAGTGGAGAATAGTTGCCAATCAGCCTGATTTATGTCCCACTTACAACAATTATTATTTAAACTGGCATATTGTTCCTCTAAATTTATTTTCATGTATATTGGAAAGTGATCTGATCCCAAGCTAAAATTTTCCGTTTTCCAATCACAAATTAATGCAATATCCCCAGAACATATAGTTAAATCTATAGCCGATTTATGTCTTGAAATTAGGCTTTGAATTAAGGTCTCAGATCCATCATTAAGAAAATTTATATTGCATTTTTCTATCGCTTCCAACAAATTTTTTCCCGCAGTATCGACCCCACGCTGAATGATGAGAGTTAAAATTTCCTCCTACTAAGAAAGGTTTTTCCAAACTTTGAAAGAAATTTGCCCATTCTCTATCAGATATTTTTAATTTGTGTTTAACGTATACTGAATATATATTTAAAAATAATAATAATAATATTTATTTTTATTTTCCTAGATATACACATATCTGTTATATTAAAATAATGTGAGCAATTCTGTGTTTGAAATTTGTTTTTAACCAAAATGGCCACACCACCATAGCCATCATCTCTATCTAGCCGAAATATATTATACCCTGAGAAAATTACATTGTTCTGCTTTTTCAACCACGTTTCACTCAGTAAAGCGACATCTATTTTGTTATCAAAAAGATATTTTTCCAATGACCCTTTATTGAATATAACCGATCGTGAATTCCACTGTAACATCGTGAATTTAAATTTTATTTAAAATATCTGCTATATTATTTTTTAAAGATTCTAACAAATTCTTCAGTGTTTAACTGGGTTTTAATAATATTCATAATTGATTCGCAAATAATTTTATTATTTAGATAATTTTGTGATGAAGGAGTAGATGGAACGTTTGTTTGAGAGTTTTGGAATGTATGATATTGGGGAGTATTGGTATATGAAAGGTACACAGGTTGAGATGAAATTTTTGGTATTGAAGTAATTTCCTTATGTTTTTCTGATATTTCATTATTATATTCTACAGTTTCGTAAGATCGTCTACGTTTAACTGGGACTGAATATATGTTATATTTCACAATATTCGCAAAACTATTTTTACATTTAGTTTTAGCTTCTAAATAAGAAATATTTTCTGTAGCCGTCAAGTATTTGACAGATTTCTGTTCATCATAAATAGGACATTTACCTTTATCTGTAGCATTATGAGGTCCCTTACATAAGACACAAGCTGGCTTATCTTTTTTATCGCAGGTATCTACGTCATGCCCCTCTCCACAAAACCTACATCTCATTTGACCTCTACACTGGCCCTTAATGTATCCATACCTCAAGCATTTTAAGCATTGAATGACCCTTGGTATATATTCTTCTACATCATAAATAATACGCTCAATAATTATTTTTTCAGGACGAATTTGGCCCTTAAAAGTTACAATGATCGTTCCTGTAGAAATTAGTTTATCATTTTCTCTCCTTTACATTCTTTTAACATTAACCACCTTACCCTTTTGTCCACTTTTAACTTCTATAATATTTGTTAATTCTACCTCCGATAAATCTTTATCGACTTGTTTTACAACACCTTTTTTATGAACTAAAAAGTTTGGAATGTAAACATCGTAATTTTTGTTTTGCAAATTACGTGAATTAATGAAATTATTCGCACTTTCATAAGAATTAAATTCTACGCTTACCCTATTACGCCCTATTAAAGAAATATTATTTCTGGTATCAGACACTGAATTTAATATTAACCTTGCCGTACCAATGCGATGTAATTTTCCTATATTACCGTTTTTATTTTCTACAAAAACAAAGTATGGACCGGAATCCGAATAACTGTAATAATTTTTAGGTCTAATAATTGAGTCCTGACTTACTTTACTTTCGATTTTATTGGTGTTTTTTGATACTTGTACCTTATCTGTATTTTTATTATCATAATTTTTTTTCCATTTCAATATCGGTTGCTATACTATCCACGACAATTGTTTCATATCCAATATTTTTTCCTCTATCAGGTGGATCACCATCCATATTATTGCTCATTTTAGCCTAAAATTTCACTTTTCAGGAACACAATCTATACACGCAGAACTGGTTTATATCGATCTACACTGTAAGACTGTCCAAACTCGAAATGCTCGTTTCCTTTGGAAGTTACAATTTATTCTCATTTTAGGGGTGACGTTGCAACTCTTGTTCCTATTCGTAAGCAAATCTCCTTCGAACAGTGTGTTTTCAACATTATTATGCTTCTACTCTCCAAATGTTAACATCGCTCCTCGTTTCCTTTGGAAGTTGAAATTCTAATTTTAGGGGTGACGTTGCAACCCTTGTTCCCCTTCGTAAGCAAATCTCCTTCGAACAGTGTGTTTTTAGCACTATTATGCTTCAACCCTCCAAATAATAACTTGGCTTCTCGTTTCCTTTGGAAGTTACAATGTATTCTAATATAAGGGGTGACGTATCAACCCTTGTTCCTCTTCGTAAGCAAATTTCTTTTGAACTGTGTGTTTTAAGCAATATTATGCTTCTACCCTCCAAATATTAACTTGGCTCCTCGTTTCTTTTGGAAGTTACACTTTATTCTAATTTTAGGGGTGACGTTGCAACCCTTGTTCCTTTTCCTAGGCAAATTTCCTTCGAACAGAGTGTTTTCAACATTATTCTGCTTCTACTCTCCAAATATTAACTTGGCTTCTCGTTTCCTTTGGAAGTTACAATTTATTCTCATTTTAGGGGTGACGTTGCAACCCTTGTTTCCCTTCGTAAGCAAATTTCCTTTGAACAGTGTGTTTTCAACATTATTATGCTTTTACTCTCCAAATATTGACATGGCTCCTCGTTTCCTTTGGAAGTTACAATTTATTCTAATTTTAGGGGTGACGTATCAACCCTTGTTCCCCTTCGTAAGCAAATTTCCTTCGAACTTGGCTTCTCGTTTCCTTTGGAAGTAACAATTTATTTTATTTTTAGGGGTGACGTATCAACCCTTGTTCCCCTTAGTAAGCTAATTCCCTTTGAACAATGTGTTTTCAGCATTATTATGCTTCTCCCCTCCAAATATCTACTTGTCTTCTCAATTCCTTTGGAAGTTACAATTTATTCTCATTTCAGGGTTGACGTATCAACCCTTGTTCCTCTTCGTAAGCAAATTTCCCTTGAACTGTGTGTTTTCAGCATTATTATGCTTCTACCCTCCAAATATTAACTTGGCTCCTCGTTTCTTTTGGAAGTTACACTTTATTCAAATTTTAGGGGTGACGTAACAACCCTTGTTCCCCTTCGTAAGCAAATTTCCTTTGAACAGTGTGCTTTCAACATCATTATGCTTCCACCCTCCAAATATTAACTTGGCTTCTCGTTTCCTTTGGAATTTACAATTTATTCTAATTTTGGAGGTGACGTATCAACCCTTGTTTCCCTTCGTAAGCAAATTTCCTTTGAACAGTGTGTTTTCAACATTATTATGCTTCTACTCTCCAAATATTAACTTAGCTCCTCGTTTCCTTTGGAGGTTACAATTTATTCCAATTTTAGGGGTGACGTATGGAACTCAGCCTTTTACACTCCCACTACCTCCTAACACTGGAGCTTGAAAAGAATCGGACAATAGTCGAAGTGCTGTTGTCCCAGATTCTGTACCCGAAAAGCGTAAGAGGGATGAGTCTAAAGATCCGTCTTCGTGGAATTACATCAACCGATACCAAGTCGTTAGAAATCGATATTTCAGTAAAGGTTGGCCAAAAGGTATGCCCCGAAAGGGCTCTATCTGATGGTCCACAATTATTTACTGTGATATTCTGTGATATTTTGTGATATTCTTTGATATTTTGTGATATATACCTCCACTTAAGTATACAACCATCCTAGAATTTTTTTATCTATTTTTATTTATCTTATTTATATATATATTTTTAAAATCATCAACTCCATGTCTGACCCAACGGTGACGAATTCCATAATTCAATGGAATTGCAATGGTTTTATTCTTCACTGTTGTGATCTCAAGTTACTTATCGCTGAAATGGATCCAATTTGTATATGTCTACAGGAGACACATTTTAAACCAAATCAACCGTACTCCATCAGAGGGTACAAAATATATCGAAAGGATACAAATCTCGCCATTCGAGCAAAGGGTGGCGTGGCTGCGATGATTAGGAATGACATACTCCATTCTTCTCTGGTTTTGAATACTGCCTTACAAGCGGTTGCTGTACAAATTCTGGCCCCTGTGACTATGACTATGTGCTGTCTATACTTACCTAACGCTAACTGGCGAAAAGAAGACTTGGAAGATCTCATATCGCAACTGCCCGCCCCGTTCATAATAGTGAGAGACATGAACTCCCACAACCCCCTTCGGGGTTCTCTTCGACGAAACGCTCGGGGACTAATCATTGAACAGTTGCTAGATAGAGAAGATTTAGCTTTGTTGAATTCTGGTGCGATGACTTACTTTAACGCAAGATCCAGAGACTTCAGTGCTATTGACCTATCATTTGCATCACCAAGAATTGTCCCTCGTTTGTCCTGGGGAGTTCTGCATGATCTACATAATAGCGATCACTTTCCCATTGTAATATCCACGGATATTCCAAGAAGTCGACTACCTTTACCCCCCATGTGGCTTGTAGATAAAGCTGGAACTGGAACGTATTCGAACAACATCTCGATCTTCCCGATGAATCTGATAATGTCCTTCAAGAGATTGACAAGCTCACTCGTAGTATCAAAAGAGCAGATGAAATTGCTATTCCAATTAGAACGCAGCTACCTGATAGACGTACGGTTCCTTGGTGGAACCCTCTAGTGAAGGATGCCATACAGGCTAAGAAGAAGGCCTTTAATAGATTCAAGAGATACCCATCATTAGAAAATCTGATCCTATTCAAGAAAGCAACAGCTCGCTGCATTGTTGTACAGAGTAAGCGATCATCTTGGAGTACATTTGTGTCTTCGATGTCTTCTAGTACAACTATATCAGAGGTATGGCGAAAAGTCAAGGGGGTTGCTGGAAGTAATTTTTCACCACCACTCAAATATCTGCGGACAGAAACTGGCAAGAATTTTCACAGTCCTAACCTACAAAAACACCTCTTAACTTTTCCTCGCGTAAACATCTCTATTATAACCCACCCTTTACTCTAATCGAATTTGAATATGCTCTTTCCTGTTCTAAGCAATAATCCCCAGGACCTGACTCAATATGCTATGAAATGATTAATCGTTTACCCTCTGATTTCAAAGCAGCGCTACTCACTTATACAACAAAATATGGCAGTCAAATATCTACCCACCACAGTGGAAAGAGGCGATAATTGTCCCCATTTTGAAAGAAGGAAGGGATCCTTTATTTCCTACTAATTATAGGCCCATAAGCCTCACATGTAGTATGGGAAAGATAATGGTGAAAATGGTGAGCAATAGACTAATCTGGTTGTTTGAATCACAGGGATTTTTAGATGACCACCAAGCAGGATTTCGAAATCACCGATCAACTACAGATCAACTTGTATATCTCGAACATACTATACAAGAATCTTTCAGAAAACGCGAACATACCGTCGCTGTATTTTTCGACCTCGAAAAGGCTTCCGATAGGACATGGAGGTATGGAATTATGAGAAAACTTTATGACTGGGGATTCCGGGGTAACTTACCTCTGTTTATAAGTTCCTTCCTTCCTATCTGAAAGAAATTTCAGAGTGATAGTGGGCGACACTCTGTCCTCGCTCAAACCCCTTGAAAATGGAATCCCGCAAGGCTCCACTTTGAGTGTAACACTCTTCGCTATCGCAGTCAACCACATAGCTAGCTCGGTCGACCCGACAGTCGGAATTTGTTCATATTTGGATGATCTGACGATAGTTTCTTCTGCACCTACCGTTGGATCCGCTACCCATAAGCTACAACGATCGATAGACCAAATTGTTCAAAATGCTAGAGGAGTGGGATATAACTTTTCCAGAGAAAAAACGAGTTGTGTTCACTTCTGCAGACTACGTAGGGCTCACTATGACCCTATGTTATACATCAATAATACATTAATTGAATGCAAAGAATCTATCAAATTCCTCGGAATCATATTTGATTCAAAACTAACTTGGCGCAAACATCTAGAGAATTTGGTAGTGCGGTGTAAGCAGACGATGAATATAATAAAATGCCTTCCCCTGATGCAGACACCTTGTTAAATGTTTACCGGTCTCTTGTACTCGCCAAGATAGACTACGGGTCCATAGTTTATTCATCGGCTCGAAAATCAACGCTGAGTTTACTGGATCCCATACATCATGCAGGTATGAGGTACTCAATAGGTGCATTTCGTACAACACCCACTGTGAGTATTTGTAGTGAGACAGGGTGTAATAAAACCTTTTTACAGAACTAGGCTTTAATTCACATAACTTGATTGACAGATTAGATATTGTTAGTTTAAAAATATGCAACAGAATTGACAAACATTAATAACAATTAAGAAAACTATACAGCATGTATGATTAATGAACTAATTAGTATAACATTCACCCGGTACTATTTTTTTTAATAATATGTTAAATACTGCGGCTTCTGTTTATTTCTAGTGGATCTACGCTGTGACGTCTTTTTACCTACCCTTTGGATTTTACCAACAGGGCACGCCACTTTTGACACCCTCGACAACTTACACTTTCTCGGGCGCCAGATTTTTAGCGTGGTTAACTCCACGGCCCCTTGACTTCAATCGTCAAGAGTTCCAGGTAGCCTCAGATGGAGGTACGGTAATTTCCAGGGGTCTAGTTATATCCCAATCCGGCCGGGGTAGTGGTCTTTGTTGTTCCTGAAACAAAAGCTTACCCTCCTGGTCCACGATGCGGGAAAGCTAAATTCGTGCAGCTAAGCGCCTACTCTACTTATAGGGAAACTCTACACTCTACAGCAGGTCAGAAAAACACACAGGTTCAGTTGAGTTTTATTACACCTACCCTCAATAGTATATACAATGGTTGTGGCTGCCTGAAGCCGTTATAATATTAATAATAAAAAAAACACTATTATACAAGAAAAGCGTCAATACTCTGGTATCCAAAAGCACAAATATATAAGCAAACTAGAGGTACAATTAACATGCGCAAGTTAGAGACGAAGCGGGCAGGACATAAGCAAGAGAGGTTTATAAGTTTAATAATGGTTTTATACAGAAAATAAACGGTGAAATCAAACTTAAATGTTAGGGGTCTTTTCGCTAAGCAGGTTGATAATTAAATAAATACACCGGATAATATGTTATTAGATGTGTCATCACTTTTGATGCACCCGGTAGGTAGAATAACTAGTAATACTAAAACTTTACATTTGGTGGGATCGGGAAATGGAATACGAAAGGTTTCTGGTTCGGGAGTTATAAAAATGTCAAAGAAGTTTTATTCGGGAATACTACAGGATCCGGTCCTTGAATTAAAATATCAAAGGGCCCTGGCCAGACGCCTGGCACCCCTCAAGATTTCAATTAGAACGGCTTTACGAATTAAAAGATCAAGGAGCCCTGGCCAGACGCCTGGCACTACTCAATATTTCAATCGGGACGGGATTAGAAATCGGGAATAAATATTAAAGGGGTTTGTTCTTAATCTAAAGTATCGAAGAAGCTTTATACGGGAAGGCTACAGGATCCGGTCCTTGAATTAAAATATCAAAGGGCCCTGGCCAGACGCCTGGCACCCCTCAAGATTTCAATTAGAACGGCTTTACGAATTAAAAGATCAAGGAGCCCTGGCCAGACGCCTGGCACTCCTCAATATTTCAATCGGGACGGAATTTGGAAATCGGGAATAAATATTAAAGGGGTTTGTTCTTAAACTAAAATATCGAAGAAGCTTTATACGGGAAGGCTACAGGATCCGGTCCTTGAATTAAAATATCAAAGGGCCCTGGCCAGACGCCTGGCACCCCTCAAGATTTCAATTAGAACGGCTTTACGAATTAAAAGATCAAGGAGCCCTGGCCAGACGCCTGGCACTCCTCAATATTTCAATCGGGACGGAATTTGGAAATCGGGAATAAATATTAAAGGGGTTTGTTCTTTAACTAAAATATCGAAGGGCCCTGGCCAGACGCCTGGCACCCCTCAAGTTTTCAATTTAGAACGGCTTTACGAATTAAAAGATCAAGGAGCCCTGGCCAGACGCCTGGCACTCCTCAATATTTTAAATCGGGACGGGATTAGAAATCGGGAATAAATATTAAAGGATTTTCAAGAGGAAATTATACTTGAGTTCGGAAATATTTGTTAGGAAATGGAACTACTGATTCTTACTGTAAAATATAATTTTAATACAATGGAATAAACTTTATTTATTAAGGATTGAAAAGACCGCCTATTTTAAATGTAAATAGTTTCCAATTAATTCTTACCTTCGCAGCAACGGTTTCAACTTTTATCAAATAAAAGTAAATTACTAAAACAGAAAAATCAAAAAGGCAAACTGCAAAAAAAAATGAGAAATATTAAAACAACAACAATAAAAAAAACGGCAGACGGATCGTTGAACGGTAGCTAGCTTGCTTCAGCCGTGGCCAGGTAGAACTTAACTTTCGACTCTCTGACTCTCAGGGCTTCGTCTACTGGCGGATAGCGACACCGATTCTACTTTAGCTCTGAGCTTTCCGCATGCGCAAATTCGTGTCAAACATAACATAACCTAATGACGTCATCAATTTGATGGCGTAAATGAGAAGCGGATATTTCCCACTTTGCATTCCACGATTGGTCGTCTCAAGGTTACATGAATTTGAAGCTTGTGTTATATTGGTTAAAACTTAAAACAGATATTTGATTAATTTATCGAGAAGGGCAAGGAAAATCATATATAAGCCATTTTTTCAACACTGTATAGCTTCTTCAATGATTTTCCTTGCCCTTCTCGATAACTTAATCAAAGATCTGTTAACACAAACGTCAAATTTGCGCATGCGGAAAGCTCAGAGCCAAAGTAGAATCGGTGTCGCTATCCGCCAGTGCTTCGTCTCCCTATCCCCCTCTCTCGATCAGCTTGACCTGCGCGCTACCTACTCTATAGTTAGTGGCAGTGGGGAAACATGAATTTTCGAACCGCAGCGCGATGAAATTACAATTTTATTTCAAAACCCGGAGAGAATATTTAATATTTAAATTATTTTACACATATTCGGAGGGTATAACGGGTTATAAACAATATTTACTGGCTAATTATATTTAAAACAAAATAATTCTGAACGGATGAAAAAAAAACCTCGTTACATCCCCCCCTTACTTCGGTAAAAAAAAAATTAAAGGACGCAAGAATCGCTTTCGTGCTTTACATTTTTTTTTTCCCTATGACCTACTACCTATGAAACAAATATAATAGTATTACAAAATTTCTTAAAACTAAAAGCAGTCTATGTGCCGGAATTATCCGGACTTTATTTGATGTAGTCGTGGTTAGAGTCGGTAGCTTCTGCTACGAACTCCGGAGCTTGGTCCAAATCCTCGGACTCCGATATTTTGGTGCAGGCGGGAGTATCTTTCGGGTAGGCGGTTGGTTGCCGGTAGTGATGACATGGAACAACTACATAAGTCGCATTGTACACCCTTCTCCTGGGTTGCCCGTCGTGGACGGGAATTAGAACGGGATACTAGGTGAGCCTGAACGGCTACGGACTTCATCGGTCTCATTACTCGGGAACGGTCGGTAGTCCGGTCACATGGACAGTCTCGGGACATTTTCCCTACTCTCCCACATCGGGAGCAGAATATGATAGCTCGACGCGTACAATCATGTCGGTGGTGGCCAGATGTTCCACATCTCCAACAAAGGCCATTGGTGATGCATATGAAGCTCCCCGACTCCGGGTGGCTTCGCTTCCTTTTGGTTCTTGGAGAAGGGACATCGGATTGGGAATAGCAATCTGGGTGTTGCTGCTGTATTTGGGGAACTTCAACCGTTTCTTTAATCTTTTCTGAAACCCTTTTTTCTGGGTTACATTTAGCGAAGCGTACGGATAGATCTTCCGTATCATCGGAGAGGCTATCGGCGGTGTCATCTAGACTTAATACTGCAATTGATGATTCGGAGCTAGAGTCCATTTTGCTTTTTGGTTTTCGGTCTGATATCAACTATAACAAAACAAACAAAGTTAATCATTAATTCGGTGCGGTCGGAGGGTTATGGTTATCCTGCCCTACGTCACCAGGGGGTTCGTATGTTTGCTTTTAGTTTCGGAAAACAACAAAACAAATCAAGAGTATTCGGCTAATTTATTATTAAAAATATCGCAAATCATATAAATATTCTTTTGCCAAAGGCTAGAGTGGCGACAGAAGAAAATAAAGAAAATAACATCTTCGTGATTCTAAAAAAACAACATCCTTTTTTTTTTTTTTTTTAACCGGTACGCACCACACAAAACTTAATCCTGTTGCAGGTGGTTCACTGAACAAAACAACAAAAAAACTGTGTCACTTTCACGGAGGGGAAGGGGGTATCGGAATGTTGTGCCTTCGGCCATCCGGTCCTTTCATCCGGACGATATGCCATCGCGTGGGTGGAGCGGTACGGGGTCGTAAGAACGCGGCTCGTTCGGCCCATTCTCGGGGCCACGCTTCTGAGCGCGGGTGTCGCAGGGCGAACTCCAGGATCTCATCCCTTTCCTTTTGGTGGTCTTGCGGTTTCGGGGCATCTTGTATTGCCGTTGGTACTTTTGGTGCTTCGGGAATCTGGCTGTCCGGAGTGAAGGTATGGTGAACCCCGGAGTGGTACTGACTGATGGTTTCAGTCACGTTTTCGGTGACTTGGTAGTCCGGGTCCATACTGTGTATGGTCGTACGTTCATATAGGGTGCAGACCAGGTAAGCTTCCCGGTGCACCCCGGTCTCCGGTGGTGGGGGTGAGGACGGAGGTGTGTTCCCCGGTATGTAGGGGTCTATGTCGAACACCCCTGGGTCGAAGTTCTGCTCTACTTCCTCTTCCGTGGGGATGTCGAAGTCGTTAAAGTCGAAGGCATAGTCAGGGAATAGGTTCTCGTCTTCGGGTTCGGGAGAGCCGGTTGACGGAGTCGAGGCGGTAAGATCCACGACTTCATAGTCGCAGAGGGTGGGCGACTTCCTCAGCCTTCGAGCGGCTTCTTTGGCCTTCTTAGTCCGGGCTTTTTCCCGATTTTGTCGTTCTAACAGGTCCTCGTAGGGGTTGTGACAGGGAAGCGGCTCACTCCCTCGGGGTGGTGCGTCGCACCGCGGTTTCATTCTGAAATAAACTTAAATGGTTAAGGGTTTTAAATCCTTAATGTGTATTCGGTTATATCGCTTGCCCTTTTCGTCTCTTAAATCATATACTACCGGAGAAACGACGCGGACAACTTCATATGGCCCAGAGTATTTCGGGGCTAATTTCGCAGCTACATGATCGACGGCTGAAGACAAAGTATTTTCCTTCTTCATAACTTTGTCTCCCAAGGTGCATTTCCAGTCACGGCGACGTAAATTGTAATAATGACTTTGACTGGTGAATGCTCTGGAGAGATTTAAACGGACAAGATCAAAACACTCTTGTAATTTATCAAGTCTTAAGAGATGCGGTTTTGCATCTGCCTCGGCGGGATTTCCAGTTTCAGCATCTTTTCTTGACTCGTTCTCCGGATTATCTTCAGTTTCCTTCCTGTAGGATTTCGGAACATCGGGGTCTCGTCCGAAATTTAAAAAGGCGGGTGAAAAACCAGTAGAATCGTGTTTGGAGTTGTTCATCGCAAACTTCAAATCGGCTAATCTCAGGTCCCAATCTCGATGATCCCTTTCGCAATATTGCGCAATCATCGTTTTCAACGTTCGATTGGCTCTTTCCACCGGATTAGCTTGAGGCGTATACGGGGGTGTGAAACGATGTCGAATTCCCAATTCTTTTAACATACTCTTGAACAGTGTACTGTTATATTGAGTTCCATTATCGGTTAAAACTGTTCGGGGACATCCAAATACAGTCAGTATTTCTTCATAAAATGCGGTACTGATGCTACTGGCAGTAGCATTCCTCAACGCTTTACATTGTACCCATTTGGTAAATCGGTCCTGGAACATTACAATATAGCAGTGACCCTTCTTACTTCGCGGCAATGGTCCAATGATATCGGAACTAACGGTATCCCATGGTCGTTGGTTTGGAGATGGTTGCATTTTTCCTGGAGGTTTCTGTTGTGACGGTTTGTACTTCTGGCATTGTAAACACCGGCGAACGTACTTGGTGATGTCTCGAAACATTCCAGGCCAATAGTACGATTTAGCAATACGGGTGATAGTCTTAGCAATTCCCAGATGCCCTGCATTAGGAGCATCATGATTCTCTTGGAGGACTCGGGTTCTGTCGGATTTTGCTAGGCACAGTTTCCATGGATCACTCATCTCAGGTTCTCTGAAATCATTTATATCCCAGAAATGACGGTACAAACGGCCTTCTTTGATGCAGTAGTCAGGGAACTTGTCCGGTTCCTTCAGGACTTCTTCCTTTTTATTCCGGTACCATGAACATTCGTTGGGTACATCGGTCAGACAGAGTACAGATGGTGGGTCGGCCTCGGTGGTCATTGGAAGCGGATTTCTGGACAGGGCGTCGGCCACACGGTTTAGAGCACCTTTACGATACTGTATCTCGAAGTCATATTGTTGCAGAAAGATACTCCATCGCGCTAAACGTCCAGACGGACTAGCTATGGAATGTAACCATTTAAGGGACTGATGATCGGTAACAACCGTGAAATGGTAGCCCTCTAGATAAGGACGCATCTTTTCAATCCCCCATACAATGGCAAGACATTCTTTTTCCGTGACGGAGTAATTTTTCTCGGCAGGACTCAAAGTGCGGCTTGCATACGCTACGACGTGTTCATGTCCATCCTGTTGTTGGGTAAGGGCTATTCCTAACCCATACTCGGAGGCATCGGTCTGTAGAGTGAACGGTATACTGAAATTGGGACAGCTTAATACAGGAGCTTCCGACAAGCAGGTTTTAATTTTCGTGAAAGCGGTTTCTTGATCTTCAGTCCATTTCCATCGCTGAGATTTCCGGAGCAATTTTGTCAACGGAGCCACCTTTTGGGAAAACGATGGCACGAACCTCCTATACCAGGATGCAACTCCCAAAAACCTTCTTAGTTCTCGGATATTTCTCGGGGCTGCAAATTTAATTATACTCTCGACCTTTTCTGGATCGGTACGGATTCCATCTCCAGTGATTACATGGCCTAAGTATTTCATTGATGGTGAACAAAAATGACATTTTTCCGGATTTAGTTTCAGCCGTGCTGCTCGTAATCGGCGGAACACTTCGGACAGCTTTTCCAAATGTTGCTCAAACGTTTCCCCCAGCACGATTATGTCATCCAGATATGCAAATGCGTAAGGGTCCAAATCCGGACCTATTAACTGATCAACCAGTCTCTGGAATGTGGCTGGTGCGGAGTGTAAGCCAAATGGAAGAACCGTGAATTGAAACAATCCACGTCCCGGTGCGGTGAAGGCGGTGATGGGTTTGCTTTCGGGTGTTAACGGAACTTGCCAATACCCACTCTTCAGATCCAAACTGGAAATATATTTGGCTTTTCGCAGCTTATCCAGGATAGCATTGATAAATGGAAGCGGGTAGGCATCCTTCATGGTAACCTCATTAACTTTACGAAAATCAATGCAGAAGCGGTTTTTCCCATCCTTTTTCTTCACGATTACTATCGGAGAACTCCACGGACTTGTAGAGGGCTCTATTACTCCTTCTTTCAGCATGGCGTCTATTTCAGTATTGCAAATTTCTTGCATTTTCGGATTCTGAGGTCGGTATCTCTGTTTGATCGGACGGGGTTGTAGCAGACGGATTTCATGCTCAACTAGTGTCGTTGGACCTTGAATCTTCTCAAACCTTGGCAACTCACGGCTTAGGAAAATGTTCAGTCTATCTGTCTGTTCTTTCGATAAATTCCTTTCCAAAATCGGCGTTATTGTTTCCAACGGACATCCTATATAACTAAAATTCTCGTCATCCCCTAAATCTTCCCGGGAGAACGCAGATAATTTAGAAACGGGTTGCTCCTCATCGACCCCTAACACCAGGGAGGACGCAGAGACTTCGGTAGCAAATTGCTCCTTGTTAACCCCTAGCTCCAGGGAAAACGCAGAGACTTCGGAAACAAGTTGCTCCTTGTCAACCCCTAACACCAGGGAAGACGTAGAGACTTCAGAAACAGAGTTTTCTTCAACAACCCCTAACAGCACCGGGGAAGAATCAGAAGTTTTGACAACGGACTGCTCCTTGTCAACCCCTAACAACTCCGGGGTAGACGCAGAGACTTTAACAACAGATTTTTCTTCATTAACCCCTAACAGCACCGGGGAAAACTTAGAAGTTTTAACAACAGATTGCTCCTTGTCCACCCCTAACAACTCCGGGAAAGACGCAGAGACTTCAGACATAGATTGCTCTTTCTCTTCCCCTAACACCAGGGAAGACGTAGAGACTTCAGAAACAGACAGGCTTCGAGAACAGTGGTCTTCAGCAAAACGATGGTTGGTTTCTTCCTTACATATCATTGGTACAGTGGCATCGATTTCTTTCGTGGGTGTGTTCACTTTCTCCAGTATTCCAACGGGACTTGCTAATGATGAACGTCTTACTAGTTCATTATTGACATATATATTTCCGGTTCCTAATTCCAAACGGAAATTATATTTTCGGAGAACATCGTGTCCTAAAACAATATCGGTTATCAGACCAGGGAAATGTTCGAACGGTCCTTCCATAATGACGTCATGGGTCTTCAATTTTAGCTCATAAGAGTCGGCGATAGAGACCAAATTTCCATTAGCTAAACGGGCCTTCGTAACTTGACGGGCGGTGGTTTGCTTTCTTTGGGAAAATGTCTTAGCTATCTGATCACCGATGTATGATTTCGCCGCTCCGGTATCTAACAATGCTTTAAACTTATAGTTTTCAATTTCGACGTCGATGTGCGGACGGAAATCGGTCATTTCTTCTGGTACTTCAGCATGAGAGGCAATTATTTGCGGAAGCTGTGTCGGCCTCTCCTCGGGACAGCTTCGCATTAGTTTTCCTGCCTCCCGCAGGAACAATCTCTGGAAAATACTCCTTCCTTATGGCAACGGGAACAGAATATCTTCTGAGGGTTCTGACAATTGTTTCGGTAGTGTCCAGATTCTCCGCAGCGGAAACAGATTGGTTGCCGGGAAGATGAGCCGGACGGTTGATTGGTAGTATCATGTGGCGGACGGCGAGGAGTACCGGATGATGTCGGTTGGCTGGTACCGGGAATGGGCTCTCTGTACGGACCAGGATTCGAGTTATGGGACGTTCCATATCTGGGTGTATTCATCGGCTGCGGACGGGTTGATCCACGGTTCGGTCCACTGTGGCTGGGTACATTCTGGAGTTCTTTTCTAAGAAGCTCATATTCTCTTACCACTTGACAAAATGTGGAGAAGTCATCAAAGTCCCCTTTTCGAATTTGCAGACGATATTCGGGCAAAAGGTTACGGTACAACCATGCTAACTGTTGTTCAGGAGTTAGCTTCCCATGTCTTCGCATGAGAGTTTGTAGTTCGGTCATGTAGGTAGCCACGGACTCATTTCTCCTTTGTAGACGTCGGCCAATCTCGGCTTCTAAGTCAACTTCATAGTTGACGGGATAGAAGAAAATTCGGAAATCGCTTTCAAAATCGTTCCAGCTGGTATATCTACTTCGGTTGTTTCGGTACCATAATGCGGGTTCGCCGGACAGCAATTCCGGCAAAACAGGAAGCAAATTGTCTTTCTGGACATTCTTTGCCGTACATATTTCTTCCATCCTTTCTATAAACGCGGCAGGATCTCCTCGATTTCCAAAGCACACCTTCCAATCGTGTACGTTTATCGGTGGAGTTGCCATCGCGGTCGGATATTCCACAGGTTCCTCTTGGTCTATAGCGGTTCGGGGAGCAATATTCCTTCGTCTCAAAAAGTTGACGAGTCTTTTCCGTTTGTTAGGAACAGTTCCAGCAACCGATAAATTTCTCTCTTTTAATTCGATCGTAAGACCCTCGTTTTTCAGTAAATATACCCAACTTACTCGATGGTCTGTAACTTCTTCCACGGAACTTACGGTCGGTAGTTGGGACGGTACCAAAATATCAGATTCGGAGTTTTCCGCTCCTCCTTGGTCAAACAGATGGGCCAAGTCAATATTTTCAGAGTTTTCTCCAGACATAAACGGCTATTTCGGCTAGACAGTGGTAACTAGTTCGGTTTGTATGTCTAACTCAACTCTCCTCTTCTTCTTCAATCTTCGCAGCTTCGCAAAACAGTCTTCGCAGCACAAGAAAACAGTTTTACCATAGTCCTTACACCTTCGCAAAAAAAACAAAAAAAATACAAATAAACAAGCTATAAATATAACAATCAGGTCCCTGCTCGGGCGCCAAATTTGTGACGTCTTTTTACCTACCCTTTGGATTTTACCAACAGGGCACGCCACTTTTGACACCCTCGACAACTTACACTTTCTCGGGCGCCAGATTTTTAGCGTGGTTAACTCCACGGCCCCTTGACTTCAATCGTCAAGAGTTCCAGGTAGCCTCAGATGGAGGTACGGTAATTTCCAGGGGTCTAGTTATATCCCAATCCGGCCGGGGTAGTGGTCTTTGTTGTTCCTGAAACAAAAGTTTACCCTCCTGGTCCACGATGCGGGAAAGCTAAATTCGTGCAGCTAAGCGCCTACTCTACTTATAGGGAAACTCTACACTCTACAGCAGGTCAGAAAAACACACAGGTTCAGTTAAGTTTTATTACACCTACCCTCAATAGTATATACAATGGTTGTGGCTGCCTGAAGCCGTTATAATATTAATAATAAAAAAAACACTATTATACAAGAAAAGCGTCAATACTATGGTATCCAAAAGCACAAATATATAAGCAAACTAGAGGTACAATTAACATGCGCAAGTTAGAGACGAAGCGGGCAGGACATAAGCAAGAGAGGTTTATAAGTTTAATAATGGTTTTATACAGAAAATAAACGGTGAAATCAAACTTAAATGTTAGGGGTCTTTTCGCTAAGCAGGTTGATAATTAAATAAATACACCGGATAATATGTTATTAGATGTGTCATCACTTTTGATGCACCCGGTAGGTAGAATAACTAGTAATACTAAAACTTTACATTTGGTGGGATCGGGAAATGGAATACGAAAGGTTTCTGGTTCGGGAGTTATAAAAATGTCAAAGAAGTTTTATTCGGGAATACTACAGGATCCGGTCCTTGAATTAAAATATCAAAGGGCCCTGGCCAGACGCCTGGCACCCCTCAAGATTTCAATTAGAACGGCTTTACGAATTAAAAGATCAAGGAGCCCTGGCCAGACGCCTGGCACTACTCAATATTTCAATCGGGACGGGATTAGAAATCGGGAATAAATATTAAAGGGGTTTGTTCTTAATCTAAAGTATCGAAGAAGCTTTATACGGGAAGGCTACAGGATCCGGTCCTTGAATTAAAATATCAAAGGGCCCTGGCCAGACGCCTGGCACCCCTCAAGATTTCAATTAGAACGGCTTTACGAATTAAAAGATCAAGGAGCCCTGGCCAGACGCCTGGCACTCCTTAATATTTCAATCGGGACGGAATTTGGAAATCGGGAATAAATATTAAAGGGGTTTGTTCTTAAACTAAAATATCGAAGAAGCTTTATACGGGAAGGCTACAGGATCCGGTCCTTGAATTAAAATATCAAAGGGCCCTGGCCAGACGCCTGGCACCCCTCAAGATTTCAATTAGAACGGCTTTACGAATTAAAAGATCAAGGAGCCCTGGCCAGACGCCTGGCACTCCTCAATATTTCAATCGGGACGGAATTTGGAAATCGGGAATAAATATTAAAGGGGTTTGTTCTTTAACTAAAATATCGAAGGGCCCTGGCCAGACGCCTGGCACCCCTCAAGTTTTCAATTTAGAACGGCTTTACGAATTAAAAGATCAAGGAGCCCTGGCCAGACGCCTGGCACTCCTCAATATTTTAAATCGGGACGGGATTAGAAATCGGGAATAAATATTAAAGGATTTTCAAGAGGAAATTATACTTGAGTTCGGAAATATTTGTTAGGAAATGGAACTACTGATTCTTACTGTAAAATATAATTTTAATACAATGGAATAAACTTTATTTATTAAGGATTGAAAAGACCGCCTATTTTAAATGTAAATAGTTTCCAATTAATTCTTACCTTCGCAGCAACGGTTTCAACTTTTATCAAATAAAAGTAAATTACTAAAACAGAAAAATCAAAAAGGCAAACTGCAAAAAAAAATGAGAAATATTAAAACAACAACAATAAAAAAAACGGCAGACGGATCGTTGAACGGTAGCTAGCTTGCTTCAGCCGTGGCCAGGTAGAACTTAACTTTCGACTCTCTGACTCTCAGGGCTTCGTCTCCCTATCCCCCTCTCTCGATCAGCTTGACCTGCGCGCTACCTACTCTATAGTTAGTGGCAGTGGGGAAACATGAATTTTCGAACCGCAGCGCGATGAAATTACAATTTTATTTCAAAACCCGGAGAGAATATTTAATATTTAAATTATTTTACACATATTCGGAGGGTATAACGGGTTATAAACAATATTTACTGGCTAATTATATTTAAAACAAAATAATTCTGAACGGATGAAAAAAAAACCTCGTTACAACGCAATGACTGATTTTGATCCAAAAAATCTTGATTGCCAGAAGTGCAAGGCTCATTGGTAGAATTCTGTTCTTCAACGTTTTCATCGTTTATTATTGAAGCGTCTTCACCTTCTTCCATATTCGGTTGGTAGTCGTCTTCGTCTCGATTGTTCGTTATTAAATTTTCTTCATCATCTTCTGCCAATCGTAAATCGCCTCGAGGCGCTAAATGCTTCGTCGCAACTGTACTTTCTTTTCCATTGTTAAATCGTATTAGTACGTAATCAGGATTTACTTCTAATAGTTCTACTTCTTCAACGAGCGGATCAAACTTACTTCTACGTACAAACTTTTTAAGTAAAACTTTATCGGAATTTTTAAGCCAGGAAGGAATACAAGTTCCACTCGTAGATCGACGTTGATATGTAAATAAACGTTCATGTGGAGTATGATTAGTAGATGTGCATAATAAACTTCAAATAGAATGTAGAGCATCGGGTAGAACCAATTCCCATTGATTTTTCTCAAGTTTTCGGGATTTAAGAGAAATGCTGACAGCTTTCCAGATAATGCCGTTGTAGTTTTCAACTTGACCATTTCCTTGGGGATTATATGGTGTTGTTCGACTTGAAGCAATACCCTTGGAATGTAGGTAAGTTATGAATTCTTGTGATGTGAAACTGGTTCCACGATCGGAATGTATGTAATTAGGCATTCCAAACAAACAAACAAAACAAGTGGTTGAGGTATTCTATTGCAGTTTGACTAGAATTATCTGAACAAGGGAACGCCCATGGAAACCGTGAATATTCGTCTACAACTGTGAACATGTATAAATTTTTAGAACAAGTTGGTATCGGACCCTTAAAATCAATATTCAATCTCTGAAAGGGCGCTGTTGCTTTTATTAAATGTTTGTCTTCATCTTTTTTGTAAAATATAGGTTTAATTTCAGCACATGTCGGGCATGCGGCACTCATTCGTTTTATCTCCTCCAAAGAATACGGCAAATTTCGCACTTTAACAAAATGATGCATTCGTGTTACCCCAGGATCACACAAAGACGAATGTAATTCAAACAGTTTGTTTGTAATATTATTACATATTCTTGAAAAAGCATCAGCTGCATTATTCGACTTCCCAGGGCGATAGACTATGTCATATTTAAAACAAGAAAGTTCATTTTTAAGTTTTTAAGTTTTCATTTTTAATTTTACTTGTATGGCTTGTATTGAACATAAAAGATACTGATTTCTGATCTGTTACTAGTTTAAAGTGTCTTCCAATAAGATAATGTCTCCACTTCTTTAACGCTTCAACACATGCATAAGCTTCCTTTTCGATAGCAGGGTGTCTTTTCTCAGATTCGGAAAGTGTTCGTGAGAAAAAGGCCACAGGCCTTCCATCCTGACTCAACGTAGCGGCTATAGCAAAATCAGAAGCGTCTGTTTCTACAATTATAGTCTCATTCTCGTCGATGCTCCACGGAAGCGTGTTGGCTATATCAGTTATTATTTGCTCGAAAGCGTAAACTAATTGTATGCTAAGTGGAAATGACTTACAGTCTATTAAGCATCTTATTTTTTCAGAAATTTTTTTTATCCATTTTGAATAATGTGAGAACATTCCTAATGCTCTTTGAAGACTTTTTGTGTCATGTGGAATTGGCATTTCTAAAAGAGGTTTAAGTCTATCATAATCGGGTTTCATAGTATTATTTTCTATTGTATAGCCTAGTATGTTAATTGATTTTTGATTAGGTATAGTGACATTTATTTTCATTTAATGTCAGTCCATATTTTTTAGCAGCATCAATAAATTTTTATAAATTTGAGTCGTGATTCATTTGGTCGTTACCACAAATGGTTACATCATCTAAATAGGCAAAAACGCCTTGTAGATTTTCTTTTTGAATAATAGAATCAATCACCCTTTGGAAACAGGAAACTCCATTAGTGACTCCAAACGGAATACGATTAAATTGATAAAGGCGACCGCCTGCTTCAAAAGCTGTAAATGGTTTATCTGATTTTTGAATTGGCACTTGATGGTAAGCTGATTTTGAATCAATGGTACTAAATATTGCAAATTTTGATATTTTAGCAGCTAAAGTTTCAATATTAGGCAGTGGATAAGCATCTAAGAGAGTGAATCTGTTTATTGTTTGTGAATAATCAATAACCATTCGACGTTTGTGATTTTCATTATTTTTGGTTACTAATACTTGGGCTCTCCAAGAAGATGTACTCTCTTCAATGATTCCTTCTTTAAGCAAATTACTCACTTCTTGTGTAATGAAATGTTCATCATCGTTAGAGTGTTTACGGGATTTAATAGCTATAGGATGATAATTTTCTATTAGATTAGCAAACAAAGATGGCGGCTCAACTTTTACTTCAGCAAGACTGCAAATGGAAAGTGGTGATCTTAAACCTCCAAATGTTACTTCATGTTGTTTTATAAAATCATGCCCAATAATAATATCTGTGCAAAGGTTCGAAAGAATTAAGACTTTTGTATTTTCATATTTTTCGTTTTGAATTTGAAGTTTTATAAAGCAATAACCTTTTATTTCAGATGAACACGATGTAGATGCCATTAAAACTTGTCCATTGGTTTGAAAAATTTGTATTTTGTTTTTAAGTACAAAGTCGTAATCCAGAAAAGTTCCAGAACTTCCAGTATCTAGTAAGGCTTTCGCATTGATTTTGTTAATTGATACGTTAATAATAGCTTTTGAGAGTGAACTTGGTGTTTTTGATGAAGAAGCAATAAAAAATGTAGATGCAGATGTCGGTTTTGCGGATATACTTGAAATTTTCTTAGATTTTAAACACACTTTAGCCCAATGACCAGATTTTTGGCAGTTTTTATAAATTGCGTCTCGTGCTGGACAGAAAGATCGTGGATGTCTAGGATGTCCACAAAAATAGCATGACTGAGTAGATATTTGTTTAAACGAAACTGAATTCACTTGGACTGCGTCATTAAAATTGAAATGTTACATTATTTGCATAATTTGACTGCGACTTATATGAATCTGACTGCTTTTGACATTCTCCTAACGATAAATTGTTAAATTCAAGTAATCGTTGCCGGATATTAGCTTGCAAAATGCCGCTTATAAATGCATCTCTGATATAATCGTTTTTGTTTTGTTCACTGGAGAAAGCTTTAAAGTTACAATTCTTAGCTAATATCTTTAGTTCCTGAATATACTGATCAATGGTTCCATTGATGTTTTGCTTTCGGGTACTTAGAATATGTCTTGCAAAAATTTCATATGTAGGTTTAACATACAGGTCTTTTAACATTTTTAAAGCAGAAGTATATGTTGTAGCTTCATTTATATGTTCATAAACAGTATGTGATACGAAATTTACTAAGAGCATGTACTTATCTTTATCTTCCAGTGGTTTCTCTTTTGACGAGCTACAATTCAAAAAATTTTTGAATGTTTCATACCAGTGATTGAATTCTTTCTAGCAGTTGCGGAGTTTGGATCAGCTTCTAGTTTATCGGGTCGAAAATACTTTTCCATTTTCTTAATGCGAATTAAATTGTAATAAAACCTTTTTACAGAATTAGGCTTTAATTCACATAACTTGACTGACAGATTAGATATTGACAGTTTAAAAATATACAACAGAATGGACAAACATTAATAACGATTAAGAAAACTATACAGTATGTATGATTGATAAACTAATTAGTATAACACATGGTTTCCACCTTTACGATTTCACCGCCAGAAACTACTAGCAAATTACATCTCCAGAATACGAGCACAACCCAACTAACGAAATCTTCCAAATTTGTTGGAAGAACACGGCGGATATGTTGATAGACCAACTATCACAAGGCCAGTAGGAATCAGAGCACGCGAAACTCTGCCATCACTGGAATTGCATAGCTTGACCATTCTCTCATTAAAAGATTTTGAAGTTCCTCCATGGCAGCTGCCAAAAATGTCTATCCGCTTAGATCTGACTGTATTCCCTAAGAATTGCACTGCCCCATTAATCTAACGTCAGCGCTTTTTGGAAATCTTACACGAGTTTCCTAGCTCAACAATTTCATATACAGACGGATCTAAAACATCAACCGGTACAGGCAGTGCTGTATCCATTGGAAATCAAACGTTTTCTTGGTCCCTGTCACCTTAGGCATCCATATTTACAGCTGAACTTTATGCTATTTGGCAGGCACTTCAGTTTTGCGGCATGGCAAGACTAAATCAGGAAACCATAATCGTCTGGGACCCTCTCAGCGCCCTTGAATCAATTTCAAACCCATTTTCAGATGATCTTCTAGTCAAGACAATATTATTTTCTATTAATCACCTCCATAATATTGGTAAATATGTTAATTTTATTTGGGCACCAAGCCATGTCGGAATAATAGGCAACGAAAACGCAGATACAGCAGCTCGTGACGCTGCTGAGAAAAAGACAGTCGACGTTATGGTTTTGAGGGCAGATGACGTAATAGGGGAATATGAATCTATATTGAAAAGAAAGTGGCATCAGGAAGGGAACCGAGTGAACAACAGCCTAAAGTCAATAAAACGCTCTGGTGGGCCTTGGCGACCTCCAGAAGCACTGCCCAGGGCTGACAGAGTGAAGATTCACAGATTAAGATTCGGGCATACAGCATTAACGCACGCGTTTCTCCTAGGAGGACAAGTTCCTCCGATATGTCTCCGTTGTGGTGAATTAACCACAGTGTCACATATCATATGCGAGTGTCCAGGATATGGAAATATGCGGCAGATTTTTAACATATCTGAACATCTCGCAGGCAATTTCGCGAACGCCAACAAAATTCAAAATTTATTAAAATACCTAAAATCAACTAACCTTTTCAATAAAATATAACTCCTGTAATCGAAAACGATGAGCCTTTTGTTCTTCAAATTCTGGTGCTAATGATCACAGAAATCGATGCACTTAAATTGAAAAAAAAATAAATAATAATAATTTTTTTTGAGGGGGGAAATTCGCAATCGCTCTATCAGTGTTATCCAACACCGGTGTGTGGGGCTGTACCTTACTTGTACGACCCACTGAGGCCCTTCCTCCTTCAACAAACCTCAATCAATGGTAAATTAGGTTATCACCCTGGACCCGCTTTCGCATTACAAAGGGTAATCCATTTTGTGCTAATTAGGCATTTGCACTATTCTGTTTGTTGTCCTATCTACACCTCCGCCTCACGCTTTACGTGATTCAATCAGTCTTGAATCTTAGGTGTCCTAGATGTCGTCCACCAAGTTCTCTCGCTTTTTGCGCGTAAGACCGTTTCGACATTAGCGGCTAGGTGGTTCCAGTTCTCTTCCTTTTCCAGTATCAGTTTCGCGACGTTGTCGGGAGTAAAATGTCCGATCTTTTCTGTCAGAACTCGTCGTTCTGATTCTCACCGTTGACAGGTGAACAACGTATGTTCCGCGTCGTCTCGAGTGTCTCCGCATGCCAGGCAGTTCGAGTTTACGACCTTTCCTTGCTTACAGAGGTAAGATCGAAAGTATCCATGTCCAGACAGTAGCTGTGTGAGGTAGACATTTACTTCTCCATGCTCTCTCTCGATCCAAGCTTTGACACTCGGTAAAAGACGAGCAGTCCTTCTCCCTCTGCAGTCAGACTCGTATCTCTGCTAACATTTCTCTAGTGTTGTACTTCTTTCTTCTTAAGCTATTTTTTTCTGCTTATGACTTGTTTTATCCTTTCTGCTTCTTTTCTCCTTTCGTATGTAGTCTTTCTTTCGAGCGCAAGTAGATCTATGGGGATTACTCCGGAAATAGCTAGTACTGCAGGCTCTGATACCGTCTGGTATGCGCTGCTTATCCTGAGAGCAGCTCTGCTATTCTTTTCCTATGAAATTCTCTTGCGGTGTTTCTCCCCATATCTCTGCTCCGTAAAGTAGGATGGAGTTAGTAACAGACATGAGAATAATAATAATAATAATAATAATAAAACTTGAAATCGTTACAGACAGACAAACAGGCAGATTGGGCCCAGAAAGCGCTCCATGGTCGACATCATCACGACCTCAATCAACCATATATCGACAAGGAAGCATCAAATAAGTGGCTCTCTGATGGAACATTGTTTCCAGAAACAGAAGGATTTATGATGGCGATCCAAGACCAAGTAATTAATACCAATAATTACAAGAAATTTGTTATAAGAGATCCAAACATCGTGTCGGACAAGTGCAGAAGGTGTCAACAAACAACAGAGACGATACAACACATTACGTCGGGATGTTCAGCCATAGCTAACATTGATTACCTACTCAGGCACAATCAACTTTGCAACATCATCCATCAGAAGTTGGCCAACAAATTTGGATTAGTTAGATTAGTTAGACGGGTAACGAATAACCGGCCTGATATTGTGGTTGTGGATGAGAACGCTAACTCGGTTCTCCTAGTGGATGTTGCTGTACCCAATAACAACAATATTTTAGACAAATACAACGAGAAAATTGCAAAATACACCGATCTTGCAATTGAGGTAGGACAGATGTGGCATGCAGAGAAAGTAGAGGTGGTGCCGGTCATCGTTTCATCTACGGGACTAATCCCCAAAACTCTACAAGACAGCCTCACCAAACTAGGTCTTCACAAAAACACATATGTCGATCTGCAGAAGGCTGCAATTTTGAATGCTTGTCACACCGTCCGTAAATTTCTAAATATGTAACTGCTGTACCTAATCCCATTTGCGTTTACACACGCTCGGGATAGGTGAACATTACCAGCAAGAGCTGAGCAAGAGTACACTTGAGTTGGAAATAATAATAATAATAATAATAATAATAATAATAATAATAATAATAATAATAATATACATCGATCTGCAGAAGGCTGCAATTTTGAATACTTGTCACACTGTCCGTAAATTTCTAAATATGTAACTGCTGTGCCTAATCCCATTTGCGTTTACAAACGCTCGGGATAGGTGAACATTACCAGCAAAAGCTGAGCAAGAGTACACTTGAATTGGAAATAATAATAATAATAATAATAATAATAATAATAATAATAATAATAATAATAATAATAATAATAATAATAATAATAATAATAATAATAATAATAATAATAATAATAATAATAATAATAATAATAATAATAATAATAATAATAATAATAATAATAATAATAATAATAATAATAATAATAATAATAATAATAATAATAATAATAATAATAATAATAATATACATCGATCTGCAGAAGGCTGCAATTTTGAATACTTGTCACACTGTCCGTAAATTTCTAAATATGTAACTGCTGTGCCTAATCCCATTTGCGTTTACAAACGCTCGGGATAGGTGAACATTACCAGCAAAAGCTGAGCAAGAGTACACTTGAATTGGAAATAATAATAATAATAATAATAATAATAATAATAATAATAATAATAATAATAATAATAATAATAATAATAATAATAATAATAATAATAATAATAATAATAATAATAATAATAATAATAATAATAATAATAATAATAATAATAATAATAATAATAATTACGTCGGGATGTTCAGCCATAGCTAACATTGATTACCTACGCAGGCACAATCAACTTTGCAACATCATCCATCAGAAGTTGGCCAACAAATTTGGATTAGTTAACTCTTACACGCCTTATTACAAGTACCATCCGCATGCAGTTCTAGAGAATGCTGATTTTAGACTATACTACGATAGGTCAATTATCACCGATAGACGGGTGACGAATAACCGGCCTGATATTGTGGTTGTGGATAAAAAAGCTAACTCGGTTCTGCTGGTGGATGTTGCTGTACCCAATAACAACAATATTTTAGACAAATACAACGAAAAAATTGCAAAATACACCGATCTTGCAATTGAGGTAGGACAGATGTGGCATGCAGAGAAAGTAGAGGTGGTGCCGGTCATCGTTTCATCTACGGGACTAATCCCCAAAACTCTACAAGACAGCCTCACCAAACTAGGTCTTCACAAAAACACATACATCGATCTGCAGAAGGCTGCAATTTTGAATACTTGTCACACTGTCCGTAAATTTCTAAATATGTAACTGCTGTGCCTAATCCCATTTGCGTTTACAAACGCTCGGGATAGGTGAACATTACCAGCAAGAGCTGAGCAAGAGTACACTTGAGTTGGAAATAATAATAATAATAATAATAATAATAATAATAATAATAAGCATCCAGAAGATACACCACCGTTTCTGACACTGGGTTCGACCCACTTGCTTCCCAAAACGCATCAAACTCACGATCCTACGCAGTATAGACCTATAACATGCCTTCCAACTATATATAAAATATTAACGTCTTGCATTACTAACCGTATTTACAGACATGCCGATCAAAACAACATCTTGTCGGAAGAACAAAAAGGGTGCAGACGAGATCACCAAGGCTGCAAAGAGCAACTCATCATCGATTCGGTAATACTAAAACAGGCGCAGAAGGAACAGCGCAACATCTACACGGCTTTCGTTGATTATAGGAAAGCATTTGATAGCGTTCCACATTCCTGGCTTGTTAAAGTTTTGCAAATTTACAAAGTACACCCCACTCTTGTTACTTTTCTTGAATCATCGATGAAGCACTGGCGAACGAACCTTCATTTACAAATAAATGGTCAATACCTCGAAACTGGTGAAATTTCTATCCGTAGGGGGATCTTCCAAGGCGACTCCCTGAGTCCACTTTGGTTTTGTTTGGCAATGAATCCACTCTCCAATCTACTTAACGATACGGATTACGGCTTTAGAATCAAGGCCAACAGAAACACTAGCTGCACTGTTTCCCACCTCTTATACATGGATGACATCAAAATATACGCATCAAACCAGCGTCAAATTCAACATTTACTTAATATTACTGAAAAATTTTCCAGCGATATACAAATGGGATTTGGATTAGACAAGTGCAAAACCTTAAATATCGAGAAGGGTAAAATCGTTAACGGAGATGTATTACTACCTAATGGGAACATTATAAATGCCATGCAAAATGGTGAAACCTACAAATATCTAGGATTCCAGCAAGCTAAGCTACTTGACCAGAAGCAAGCAAAAACCAAAATTCGAGGACAGTTCACTCAAAGGATATCTGCTTTATTGAAATCCCAGTTGAACGCAGGAAATCTTGCCAAAGCAATTAACACCTACGCCATACCGATCCTGACATACTCATTTGGAATTCTGAAGTGGACAAAAACAGAACTGGAAGATATCCAAAGAACAACGCGAACCATGATGACCAAACACAAATGTCACCACCCGACATCATCAGTTATTAGGACCACACTACCAAGAAAAGAGGGAGGGAGAGCTCTAACGGACATAGTTAATTTACATTACAAACAAATATCTAAACTCCAACAGTTCTTCATTGGCAAGGCTCAAACATCTAAATTGCATGAGCTGGTCGCGAAAGCAGATAAAAACTATTCCCCCTTAGATCTTGTAAACCCTGATAATAAACTTGAAATCGTTACAGACTCTGACAAACAGGCGGAGTGGGCCCAGAAAGCGCTTCATGGTCGACATCATCACGACCTCAATCAACCATATATCGACAAGGAAGCATCAAATAAGTGGCTCTCTGATGGAACATTGTTTCCAGAAACAGAAGGATTTATGATGGCGATCCAAGACCAAGTTATTAATACCAACAATTACAAGAAATTTGTTATCAGAGATCCAAACATCGTGTCGGACAAGTGCAGAAGGTGTCAACAAACAACAGAGACGATACAACACATTACGTCGGGATGTTCAGCCATAGCTAACATTGATTACCTACGCAGGCACAACCAACTGTGCAACATCATTCATCAGAAGTTGGCCAACAAATTTGGATTAGTTAACACTTACACGCCTTATTACAAGTACCATCCTCATGCAGTTCTAGAGAATGCTGATTTTAGACTATACTACGATAGGTCAATTATCACCGATAGACGGGTGACGAATAACCGGCCTGATATTGTAGTTGTGGATAAAAAAGCTAACTCGGTTCTTCTAGTGGATGTTGCTGTACCCAATAACAACAATATGTTAGACAAATACAACGAGAAAATTGCAAAATACACCGATCTTGCAATTGAGGTAGGACAGATGTGGCATGCAGAGAGGGTAGAGGTGGTGCCGGTCATCGTTTCATCTACGGGACTAATCCCCAAAACTCTACAAGACAGCCTCACCAAACTAGGTCTTCACAAAAACACATACATCGATCTGCAGAAGGCTGCAATTTTGAATACTTGTCACACTGTCCGTAAATTTCTAAATATGTAACTGCTGTGCCTAATCCCATTTGCGTTTACAAACGCTCGGGATAGGTGAACATTACCAGCAAAAGCTGAGCAAGAGTACACTTGAATTGGAAATAATAATAATAATAATAATAATAATAATAATAATAATAATGATAATAATAATAATAATAATAATAATAATAATAATAATAATAATAATAATTAAATCTCAGGAATCGTCAGGTGAATCGACATTGCAACACCTTAAACTCTTGTCGCGTTCAAGTTGGTGCTAGAAGGGCTTGTTCGAAAAATGATTTACCTTCTTCCTCGGTTAGCGGTAGGCGCAGCGTGACACCGAGTAGGGCTACTGCGAACCACACTCAGGGGGAAAACAACATCGATCCTCCGCCACCGGCTTCTGATGTTTCTGGAGTGACGCAAGTCGGCACATCTACGACCACAAAAGCCGGAAAGCCCAGGAAGCGCATGAAGTGGACTATCGAGCTAAACTCATTCATTATGCGCTCCTACTTTAAAATCACGAATATGGAAACTGATATGACGACATACAGATACGCCCTCCACCGTGCATTCGTTAAACATTTTCCAGAATTTCACCATCTCACGGAACAGCGTATTGCTGACCAACGTCGAAGTATTGTGAAAAACAATCTACTACCCGGTCCGACGTTGCAACAAATTCGAGGTGAAGTCCTTCTTGACCTTCAAGATGGCGAGAATGACATAATTACCGATCAGGATACACATAAATCGGAGAATGCACAAGGAGACCACAATGGCGTTGAGGAAATAAACAATGATTGCGACAAAACCACCGATAATGACTATAATACCGAACTTTGTAAAGCACTAGCGGAATTTAATGGCACCAACCCAATACACCGGCCAAAACTACCCAAGCTTCGAACCAATAAGAGCACTAACAGCATACTAGCAGCTGTGAACTTACTACTGCAGAACTATGCTAAAGACTGCGAAGCGCTGGAACAACTTCACACTCTCATCTATTGTGGAGCGGTAGCAGTGATTCGAAGTCACAATCAACAGATCCAATGCCCTAAGAACAATCGAGGTAAAGACTACAAACAGCTCAAGCCTTGGTGGCAACGCCGGCTGGAAAAGTCCATTGATGACATCAGAAGGGAATTGGGGCAGCTTACAGAATTTAAAAACAACTTGAAACCGTCTAGGCGCTTAACAAACAGAGTGAGGAAGATCTATCGAAGAATCAACACTTATACAGGTCACCCACAACATAAACAACATGTATGTGAATATATCGATTCACTCAGGCAAAAGTTAAAGGCAAAATCAAAACGTTTGTCACGATATGTCAAGTGCACGAAAAGGAAACAACAGAACTACTTATTCAATAACAATCAGAAGTTATTTTACAGGCAACTAAGCGGTACTGTAAACAATCACAACCAAAGTCTCCCAGATAAAGATGAGCTAACGGAGTACTGGTCTTCTTTATGGTCGAACCCTATCGAACATAAATCCAACGCTCACTGGATTAGAACTGAGGAGGAAAAAATTAACATTGAACCAATGCCTTTCGTTAACTTGACAACAAGCGAGGTAACCGAAGCAATAAAGAGCACCAGTAGTTGGAAGACACCAGGAGTTGACAATGTCCAAAACTTCTGGTATAAGAAGTTTGACAGTCTGCATGAAGCAATGGCAAGATCATTTACACATATTCTGCAGCATCCAGGAGATACACCACCATTTCTGACACTGGGTTCGACCCACTTGCTTCCCAAAACGCATCAAACTCACGATCCTACGCAGTATAGACCTATAACATGCCTTCCAACTATATATAAAATATTAACGTCTTGCATTACTAACCGTATTTACAGACATGCCGATCAAAACAACATCTTGTCGGAAGAACAAAAAGGGTGCAGACGAGATCACCAAGGCTGCAAAGAGCAACTCATCATCGATTCGGTAATACTAAAACAGGCGCAAAAGCTACAGCGCAACATCTACACGGCTTTCGTAGATTATAGGAAAGCATTTGATAGCGTTCCACATTCCTGGCTTGTTAAAGTGTTGCAAATTTACAAAGTACACCCCACTCTTGTTACTTTTCTTGAATCATCGATGAAGCACTGGCGAACGAACCTTCATTTACAAATAAATGGTCAATACCTCGAAACTGATGAAATTTCTATCCGTAGGGGGATCTTCCAAGGCGACTCCCTGAGTCCACTTTGGTTTTGTTTGGCAATGAACCCACTCTCCAATCTACTTAACGATACGGATTACGGCTTTAAAATCAAGGCCAACAGAAACACTAGCTGCACTGTTTCCCACCTCTTATACATGGATGACATCAAAATATACGCATCAAACCAGCGTCAAATTCAACATTTACTTAATATTACTGAAAAATTTTCCAGTGATATACAAATGGGATTTGGATTAGACAAGTGCAAAACCTTAAATATCGAGAAGGGTAAAATCGTTAACGGAGATGTATTACTACCTAATGGGAACATTATAAATGCCATGCAAAATGGTGAAACCTACAAATATCTAGGATTTCAGCAAGCTAAGCTACTAGACCAGAAGCAAGCAAAAACCAAAATTCGAGGACAGTTCACTCAAAGGATAACTGCTTTATTGAAATCCCAGTTGAACGCAGGAAATCTTGCCAAAGCAATTAACACCTACGCCATACCGATCCTGACATACTCATTTGGAATTCTGAAGTGGACAAAAACAGAACTGGAAGATATTCAAAGAACAACGCGAACCATGATGACCAAACACAAATGTCACCACCCGACATCATCAGTTATTAGGACCACATTACCAAGAAAAGAGGGAGGGAGAGCTTTAACGGACATAGTTAATTTACATTATAATCAAATATCTAAACTCCAAAAGTTCTTCATTGGCAAGGCTCAAACATCTAAATTGCATGAGCTGGTCGCGAAAGCAGATAAAAACTATTCCCCCTTAGATCTTGTAAACCCTGATAAAAAACTTGAAATCGTTACAGACTCTGACAAACAGGCGGAGTGGGCCCAGAAAGCGCTTCATGGTCGACATCATCACGACCTCAATCAACCATATATCGACAAGGAAGCATCAAATAAGTGGCTCTCTGATGGAACATTGTTTCCAGAAACAGAAGGATTTATGATGGCGATCCAAGACCAAGTTATTAATACCAACAATTACAAGAAATTTGTTATAAGAGATCCAAACATCGTGTCGGACAAGTGCAGAAGGTGTCAACAAACAACAGAGACGATACAACACATTACGTCGGGATGTTCAGCCATAGCTAACATTGATTACCTACGCAGGCACAACCAACTGTGCAACATCATTCATCAGAAGTTGGCCAACAAATTTGGATTAGTTAACACTTACACGCCTTATTACAAGTACCATCCTCATGCAGTTCTAGAGAATGCTGATTTTAGACTATACTACGATAGGTCAATTATCACCGATAGACGGGTGACGAATAACCGGCCTGATATTGTAGTTGTGGATAAAAAAGCTAACTCGGTTCTTCTAGTGGATGTTGCTGTACCCAATAACAACAATATGTTAGAGAAATACAACGAGAAAATTGCAAAATACACCGATCTTGCAATTGAGGTAGGACAGATGTGGCATGCAGAGAAAGTAGAGGTGGTGCCGATCATCGTTTCATCTACGGGACTAATCCCCAAAACTCTACAAGACAGCCTCACCAAACTAGGTCTTCACAAAAACACATACATCGATCTGCAGAAGGCTGCAATTTTGAATACTTGTCACACTGTCCGTAAATTTTTAAATATGTAACTGCTGTGCCTAATCCCATTTGCGTTTACACACGCTCGGGATAGGTGAACATTACCAGCAAGAGCTGAGCAAGAGTACACTTGAGTTGGAAATAATAATAATAATAATAATAATAATAATAATAATAATAATAATAATAATAATAATAATAATAATAATAATAATAATAATAATAATAATAATAATAATAATAATAATAATAATAATAATAATAATAATAATAATAATAATAATAATAATAATAATAATAATAATAATAATAATAATAATAATAATAACCCGTGGGGGTACTGGTCCCCTATCGGGCGCTTCCCCAGGTAGTGGATCGGGGAATGCCTTTTAGATATAGAAGGTATCGAGGAAATTAAATACCTCGGAGCGAACCAAAACCAGTTAGTTTCAGGACACGACGGTCTCCATGTAAGGAGCGGTACTCCGACAGCGTCTGTTCTCCATGTAAGGAGCGGCTGAATCAGCACCTGGCAGTAGGTCTAAAATGCGACAATCACGATGTCGAATTGTAAAACAAGATTACCCCAGGTGGGTAGAGCTAAATGCTCAGAATCCCACACTGCTTGTGTACCTAGTACATCGGCTGTCTGCTCCACGGATTCTGGGGGGAGCAATAATTCGAGTGTAAATTCCGGGACCCTAAATCTCAGGAATCGTCAGGTGAATCGACATTGCAACACCTTAAACTCTTGTCGCGTTCAAGTTGGTGCTAGAAGGGCTTGTTCGAAAAATGTTTTACCTTCTTCCTCGGTTAGCGGTAGGCGCAGCGTGACACCGAGTAGGGCTACTGCGAACCACACTCAGGGGGAAAACAACATCGATCCTCCGCCACCGGCTTCTGATGTTTCTGGAGTGACGCAAGTCGGCACATCTACGACCACAAAAGCCGGAAAGCCCAGGAAGCGCATGAAGTGGACTATCGAGCTAAACTCATTCATTATGCGCTCCTACTTTAAAATCACGAATATGGAAACTGATATGACGACATACAGATACGCCCTCCACCGTGCATTCGTTGAACATTTTCCAGAATTTCACCATCTCACGGAACAGCGTATTGCTGACCAACGTCGAAGTATTGTGAAAAACAATCTACTACCCGGTCCGACATTGCAACAAATTCGAGGTGAAGTCCTTCTTGACCTTCAAGATGGCGAGAATGACATAATTACCGATCAGGATACACATAAATCGGAGAATGCACAAGGAGACCACAATGGCGTTGAGGAAATAAACAATGATTGCGACAAAACCACCGATAATGACTATAATACCGAACTTTGTAAAGCACTAGCGGAATTTAATGGCACCAACCCAATACACCGGCCAAAACTACCCAAGCTTCGAACCAATAAGAGCACTAACAGCATACTAGCAGCTGTGAACTTACTACTGCAGAACCATGCTAAAGACTGCGAAGCGCTGGAACAACTTCACACTCTCATCTATTGTGGAGCGGTAGCAGTGCTTCGAAGTCACAATCAACAAATCCAATCCCCAAAGAACAATCGGGGTAAAGACTACAAACAGCTCAAGCCTTGGTGGCAACGCCGGCTGGAAAAGTCCATTGATGACATCAGAAGGGAATTGGGGCAGCTAACAGAGTTTAAAAACAACTTGAAACCGTCTAGGCGCTTAACAAACAGAGTGAGAAAGATCTATCGAAAAATCAAAACTTTTACAGGTCACCCACAACATAAACAACATGTATGTGAATATATGGATTTACTCAGGCAAAAGTTAAAGGCAAAATCCAAACGTTTGTCACGATATGTCAAGTGCACGAAAAGGAAACAACAAAACTACTTATTCAATAACAATCAGAAGTTATTTTACAGGCAACTAAGCGGTACAGTAAACAATCACAACCAAAGTCTTCCAAATAAAGATGAGCTAACGGAGTACTGGTCTTCTTTATGGTCGAACCCTATCGAACATAAATCCAACGCTCACTGGATAAGAACTGAGGAGGAAAAAATAAACATTGAACCAATGCCTTTCGTTAACTTGACAACAAGCGAGGTAACCGAAGCTATAAAGAGCACCAGTAATTGGAAGACACCAGGAGTTGACAATGTCCAAAACTTCTGGTATAAGAAGTTCGACAGTCTGCATGAAGCAATAGCAAGATCATTTACACATATTCTGCAACATCCAGAAGATACACCACCATTTCTGACACTGGGTTCGACCCACTTGCTTCCCAAAACGCATCAAACTCACGATCCTACGCAGTATAGACCTATAACATGCCTTCCAACTATATATAAAATATTAACGTCTTGCATTACTAACCGTATTTACAGACATGCGGATCATAACAACATCTTGTCGGAAGAACAGAAAGGGTGCAGACGAGATCATCAAGGCTGCAAAGAACAACTCATCATCGATTCGGTAATACTAAAACAGGCGCAGAAGGAACAGCGCAACATCTACACGGCTTTCGTAGATTATAGGAAAGCATTTGATAGCGTTCCACATTCCTGGCTTGTTAAAGTTTTGCAAATTTACAAAGTACACCCCATTCTTGTTACTTTTCTTGAATCATCGATGAAGCACTGGCGAACGAACCTTCATTTACAAATAAATGGTCAATACCTCGTAACTGATGAAATTTCTATCCGTAGGGGGATCTTCCAGGGCGACTCCCTGAGTCCACTTTGGTTTTGTTTGGCAATGAATCCACTTTCCAAGCTACTTAACGATACGGATTACGGATTTAAAATCAAAGCCAACAGGAACACTAGCTGCACTGTTTCCCACCTTTTATACATGGATGACATCAAAATATACGCATCAAACCAGCGTCAAATTCAACATTTACTTAATATCACTGAAAAATTTTCCAGTGATATACAAATGGGATTTGGATTAGACAAGTGCAAAACCTTGAATATCGAGAAGGGTAAAATCGTTAACGGAGATGTGTTACTACCTAATGGGAACATTATAAATGCCATGCAAAATGGTGAAACCTACAAATATCTAGGATTTCAGCAAGCTAAGCTACTAGACCAGAAGCAAGCAAAAACCAAAATTCGAGGACAGTTCACTCAAAGGATAACTGCTTTATTGAAATCTCAGTTGAACGCAGGAAATCTTGCCAAAGCAATTAACACCTACGCCATACCGGTCCTGACATACTCATTTGGAATTCTGAAGTGGACAAAAACAGAACTGGAAGATATTCAAAGAACAACGCGAACCATGATGACCAAACACAAATGTCACCACCCGACATCATCAGTTATTAGGACCACACTACCAAGAAAAGAGGGAGGGAGAGCCCTAACGGACATAGTTAATTTACATTACAAACAAATATCCCAACTCCAAAAATACTTCATTGACAAGGCTCAAACATCTAAATTGCATGAGCTGGTCGCGAAAGCAGATAAAAACTATTCCCCCTTAGATCTTGTAAACCCTGATAATAAACTTGAAATCGTTACAGACTCTGACAAACAGGCAGAGTGGGCCCAGAAAGCGCTCCATGGTCGACATCATTACGACCTCAATCAACCATATATCGACAAGGAAGCATCAAATAAGTGGCTCTCTGATGGAACATTGTTTCCAGAAACAGAAGGATTTATGATGGCGATCCAAGACCAAGTAATTAATACCAATAATTACAAGAAATTCGTTATAAGAGATCCAAACATCGTGTCGGACAAGTGCAGAAGGTGTCAACAAACAACAGAGACGATACAACACATTACGTCGGGATGTTCAGCCATAGCTAACATTGATTACCTACGCAGACACAATCAACTGTGCAACATCATTCATCAGAAGTTGGCCAACAAATTTGGATTAGTTAACACCTACACGCCTTATTACAAGTACCATCCGCTTGCAGTTCTAGAGAACGCTGATTTTAGACTATACTTCGATAGGTCAATTATCACCGATAGACGGGTGACGAATAACCGGCCTGATATTGTAGTTGTGGATAAAAAAGCTAACTCGGTTCTTCTAGTGGATGTTGCTGTACCCAATAACAATAATATGTTAGACAAATACAACGAGAAAATTGCAAAATACACCGATCTTGCAATTGAGGTAGGGCAGATGTGGCAAGCAGAGAAAGTAGAGGTGGTGCCGGTCATCGTTTCATCTACGGGACTAATCCCCAAAACTCTACAAGACAGCCTCACCAAACTAGGTCTCCACAAAAACACATACATCGATCTGCAGAAGGCTGCAATTTTGAATACTTGTCACACTGTCCGTAAATTTCTAAATATGTAACTAGTATGCCTAATCCCATTTGCGTTTACACACGCTCGGGATAGGTGAATATTACCAGCAAGAGCTGAGCAAGAGTACACTTGAGTTGAAGATAATAATAATAATAATAATAATAATAATAATAATAAATGGGATTTGGATTAGACAAGTGCAAAACCTTAAAGATCGAGAAGGGTAAAATCGTTAACGGAGATGTATTACTACCTAATGGGAACATTATAAATGCCATGCAAAATGGTGAAACCTACAAATATCTAGGATTTCAGCAAGCTAAGCTACTTGACCAGAAGCAAGCAAAAACCAAAATTCGAGGACAGTTCACTCAAAGGATAACTGCTTTATTGAAATCCCAGTTGAACGCAGGAAATCTCGCCAAAGCAATTAACTCCTACGCCATACCGATCCTGACATACTCATTTGGAATTCTGAAGTGGACAAAAACAGAACTGGACGATATTCAAAGAACAACGCGAACCATGATGACCAAACACAAATGTCACCACCCGACATCATCAGTTATTAGGACCACATTACCAAGAAAAGAGGGAGGGAGAGCTTTAACGGACATAGTTAATTTACATTACAAACAAATATCCCAACTCCAAAAATTCTTCATTGGCAAGGCTCAAACATCTAAATTGCATGAGCTGGTCGCGAAAGCAGATAAAAACTATTCCCCCTTAGATCTTGTAAACCCTGATAATAAAATTGAAATCGTTACAGACTCTGACAAACAGGCAGAGTGGGCCCAGAAAGCGCTCCATGGTCGACATCATCACGACCTCAATCAACCATATATCGACAAGGAAGCATCAAATAAGTGGCTCTCTGATGGATCATTGTGTCCAGAAACAGAAGGATTTATGATGGCGATCCAAGACCAAGTAATTAATACCAATAATTACAAGAAATTTGTTATAAGAGATCCAAACATCGTGTCGGACAAGTGCAGAAGGTGTCAACAAACAACAGAGACGATACAACACATTACGTCGGGATGTTCAGCCATAGCTAACATTGATTACCTACGCAGACACAATCAACTTTGCAACATCATCCATCAGAAGTTGGCCAACAAATTTGGATTAGTTAACACCTACACGCCTTATTACAAGTACCATCCGCATGCAGTTCTAGAGAATGCTGATTTTAGACTATACTACGATAGGTCAATTATCACCGATAGACGGGTGACGAATAACCGGCCTGATATTGTGGTTGTGGATAAAAAAGCTAACTCGGTTCTCCTGGTGGATGTTGCTGTACCCAATAACAACAATATTTTAGACAAATACAACGACAAAATTGCAAAATACACCGATCTTGCATTTGAAGTAGGACAGATGTGGCATGCAGAGAAAGTAGAGGTGGTGCCGGTCATCGTTTCATCTACGGGACTTATCCCCAAAACTCTACAAGACAGCCTCACCAAACTAGGTCTTCACAAAAACACATACATCGATCTGCAGAAGGCTGCAATTTTGAATACGTGTCACACTGTCCGTAAATTTCTAAATATGTAACTGCTGTGCCTAATCCCATTTGCGTTTACACACGCTCGGGACAGGTGAACATTACCAGCAAGAGCTGAGCAAGAGTACACTTGAGTTGGAAATAATAATAATAATAATAATAATAATAATAATAATAATAATAATAATAATAATAATAATAATAATAATAATAATAATAATAATAATAATAATAATAATAATAATACCCGTGGGGGTACTGGTCCCCTATCGGGCGCTTCCCCAGGTGGTGGATCGGGGAATGCCTTTTAGATATAGAAGGTATCGAGGAAATTAAATACCTCGGAGCGAACCAAAACCAGTTAGTTTCAGGACACGACGGTCTCCATGTAAGGAGCGGTACTCCGACAGCGTCTGTTCTCCATGTAAGGAGCGGCTGAATCAGCACCTGGCAGTAGGTCTAAAATGCGACAATCACGATGTCGAATTGTAAAACTAGATTACCCCAGGTGGGTAGAGCTAAATGCTCAGAATCCCACACTGCTAGTGTACCTAGTACATCGGCTGTCTGCTCCACGGATTCTGGGGGGAGCAATAATTCGATTGTAAATTCCGGGACCTTAAATCTCAGGAATCGTCAGGTGAAGCGACATTGCAACACCTTAAACTCTTGTCGCGTTCAAGTTGGTGCTAGAAGGGCTTGTTCGAAAAATGATTTACCTTCTTCCTCGGTTAGCGGTAGGCGCAGCGTGACACCGAGTAGGGCTACTGCGAACCACACTCAGGGGGAAAACAACATCGATCCTCCGCCACCGGCTTCTGATGTTTCTGGAGTGACGCAAGTCGGCACATCTACGACCACAAAATCCGGAAAGCCCAAGAAGCGCATGAAGTGAACTCATTCATTATGCGCTCCTACTTTAAAATCACCAAGATGGAAACTGATATGACGACATACAGATACGCCCTCCACCGTGCATTCATTGAACATTTTCCAGAATTTCACCAACTCACGGAACAGCGTATTGCTGACCAACGTCGAAGTATTGTGAGAAACAATCTACTACCCGGTCCGACGTTGCAACAAATTCGAGGTGAAGTCCTTCTTGACCTTCAAGATGGAGAGAATGACATAATTACCGATCAGGATACACACGGAGAATGCACAAGGAGACCACAATGGCGTTGAGGAAATAAACAATGATTGCGACAAAACCACCGATAATGACTATAATACCGAACTTTGTAAAGCACTAGCGGAATTTAATGGCACCAACCCAATGCACCGGCCAAAACTAGCCAAGCTTCGAACCAATAAGAGCACTAACAGCATACTAGCAGCTGTGAACTTACTGCTGCAGAACCATGCTAAAGACTGCGAAGCGCTGGAACAACTTCACACTCTCATCTATTGTGGAGCGGTAGCAGTGCTTCGAAGTCACAATCAACAAATCCAATCCCCAAAGAACAATCGGGGTAAAGACTACAAACAGCTCAAGCCTTGGTGGCAACGCTGGCTGGAAAAGTCCATTGATGACATCAGAAGGGAATTGGGGCAGCTAACAGAGTTTAAAAACAACTTGAAACCGTCTAGGCGCTTAACAAACAGAGTGAGAAAGATCTACCGAAAAATCAAAACTTTTACAGGTCACCCACAACATAAACAACATGTATGTGAATATATGGATTTACTCAGGCAAAAGTTAAAGGCAAAATCCAAACGTTTGTCACGATATATCAAGTGCACGAAAAGGAAACAACAAAACTACTTATTCAATAACAATCAGAAGTTATTTTACAGGCAACTAAGCGGTACAGTAAACAATCACAACCAAAGTCTTCCAAAGAAAGATGAGCTAACGGAGTACTGGTCTTCTTTATGGTCGAACCCTATCGAACATAAATCCAACGCTCACTGGATAAGAACTGAGAAGGAAAAAATAAACATTGAACCAATGCCTCTCGTTAACTTGACAACAAGCGAGGTAACCGAAGCTATAAAGAGCACCTGTAGTTGGAAGACACCAGGAGTTGACAATGTCCAAAACTTCTGGTATAAGAAGTTTGACAGTCTGCATGAAGCAATAGCAAGATCATTTACACATATTCTGCAACATCCAGAAGATACACCACCATTTCTGACACTGGGTTCGACCCACTTGCTTCCCAAAACGCATCAAACTCACGATCCTACGCAGTATAGACCTATAACATGCCTTCCAACTATATATAAAATATTAACGTCTTGCATTACTAACCGTATTTACAGACATGCGGATCATAACAACATCTTGTCGGAAGAACAGAAAGGGTGCAGACGAGATCACCAAGGCTGCAAAGAACAACTCATCATCGATTCGGTAATACTAAAACAGGCGCAGAAGGAACAGCGCAACATCTACACGGCTTTCGTAGATTATAGGAAAGCATTTGATAGCGTTCCACATTCCTGGCTTGTTAAAGTTTTGAAAATTTACAAAGTACACCCCATTCTTGTTACTTTTCTTGAATCATCGATGAAGCACTGGCGAACGAACCTTCATTTACAAATAAATGGTCAATACCTCGAAACTGATGAAATTTCTATCCGTAGGGGGATCTTCCAGGGCGACTCCCTGAGTCCACTTTGGTTTTGTTTGGCAATGAATCCACTTTCCAAGCTACTTAACGATACGGATTACGGCTTTAAAATCAAAGCCAACAGGAGCACTAGCTGCACTGTTTCCCACCTTTTATACATGGATGACATCAAAATATACGCATCAAACCAGCGTCAAATTCAACATTTACTTAATATTACTGAAAAATTTTCCAGTGATATACAAATGGGATTTGGATTAGACAAGTGCAAAACCTTGAATATCGAGAAGGGTAAAATCGTTAACGGAGATGTGTTACTACCTAATGGGAACATTATAAATGCTATGCAAAATGGTGAAACCTACAAATATCTAGGATTTCAGCAAGCTAAGCTACTAGACCAGAAGCACGCAAAAACCAAAATTCGAGGACAGTTCACTCAAAGGATAACTGCTTTATTGAAATCCCAGTTGAACGCAGGAAATCTTGCCAAAGCAATTAACACCTACGCCATGCCGGTCCTGACATACTCATTTGGAATTCTGAAGTGGACAAAAACAGAACTGGAAGATATTCAAAGAACAACGCGAACCATGATGACCAAACACAAATGTCACCACCCGACATCATCAGTTATTAGGACCACACTACCAAGAAAAGAGGGAGGAAGAGCTCTAACGGACATAGTAAATTTACATTACAAACAAATATCCCAACTCCAAAAATTCTTCATTGGCAAGGCTCAAACATCTAAATTGCATGAGCTGGTCGCGAAAGCAGATAAAAACTATTCCCCCTTAGATCTTGTAAACCCTGATAATAAACTTGAAATCGTTACAAACTCTAACAAACAGGCAGAGTGGGCCCAGAAAGCGCTGCATGGTCGACATCATCACGACCTCAATCAACCATATATCGACAAGGAAGCATCAAATAAGTGGCTCTCTGATGGAACATTGTTTCCAGAAACAGAAGGATTCATGATGGCGATCCAAGACCAAGTAATTAATACCAATAATTACAAGAAATTTGTTATAAGAGATCCAAACATCGTGTCGGACAAGTGCAGAAGGTGTCAACAAACAACAAAGACGATACAACACATTACGTCGGGATGTTCAGCCATAGCTAACATTGATTACCTACGCAGACACAATCAACTTTGCAACATCATCCATCAGAAGTTGGCCAACAAATTTGGATTAGTTAACACCTACACGCCTTATTACAAGTACCATCCGCATGCAGTTCTAGAGAATGCTGATTTTAGACTATACTACGATAGGTCAATTATCACCGATAGACGAGTGACGAATAACCGGCCTGATATTGTGGTTGTGGAAAAAAAGCTAACTCGGTTCTTCTAGTGGATGTTGCTGTACCCAATAACAACAATATGTTAGACAAATACAACGAGAAAATTGCAAAATACACCGATCTTGCAATTGAGGTAGGACAGATGTGGCAGGCAGAGAAAGTAGAGGTGGTGCCGGTCATCGTTTCATCTACGGGACTAATCCCCAAAACTCTACAAGACAGCCTCACCAAACTAGGTCTTCACAAAAACACATACATCGATCTGCAGAAGGCTGCAATTTTCAATACTTGTCACACTGTCCGTAAATTTCTAAATATGTAACTGCTGTGCCTAATCCCATTTGCGTTCACACACGCTCGGGATAGGTGAACATTACCAGGAAGAGCTGAGCAAGAGTACACTTGCGTTGGAAATAATAATAATAATAATAGGGGTCAAGGTGAAATATCACCAGGGGTTTGGTCACGCGTAACTCAAAGCTTCGCTTATAGCCTCTGCCACCCAAGATCGTCCGTGCGTGGTGAAGAACCACATCCTACACGAGGTGACCCTGTTCTTGCAGAACACGGCGAATCTATTGAAGTAAACCAAGAAAAATAATCCGTAACCTAAGGCGTTCGCCGTGCTGAAAGGTGAATGGCTCCACGCCAGAGAGTCGCAAACGGCTGTCTCCGAATACCTGGGGACCTTCGGAGCATGTACCCCTTCGTCGGTATGGGTGCACTGCCGCAGTCGAGTTTAGTTCATCCCTTCTCGTGGGAACATTTATGAGTGTTTCAGAATCTATAAATTCCCAAGAGATCCCAGCCTCTATAAGCAGGGATGTGGTTGCGAGTCCACATACAGAAAAAACTCCCGCCCAAAGTACGAGCCAGAAGACGGCGGTTTCACCCCGGTTTCTGGTCGTCAAAAGAGATGAAGGAGATTTCACAAATGTGAATCCCTTTATTATTCATAAGGTTTTATATGGTTCCGCATGCAGTTCTAGAGAATGCTGATTTTAGACTATACTACGATAGGTCAATTATCACCGATAGACGAGTGACGAATAACCGGCCTGATATTGTGGTTGTGGAAAAAAAGCTAACTCGGTTCTTCTAGTGGATGTTGCTGTACCCAATAACAACAATATGTTAGACAAATACAACGAGAAAATTGCAAAATACACCGATCTTGCAATTGAGGTAGGACAGATGTGGCAGGCAGAGAAAGTAGAGGTGGTGCCGGTCATCGTTTCATCTACGGGACTAATCCCCAAAACTCTACAAGACAGCCTCACCAAACTAGGTCTTCACAAAAACACATACATCGATCTGCAGAAGGCTGCAATTTTCAATACTTGTCACACTGTCCGTAAATTTCTAAATATGTAACTGCTGTGCCTAATCCCATTTGCGTTCACACACGCTCGGGATAGGTGAACATTACCAGCAAGAGCTGAGCAAGAGTACACTTGCGTTGGAAATAATAATAATAATAATAGGGGTCAAGGTGAAATATCACCAGGGGTTTGGTCACGCGTAACTCAAAGCTTCGCTTATAGCCTCTGCCACCCAAGATCGTCCGTGCGTGGTGAAGAACCACATCCTACACGAGGTGACCCTGTTCTTGCAGAACACGGCGAATCTATTGAAGTAAACCAAGAAAAATAATCCGTAACCTAAGGCGTTCGCCGTGCTGAAAGGTGAATGGCTCCACGCCAGAGAGTCGCAAACGGCTGTCTCCGAATACCTGGGGACCTTCGGAGCATGTACCCCTTCGTCGGTATGGGTGCACTGCCGCAGTCGAGTTTAGTTCATCCCTTCTCGTGGGAACATTTATGAGTGTTTCAGAATCTATAAATTCCCAAGAGATCCCAGCCTCTATAAGCAGGGATGTGGTTGCGAGTCCACATACAGAAAAAACTCCCGCCCAAAGTACGAGCCAGAAGACGGCGGTTTCACCCCGGTTTCTGGTCGTCAAAAGAGATGAAGGAGATTTCACAAATGTGAATCCCTTTATTATTCATAAGGTTTTATATGGTTTAATGGGAGATGCTAAGCAGGTTCGTAAAATAAAAGATGGTCTATTGGTAGAAACTACCTCAGCTGCTCAATCCAGACGTTTAATGACTGTTAAACAATTTGGTGATTTCGTTGTAGAAGTTGTACCCCATCGAAACTTGAACACCTCCAAAGGCGTAATATACTGTCCAGACTTACTAAATTGCTCCATTGAAAATATTTTAGCTGGTTTAAAAGACCAAGGCGTACTTGAAGTACGTCGAATCAAAATAAAAAGAAACGGAACCTTAACAGATTCACCTAACCACGTGATCACACCAGTTTTACCAAAGCGGATCAAAGTTGCTTTCTACAGTCTGCAGGTTAGGTTGTATGTGCCAGCACCAGTGAGGTGCTTCAAATGTCAACGTTTTGGGAACATGTCATCCACCTGCAATAGCGAACAGCTGTGTGTATGTGGTAAACCCTTACATGAAGGTAGACCCTGTGATGAACCAGTTACGTGTGTGAATTGTGAGGGAAGACATATCCTACACAGAAGCCAAAAGGAAAGTTAATATCCCAACACCAATCCCCAACAGCTCTTACGCCAAAGTTACAGCTTCTCCTTCAAAATTAGACTACACTGGTCTTATCGAGGAACTTGTGCCCAAGATAGTGTCGGCACTGGCTTCTAAGAATGTTTTTAATCCACCTGTTTCAACGTCTAAGCCGCTATTAATGTCCGACCATTCAGAAAAACGTAAAAGGAATGAACCTTCGGAGACTTTCTCACAATCATCAGGTAATGAAACTTCTCAAAGCTCCCAGGTTACTGACTGGGAAAAAAAGAGGTAACCGGGATGGCAAAAAGGAAGACCTAGGAAAGTTTCCCAAGCTCTGTGATATTTTACTATTTATTGAGTTATTGTTCTATTTATTCTACTTATATATTACTTATTTATTTACTTGGGTGTTACTCGTCTGCCTGTTTGTTTCTGCTTTATACATAAATATTTTTTTTAATTGCAAATGGATCCAATGGAAAATATAGTTCAATGGAATTGTAATGGATGTAAAACTCACTTATGTGAACTTAAGGCAATTATTCTAGAAAAATCTCCTGCTGTGATTTGTTTACAAGAAACGCATTTCAAGCCAGAAGAGAGCTCCTCACTCAGAGAATATAAATGCTTTCGTACCGATATACTACCAAGACTACGCGCAAGAAGTGGCGTAGCCATTTTTGTTTTGACAACATACCAGTTACAAAGCTGAATATACAAAGTAATTTACTGGTTGTAGCTGTTAAAATATCGTTTCCAGTTAAAATGAACATTTGTAACGTCTTAGATTTCTATTCTGGTGACCAACTGTTCTATAATCTGGCCTTCACAAGACAAGAGTTGAATGAAGCTTTATCTAGGTGTAAGTCTTCTAGCCCCGGCCCAGATAAAATAACATACGATCTCATTAAAGGTCTGCCAATATTCGCTAAATAAAATCTTTTAGAACTGTACAATAAAATATGGAAAGAAGGTTGTTATCCTGAACAATGGAGAAAAGCTCATGTCATACCACTCCTTAAGCCAGACAAAGATCCTACTCTAGCATCAAGCTATAGACCAATTTCACTAACCTGTTGCTTGGGAAAAATTTTGGAAAAAATGGCCTCGATTCGTCTTACATGGATTCTTGAGTCCAATAATCTCATAAGCCATCATCAGTCAGGATTCCGTGAGGCTCGCTCTGCAATGGACAATCTGGTACATATTGAAGATAGTATACAGAATAGCTTTGCCAATCGAAGTCACCTTGTTGCTATCTTTTTTGACCTAGAAAAGGCGTTCGACATGACATGGAGATATGGAATCTTGAAAAAATTGCACAACTGGGGACTGCATGGAAATCTGCCGCGTTTCATAGATACCTTTCTTCAGGGTAGATCTCTCAACGTTAAACTCGGAAATGAGCTTTCAGACAGTAGAGTCCTACAAAACGTAATACCACAGGGTTCAACATTAAGTGCTATACTTTTTTCAGTCGCAGTAAATATTTTAGTCGACTGCGTTCAACACCCTGTGCAGAAATGCATATATGTAGATGATCTAGCCATTTTTTACTCTTCTAAAGATATTAAGACCACAGAGAAAACACTCCAAAACTCAATTAACCACCTAGTCGAACAAGCAGCAAAACAAGGATTCAAATTTTCCAGTACTAAAACGAGAGCAATCCATTTTTGTCGGCTAAGAAAACCTCACAGAGGTCCTCATCTAGAAATAATGGGCACTCCTATTGAACTGGTGAATTCTTACAAATTTTTAGGCGTGACTCTGGATAGTAGGCTAAATTGGAATAAGCAAATAGAACAAGTCATCTTCAAGTCTAAGAAAGTTTTAAATATCATCAGAGCTCTTTCAAGTTTAAACTGGGGATGCGATCGAGAAATTCTCATAAGGCTTTACAAAACACTAATACTACCCCGTATTGACTATGGAAGCATACTTTATGGCGGGGCAAGAAAAACAAAACTAAAAAAAATTGATTCGATTCAAGGTACAGCTTTAAAACTAGCCTTGGGTGCTTTCCGTACAACTCCTCTTGAATCTCTAAATTGTGATGCCAGTGTCCTTCCACTTCAGATCAGAAGAAATCAACTGCTTCTAAACTACGCTTTAAATATTTGGTCTCAACCAAATCATCCTAATTATAACTTGATCTACAATGAAGCCAGAAGAACTAACTTTGAAGAACGCCCGACAATAACAAGGCCCGTTAGCGTACGAATAGCTGAAGCCTTAAACGCTTATAATGTACAACTTCCTAATGTGTTTAGTCGCTATTGTGGCAATAATTCTCCATGGACGATAAAGTTACCAAAAGTAAATATCGAATGTAATTTGTCAAAAAAATCGGAAACAAATCAAATGTTACTTTTATCCAGATTTCGGTCCACCCTAGAGAAATACCCAAACAGCTACGCTATATATACAGACGGTTCCAAATCTAGTCGCGGTGTTGGTAGTGCATTTTATACGTACGGCGAAATCTTCACATGGTCACTTCCCCTTCTAACAACTGTATTTACAGCAGAATTATTTGCAATTTGGCAAGGGATAAAATATGTAAATGAGACAATTATCAATTCCAAAGTCATAGTTATCTGCTCAGACTCTCTAAGTTCACTGGATGCCATTCAGAATACCTTTTCCTCTGATCCTCTCATACAAATCATCCTAGCCCTAGTGACAGAACTGCAAAATAAAGGTAAAGATATCAATTTTATATGGACTTCCAGTCATTGTGGGATATAAGGGAATGAACTAGCAGATCAGGCAGCTAGTGAAGCGAGTGGTGAAGAGGTGGAAGAGAATGTACAAATACGATACCAGGACGTGAAGAAATATATAAAAGAACAAGTAATTATACTGTGGCAACAAAACTGGTCTAGAAGTGATATGCGTCTCAAAATTATAAAATCAAATGTGAATAAATGGATCCTACCAACCAATTTAAAGAGACGAGAACAAATAGCGATTTCCAGACTACGGTTTGACATACACGAACGACTAACAGTTTTATGCTGTTAGGCACCAGGCAACCAAGGTGTGAAATATGTCATGTATATTTAACTATTAAGCACATACTAGTGGAATGCGTTAAGTACTCGATAGTCCGGCAAACAATAGGTCTTAGTAATGACATTAAAACATGTTTGAACAATGATATCAGTAACATTAAGAAGCTACTTGATTTTCTACATCAAACGAAATTGTTAAAACAACTATAAACTAAATGCTACACTGAAGATTTTCACCGTTAGTTAAAATAGTTAATGGGCTAATGACCATAGAAGTCGATGCCCTATCTCAAAAAAAAAATTCCTCGAAGGGGGGCATGCTGGTGTCATGGTGGGCCATGCCCATCGTGATGCTGGCATACTAAGGGTCTGACGAACTCACGAGACCCCAGTCCACTGCCCGCTGACCCATCCTCTCCTAATCCATTTTCCTTCACGAATCACTACGGAATTTCAGAGGAGTAAACCTCAATAAAAAATCTGGAATCTTAAGGTGGAAGCTATCGTGCCAACAAGATGAATGGCTCATCCAAAATGCAGTTATTAACGATGCCCTGTGATTGCCAGGCGATCCTCATTTGTATGCAGCCTTCCTGTGGTAAGGGAGCACTGCCACAGTGGACCTTGAAATTCTTCCCTACTCGTGGGAACTGAATGAGTTCTGATAAAATACAATCACCAATGGTCGCAGAGGGTGGTGCTGAATCTGCGACTACATATAAGCACCAACAAACAAAGAACACGAATCAGGAGACGAGAAATCAACCTCGGTTTTTGATCGTGAAAAGAAAAGAAGGAGATTTCGCTACAACGAATCTCTTCTTATTACATAGATATATTTACGGAAAAGTGGGACAGGTAAAAAATATGCGAAAAATAAAGAACGGCCTACTACTCGGAACAGTTTCTGCAGCACAATCAAGTCAAATTAAAAAATTAACTCATGTTCTAAATTACGAAGTTGAAATAGTTCCACATATCAAACTAAATCAATCTCAAGGTGTAGTAAATTGTAGAGATCTCTTAAACTGTACAGAACAAGAAATATCAGATGAACTAAAAGATCAAGGGATAATAGGAGTAAATCAGAGAAGGCTTATTAATCGAAACCACTTCTGCTGCACAATCTAAGCGTCTATTACAAATTACAAAGTTCCTCGAAGATGAAGTAGAAATTATACCACATATAGGACTAAACCAATCTAAGGGAGTCATCAGTTGTCGCGATCTACTCAACTGTACTGTAGAAGAAATATTGGAAGAAATTAAAGACCAAGGTGTAATTGCAATCAGAAGAATGAAAACCAAACGCGACGGTAAAATTATCGATACACCTAGCCACATCCTCACTTTCAACTCACCAAAGCTCCCGAAAGAAGTGAAGATAGCGTTTTATATATTAAAAATCCGCCAGTACATACCGCCCCCCCTTCGCTGTTTTAAATGCCAACTTTTAGGCCACACTGCCACAAAATGCACCAAAGATCAGGTATGTGTATGTGGCAAACCATTGCACCCCGGTAACGTATATGAAACACCAATAACATGTATACATTGCAAAGGACCGCATTCCGCACGTGCAAAAGAATGCCCGATATACAAACAAGAGGTCGCTATACAGGAAATTAAAGTAAAAGACAAAATATCATATCAAGAAGCCAGAAGAAAAGTTATAATTACAACACCAAAAGAAAATATATCATATGCTAGTGTTGCCGTCCCTCGTCCACCAACCCAACCAACTCCAACAACCCCATATAATCCTCAAGAATTGGCCAACTCCTTAATCCCACATCTAACAAAAGCCCTTAAGGAACATTTCGCAATACCATTCCAAGCGCCACAAACAATCCCTAATAACGAAGACAACGAAAACACTAACAGAACATACAGATAGGGCGTCGGCCCATCTTTGTAGTGGAACGCTTCTGAAGCGATAATGACAACCAAGCAAGGTCGAGCACGGTTAGTACTTGGATGGGTGACCACTGGGGAAACACCGTCGTAGAGCCCGTACAGCCTGCAGCGAATCACTTTAGATTACTAGGGTCAGTAGCATATCACAGCTCGCAGGCATTATACCAATGAGCACGAGGTATAATGGAGATATGCCGTCTTTCGGATGAGACGTAAAACCAAGGTCCCGAGTCCATGGATGTTGGGCTCGATAAAGATCCCTACCACTGGTTGGAACACTAGTGGATTCGGCAAAATTTCCGGTTAGGGGTAGAGTGCTCCCGGCGTCGGTGATTAGCCTAAGTTGCGCAGAAATGGACCGACGTTAAATAACCGAATAAAAAAAAAACATACAGCTCAGATATGGATTCGATCATCAATGATACTTCGCCAGGTGGGCAAACAAAGAAAAAGAGAAAACGTGGATGGAAGAAGGGTAGACTCAGAAAAACCCCACAGAAAAGTGAATCGGACTTACCATCGGATATACCCACAAAAAAAACATACCTGTAATATATTTTAGTTTTAAAAAGGGGATGGAGCAAAACCTCCCCTCAAAAAATAACAGACATATACATTATATTGTATCTAACTTCTACAAATAATAATAAATGAACAAATACGAAAATATATTACAATGGAATTGTAACGGATGCAGATATCATTATCCAGAACTAAAAACACTTATTTTAAATAAAAATCCGTTTTGTATATGTCTTCAAGAAACACATCTTAAACCAGAAGAACAGTTTAACTTAAGAGGTTATAAATCATTTAGATATGATGACATACCTAACAAAAGAGCTAAAGATGGAGTGGCGATTTTCATAAAATATAATATTCACGCCGAAGAAATCAACCTGCCTACTTCTCTACAAGCTGTAGCAGTTACTATAAAATATCCATTGAAGGTGACGATCTGTAGTATTTATCTTCCCAACAACAATTGGACAGGTCAAGAAATTCGTGGACTCTTTCAACAACTTCCCCAGCCATTTATAATATCTGGAGACTTCAACGCTCATAATCAATTATGGGGGTCTAATAAAGTATGCCCAGGAGGTAGAATACTGGAAGATATTATAGACGACCTAGACATAGCCTTGCTAAATACAGGAGAAGGGACTTACATCAATTCAAGAGCAGGAAACCTTTCTCACTTAGACCTAACGTTGTGTAGTGCAAATATTGCAGCAAATTTCAAATGGAATGTACTCGATGAAGAAAATGCTGATCATATACCAATCTCAATTGAACTTGGAATTAGCCAAAATAGTAACGAAGTTAGGAAACGTTGGATAATGGAGAAAGCAGATTGGTATATATATAAGAATACGTTAGAAACAACTGAGTTTACAAACGAAAACATATCAAGTCAAGTAGACAATCTGACCAAAACCATCCAATTTACAGCTGAGATAAGTATTCCTAAGTCAAAAGGAGGCAATATCAAGAAAAAGGTACCTTGGTGGAATTATGCAATAGGAGCTGCAATAAGAGAGAAAAAAAGAACTTTCAATAAATTTAAGAAATACCCTAATACAGAAAACATGCTGATTTTCAAAAAAGCACGAGCTAGAGCTAGATTTTTAATTGTAAAAGGTAAAAAAGAATCATGGAAATAGTACGTCAGCTCCATCAATAGAGAGACCCCTATTAAAGAAGTGTGGGAAAAAATCAAAGCAATAAAAGGACGACATTTTAATAAAACACCCACTATGCTGATTGTAAACGGGAGAGAAATCACAGGTGACCAAAATATTGCAGAAGAACTGGCAGCCTTCCTGAGAAATATAAGTTCAGATGCCAATTATAGCGATATGTTTAAAAATACAAAAACTGTAAACGAACAAATTGATATAGATTTTAAAAGTATCAAAGCGAGACGTACAACTCCCCATTTACCATCCATGACCTGGAAAATGCATTACAATCTGTTAAAAAATCAGCCCCTGGACCAGATGAAATACCATACGAATTCCTCAGCAATTTACCTGACAGTAAAAAAATGTACCTAGTCAGTTTATTTAATGAATTATGGGAGCAAGGAACTTACCCAGAACAATGGAAAGAAGCCAGCATCATAGCTATACCTAAACCAGGAAAAGATCACCTTGATCCGTCTAATTACCGACCAATATCTCTCACTTGCTGCCTTGGAAAAACTTTCGAAAAAATAATTAGTTATCGCCTAATGTGGGAATTAGAAAATAAGGGCTGATTAAATCAATACCAGATGGGATTTCGCATGAATAGGTCAACTATTGACCATTTAGTGCTAATTGAGGGCTACATACAAAAAAGCTTTGCTAATAGGTCTCACACAGTAGCAGTGTTCTTTGATATAGAGAAGGCCTACGATACTGCATGGCGATATGGTATATTGGATATATTGCACAAATGGGGATTTAAAGGTCGCCTACCACAACTCATAAAGAGTTTTTTAACCGATAGGTCCTTCAGAGTGAGGGTTGGTACTACGATATCAGATAATCAAATATTAAAGAATGGTATTCCTCAAGGATCAATTTTGAGTGTTACCCTGTTTTTGATAGCAATAAATGGATTAGCAGAATGTATTCCAAACGACGTAGGCAGGAGCTTATTTGTAGATGACTTATCGATTTATTACCAAGCCTCAGAAATGGCACAGATAGAAACAATGCTGCAAAGCACTATAGATAAGATAACTGAATATGCCGATCAACATGGTTTTAAAATATCAATTAAAAAGACGTGTTGCGTACATTTTTGCAGACTTCGGAAACCACATAATCACCCAATCCTTACACTTTACGGAAACAATATTGAAATTAAACCTTCTCACAAATTTCTGGGCTTGATACTAGACAAAAAAATTACTTTGGAAGGAACACATCTCTGAATTGATTGTACAGTGTAAAAAACGCCCAAATATAATAAGATCAGTTTGTAACCTTAATTGGGGAGCAGATTCAATAATTCTAATCCAGCTTTACAAGTCTCTTATATTATTCAAAATAGACTACGGTAGTGTGGTCTATGCAAATCACACTTAAAAAAATTGAATACTATACAAGCAACCGGATTAAGATTGGCACTAGGGGCTTCTCGAACAAGTCCCTATTCATCACTGTGTTGTGAAGCTGGAGTCCAACCATTAGAATACAGAAGAAAATATATAATTATCAACTATTATAACAAAATTAAATCTCTGCAAAAACACCCTGTATTAGATCTCATACAGGAGGACGAACAAAACTCATATGAAAATCGTCTAAACAAACCAGCAATAGCTCGCGCAAAAGCATTAATATTGGAATTTCTACCAACTATAGAACTTCACACCTTTATAGACGATGAATACGAGCCCTGGAAAATCCAAACTCCAAAAATATACATAGATTGTCTTAAATATAACAAAATTGACACCCCCAAGGAAATAATACAAAACGAAGTACAAAACATATTATTCAACCATGACAATCCACTAGAAATATACACAGATGGCTCTAAGACAACAAGGTGTGGGATGTGCGATCACTACTGAACAAGAGACTTATCAATGGGGATTCAAGAACTTCACCACCATATATTACGCAGAGATGTACGCAATTCTTCAGGCCCTGAAGTATACAGAAAACAACGCTTTGGAAAATGTGGCAATTTGTACAGACTCATTAAGCTCATTGCAGTCAATAAAAAAACAATATGAACAAGAACCAGTTACCAAAACCATCTTAAGCATGCTGCAGCGATTAACAGACAAAGGAACGAAAATTATTTTTATTTGGGTACCAAGTCATTGTGGTATAAAAGGTAACGAAATAGCTGACAAAGCGGCCAAAGAAGCTGCTACATCTGGAAATAGAGACGTAATAAAATACAGCCTTGGAGACATTGAGCACTACATAAGGAACAAAATCATAGAACAGTGGCAAAATGACTGGAACGGTACTTGTACCGGATTAAAACAAATAAAACACAGGGTGCAAATGACGCCAACAATAAACCAGATGATAACAAGGAAGGAACAGGTCATACTGACAAGACTACGGATAGGTCACACACATCTGACTTCTTCCCACCTCCTATTAGGGACACGCCCTGCACAATGCGAGATATGCCATACTCCCGTCACTGTGAAACATATTATTACTGACTGCCCGAAATATGAAAACCAAAGAAAAAACAAACATCTACCAACTGATTTTAAGAGATGCTTAACAGAACATACACACCAGGAAAGTATATTAAACTTTCTGAAGACAATAGGATTATACCATAAGCTGTAGAAAAAAAAGAGATAATATCCGAAATTATTATAAGGCTAATGACCTAGAAGTCGAAGCCAGAGTAAAGATGGATTGGGGAATGCCTTTTAGATATAGAAGGTATCGAGGAAATTAAATACCTCGGAGCGAACCAAAACCAGTTAGTTTCAGGACACGACGGTCTCCATGTAAGGAGCGGTACTCCGACAGCGTCTGTTCTCCATGTAAGGAGCGGCTGAATCAGCACCTGGCAGTAGGTCTGAAATGCGACAATCACGATGTCGAATTGTAAAACAAGATTACCCCAGGTGGGTAGAGCTAAATGCTCAGAATCCCACACTGCTTGTGTACCTAGTACATCGGCTGTCTGCTCCACGGATTCTGGGGGGAGCAATAATTCGAGTGTAAATTCCGGGACCTTAAATCTCAGGAATCGTCAGGTGAATCGACATTGCAACACCTTAAACTCTTGTCGCGTTCAAGTTGGTGCTAGAAGGGCTTGTTCGAAAAATGATTTACCTTCTTCCTCGGTTAGCGGTAGGCGCAGCGTGACACCGAGTAGGGCTACTGCGAACCACACTCAGGGGGAAAACAACATCGATCCTCCGCCACCGGCTTCTGATGATTCTGGAGTGACGCAAGTCGGCACATCTACGACCACAAAAGCCGGAAAGCCCAGGAAGCGCATGAAGTGGACTATCGAGCTAAACTCATTCATTATGCGCTCCCACTTTAAAATCACGAATATGGAAACTGATATGACGACATACAGATACGCCCTCCACCGTGCATTCATTGAACATTTTCCAGAATTTCACCATCTCACGGAACAGCGTATTGCTGACCAACGTCGAAGTATTGTGAGAAACAATCTACTACCCGGTCCGACGTTGCAACAAATTCGAGGTGAAGTCCTTCTTGACCTTCAAGATGGAGAGAATGACATAATTACCGATCAGGATACACATAAATCGGAGAATGCACAAGGAGACCACAATGGCGTTGAAGAAATAAACAATGATTGCGACAAAACCACCGATAATGACTATAATACCGAACTTTGTAAAGCACTAGCGGAATTTAATGGCACCAACCCAATACACCGGCCAAAATTACCAAAGCTGCGAACCAATAAGAGCACTAACAGCATACTAGCAGCTGTGAACTTACTACTGCAGAACCATGCTAAAGACTGCGAGGCGCTGGAACAACTTCACACTCTCATCTATTGTGGAGCGGTAGCAGTGATTCGAAGTCACAATCAACAGATCCAATCCCCTAAGAACAATCGGGGTAAAGACTACAAACAGCTCAAGCCTTGGTGGCAACGCCGGCTGGAAAAGTCCATTGATGACATCAGAAGGGAATTGGGGCAGCTTACAGAATTTAAAAACAACTTGAAACCGTCTAGGCGCTTAACAAACAGAGTGAGGAAGATCTATCGAAGAATCAACACTTATGCAGGTCACCCACAACATAAACAACATGTATGTGAATATATCGATTCACTCAGGCAAAAGTTAAAGGCAAAATCAAAACGTTTGTCACGATATGTCAAGTGCACGAAAAGGAAACAACAGAACTACTTATTCAATAACAATCAGAAGTTATTTTACAGGCAACTAAGCGGTACTGTAAACAATCACAACCAAAGTCTCCCAGATAAAGATGAGCTAACGGAGTACTGGTCTTCTTTATGGTCGAACCCTATCGAACATAAATCCAACGCTCACTGGATAAGAACTGAGGAGGAAAAAATTAACATTGAACCAATGCCTTTCGTTAACTTGACAACAAGCGAGGTAACCGAAGCTATAAAGAGCACCAGTAATTGGAAGACACCAGGAGTTGACCATGTCCAAAACTTCTGGTATAAGAAGTTTGACAGTCTGCATGAAGCAATGGCAAGATCATTTACACATATTCTGCAGCATCCAGAAGATACACCACCATTTCTGACACTGGGTTCGACCCACTTGCTTCCCAAAACGCATCAAACTCACGATCCTACGCAGTATAGACCTATAACATGCCTTCCAACTATATATAAAATATTAACGTCTTGCATTACTAACCGTATTTACAGACATGCCGATCAAAACAACATCTTGTCGGAAGAACAAAAAGGGTGCAGACGAGATCACCAAGGCTGCAAAGAGCAACTCATCATCGATTCGGTAATACTAAAACAGGCGCAGAAGGAACAGCGCAACATCTACACGGCTTTCGTTGATTATAGGAAAGCATTTGATAGCGTTCCACAATACCTCGAAACTGATGAAATTTCTATCCGTAGGGGGATCTTCCAAGGCGACTCCCTGAGTCCACTTTGGTTTTGTTTGGCAATGAATCCACTCTCCAATCTACTTAACGATACGGATTACGGCTTTAAAATCAAGGCCAACAGAAACACTAGCTGCACTGTTTCCCACCTCTTATACATGGATGACATCAAAATATACGCATCAAACCAGCGTCAAATTCAACATTTACTTAATATTACTGAAAAATTTTCCAGCGATATACAAATGGGATTTGGATTAGACAAGTGCAAAACCTTAAATATCGAGAAGGGTAAAATCGTTAACGGAGATGTATTACTACCTAATGGGAACATTATAAATGCCATGCAAAATGGTGAAACCTACAAATATCTAGGATTCCAGCAAGCTAAGCTACTTGACCAGGAGCAAGCAAAAACCAAAATTCGAGGACAGTTCACTCAAAGGATATCTGCTTTATTGAAATCCCAGTTGAACGCAGGAAATCTTGCCAAAGCAATTAACACCTACGCCATACCGATCCTGACATACTCATTTGGAATTCTGAAGTGGACAAAAACAGAACTGGAAGATATTCAAAGAACAACGCGAACCATGATGACCAAACACAAATGTCACCACCCGACATCATCAGTTATTAGGACCACACTACCAAGAAAAGAGGGAGGGAGAGCTCTAACGGACATAGTAAATTTACATTACAAGCAAATATCCCAACTCCAAAAATTCTTCATTGGCAAGGCTCAAACATCTAAATTGCATGAGTTGGTCGCGAAAGCAGATAAAAACTATTCCCCCTTAGATCTTGTGAACCCTGATAATAAACTTGAAATCGTTACAGACTCTGACAAACAGGCAGAGTGGGCCCAGAAAGCGCTCCATGGTCGACATCATCACGACCTCAATCAACCATATATCGACAAGGAAGCATCAAATAAGTGGCTCTCTGATGGAACATTGTTTCCAGAAACAGAAGGATTTATGATGGCGATCCAAGACCAAGTAATTAATACCAATAATTACAAGAAATTTGTTATAAGAGATCCAAACATCGTGTCGGACAAGTGCAGAAGGTGTCAACAAACAACAGAGACGATACAACACATTACGTCGGGATGTTCAGCCATAGCTAACATTGATTACCTACGCAGGCACAACCAACTGTGCAACATAATTCATCAGAAGTTGGCCAACAAATTTGGATTAGTTAACACCTACACGCCTTATTACAAGTACCATCCACATGCAGTTCTAGAGAATGCTGATTTTAGACTATACTACGATAGGTCAATTATCACCGATAGACGGGTGACGAATAACCGGCCTGATATTGTAGTTGTGGATAAAAAAGCTAACTCGGTTCTTCTAGTGGATGTTGCTGTACCCAATAACAACAATATGTTAGACAAATACAACGAGAAAATTGCAAAATACACCGATCTTGCAATTGAGGTAGGACAGATGTGGCAGGCAGAGAAAGTAGAGGTGGTGCCAGTCATCGTTTCATCTACGGGACTAATCCCCAAAACTCTACAAGACAGCCTCACCAAACTAGGTCTTCACAAAAACACATACATCGATCTGCAGAAGGCTGCAATTTTGAATACTTGTCACACTGTCCGTAAATTTCTAAATATGTAACTGCTGTGCCTAATCCCATTTGCGTTTACACACGCTCGGGATAGGTGAACATTACCAGCAAGAGCTGAGCAAGAGTACACTTGAGTTGGAAATAATAATAATAATAATAATAATAATAATAATAATAATAATAATAATTGATGACATCAGAAGGGAATTGGGGCAGCTAACAGAATTTAAAAACAACTTGAAACCGTCTAGGCGCTTAACAAACAGAGTGAGAAAGATCTATCGAAAAATCAAAACTTTTACAGGTCACCCACAACATAAACAACATGTATGTGAATATATGGATTTACTCAGGCAAAAGTTAAAGGCAAAATCCAAACGTTTGTCACGATATGTCAAGTGCACGAAAAGGAAACAACAAAACTACTTATTCAATAACAATCAGAAGTTATTTTACAGGCAACTAAGCGGTACAGTAAACAACCACAACCAAAGTCTTCCAAATAAAGATGAGCTAACGGAGTACTGGTCTTCTTTATGGTCGAACCCTATCGAACATAAATCCAACGCTCACTGGATAAGAACTGAGGAGGAAAAAATAAACATTGAACCAATGCCTTTCGTTAACTTGACAACAAGCGAGGTAACCGAAGCTATAAAGAGCACCAGTAGTTGGAAGACACCAGGAGTTGACAATGTCCAAAACTTCTGGTATAAGAAGTTTGACAGTCTGCATGAAGCAATAGCAAGATCATTTACACATATTCTGCAACATCCAGAAGATACACCACCATTTCTGACACTGGGTTCGACCCACTTGCTTCCCAAAACGCATCAAACTCACGATCCTACGCAGTATAGACCTATAACATGCCTCCCAACTATATATAAAATATTAACGTCTTGCATTACTAACCGTATTTACAGACATGCGGATCACAACAACATCTTGTCGGAAGAACAGAAAGGGTGCAGACGAGATCACCAAGGCTGCAAAGAACAACTCATCATCGATTCGGTAATACTAAAACAGGCGCAGAAGGAACAGCGCAACATATACACGGCTTTCGTAGATTATAGGAAAGCATTTGATAGCGTTCCACATTCCTGGCTTGTTAAAGTTTTGCAAATTTACAAAGTACACCCCATTCTTGTTACTTTTCTTGAATCATCGATGAAGCACTGGCGAACGAACCTTCAGTTACAAATAAATGGTCAATACCTCGAAACTGATGAGATTTCTATCCGTAGGGGGATCTTCCAGGGCGACTCCCTGAGTCCACTTTGGTTTTGTTTGGCAATGAATCCACTTTCCAAGCTACTTAACGATACGGATTACGGCTTTAAAATCAAAGCCAACAGGAACACTAGCTGCACTGTTTCCCACCTTTTATATATGGATGACATCAAAATATACGCATCAAACCAGCGTCAAATTCAACATTTACTTAATATCACTGAAAATTTTTCCAGTGATATACAAATGGGATTTGGATTAGACAAGTGCAAAACCTTGAATATCGAGAAGGGTAAAATCGTTAACGGAGATGTGTTACTACCTAATGGGAACATTATAAATGCCATGCAAAATGGTGAAACCTACAAATATCTAGGATTTCAGCAAGCTAAGCTACTAGACCAGAAGCAAGCAAAAACCAAAATTCGAGGACAGTTCACTCAAAGGATAACTGCTTTATTGAAATCCCAGTTGAACGCAGGAAATCTTGCCAAAGCAATTAACACCTACGCCATACCGGTCCTGACATACTCATTTGGAATTCTGAAGTGGACAAAAACAGAACTGGAAGATATTCAAAGCACAACGCGAACCATGATGACCAAACACAAATGTCACCACCCGACATCATCAGTTATTAGGACCACACTACCAAGAAAAGAGGGAGGGAGAGCTCTAACGGACATAGTTAATTTACATTACAAACAAATATCTAAACTCCAACAGTTCTTCATTGGCAAGGCTCAAACATCTAAATTGCATGAGCTGGTCGCGAAAGCAGATAAAAACTATTCCCCCTTAGATCTTGTAAACCCTGATAATAAACTTGAAATCGTTACAGACTCTGACAAACAGGCGGAGTGGGCCCAGAAAGCGCTTCATGGTCGACATCATCACGACCTCAATCAACCATATATCGACAAGGAAGCATCAAATAAGTGGCTCTCTGATGGAACATTGTTTCCAGAAACAGAAGGATTTATGATGGCGATCCAAGACCAAGTTATTAATACCAACAATTACAAGAAATTTGTTATCAGAGATCCAAACATCGTGTCGGACAAGTGCAGAAGGTGTCAACAAACAACAGAGACGATACAACACATTACGTCGGGATGTTCAGCCATAGCTAGCATTGATTACCTACGCAGGCACAACCAACTGTGCAACATCATTCATCAGAAGTTGGCCAACAAATTTGGATTAGTTAACACTTACACGCCTTATTACAAGTACCATCCTCATGCAGTTCTAGAGAATGCTGATTTTAGACTATACTACGATAGGTCAATTATCACCGATAGACGGGTGACGAATAACCGGCCTGATATTGTAGTTGTGGATAAAAAAGCTAACTCGGTTCTTCTAGTGGATGTTGCTGTACCCAATAACAACAATATGTTAGACAAATACAACGAAAAAATTGCAAAATACACCGATCTTGCAATTGAGGTAGGACAGATGTGGCATGCAGAGAAAGTAGAGGTGGTGCCGGTCATCGTTTCATCTACGGGACTAATCCCCAAAACTCTACAAGACAGCCTCACCAAACTAGGTCTTCACAAAAACACATATATCGATCTGCAGAAGGCTGCAATTTTTAATACTTGTCACACTGTCCGTAAATTTCTAAATATGTAACTGATGTGCCTAATCCCATTTGCGTTTACACACGCTCGGGATAGGTGAACATTACCAGCAAGAGCTGAGCAAGAGAACACTTGAGTTGGAAATAATAATAATAATAATAATAATAATAATAATAATAATAATAATAATAATAATAATAATAATAATAATAATAATAATAATAATAATAATAATAATAATAACCCGTGGGGGTACTGGTCCCCTATCGGGCGCTTCCCCAGGTGGTGGATCGGGGAATGCCTTTTAGATATAGAAGGTATCGAGGAAATTAGATACCTCGGAGCGAACCAAAACCAGTTAGTTTCAGGACACGACGGTCTCCATGTAAGGAGCGGTACTCCGACAGCGTCTGTTCTCTATGTAAGGAGCGGCTGAATCAGCACCTGGCAGTAGGTCTAAAATGCGACAATCACGATGTCGAATTGTAAAACAAGATTACCCCAGGTGGGTAGAGCTAAATGCTCAGAATCCCACACTGCTTGTGTACCTAGTACATCGGCTGTCTGCTCCACGGATTCTGGGGGGAGCAATAATTCGAGTGTAAATTCCGGGACCCTAAATCTCAGGAATCGTCAGGTGAATCGACATTGCAACACCTTAAACTCTTGTCGCGTTCAAGTTGGTGCTAGAAGGGCTTGTTCGAAAAATGATTTACCTTCTTCCTCGGTTAGCGGTAGGCGCAGCGTGACACCGAGTAGGGCTACTGCGAACCACACTCAGGGGGAAAACAACATCGATCCTCCGCCACCGGCTTCTGATGTTTCTGGAGTGACGCAAGTCGGCACATCTACGACCACAAAAGCCGGAAAGCCCAGGAAGCGCATGAAGTGGACTATCGAGCTAAACTCATTCATTATGCGCTCCTACTTTAAAATCACGAATATGGAAACTGATATGACGACATACAGATACGCCCTCCACCGTGCATTCGTTGAACATTATCCAGAATTTCACCATCTCACGGAACAGCGTATTGCTGACCAACGTCGAAGTATTGTGAAAAACAATCTACTACCCGGTCCGACGTTGCAACAAATTCGAGGTGAAGTCCTTCTTGACCTTCAAGATGGAGAGAATGACATAATTACCGATCAGGATACACATAAATCGGAGAATGCACAAGGAGACCACAATGGCGTTGAAGAAATAAACAATGATTGCGACAAAACCACCGATAATGACTATAATACCGAACTTTGTAAAGCACTAGCGGAATTTAATGGCACCAACCCAATACACCGGCCAAAATTACCAAAGCTGCGAACCAATAAGAGCACTAACAGCATACTAGCAGCTGTGAACTTACTACTGCAGAACTATGCTAAAGACTGCGAGGCGCTGGAACAACTTCACACTCTCATCTATTGTGGAGCGGTAGCAGTGATTCGAAGTCACAATCAACAGATCCAATCCCCTAAGAACAATCGGGGTAAAGACTACAAACAGCTCAAGCCTTGGTGGCAACGCCGGCTGGAAAAGTCCATTGATGACATCAGAAGGGAATTGGGGCAGCTTACAGAATTTAAAAACAACTTGAAACCGTCTAGGCGCTTAACAAACAGAGTGAGGAAGATCTATCGAAGAATCAACACTTATACAGGTCACCCACAACATAAACAACATGTATGTGAATATATCGATTCACTCAGGCAAAAGTTAAAGGCAAAATCAAAACGTTTGTCACGATATGTCAAGTGCACGAAAAGGAAACAACAGAACTACTTATTCAATAACAATCAGAAGTTATTTTACAGGCAACTAAGCGGTACTGTAAACAATCACAACCAAAGTCTCCCAGATAAAGATGAGCTAACGGAGTACTGGTCTTCTTTATGGTCGAACCCTATCGAACATAAATCCAACGCTCACTGGATAAGAACTGAGGAGGAAAAAATTAACATTGAACCAATGCCTTTCGTTAACTTGACAACAAGCGAGGTAACCGAAGCTATAAAGAGCACCAGTAATTGGAAGACACCAGGAGTTGACCATGTCCAAAACTTCTGGTATAAGAAGTTTGACAGTCTGCATGAAGCAATGGCAAGATCATTTACACATATTCTGCAGCATCCAGAAGATACACCACCGTTTCTGACACTGGGTTCGACCCACTTGCTTCCCAAAACGCATCAAACTCACGATCCTACGCAGTATAGACCTATAACATGCCTTCCAACTATATATAAAATATTAACGTCTTGCATTACTAACCGTATTTACAGACATGCCGATCAAAACAACATCTTGTCGGAAGAACAAAAAGGGTGCAGACGAGATCACCAAGGCTGCAAAGAGCAACTCATCATCGATTCGGTAATACTAAAACAGGCGCAGAAGGAACAGCGCAACATCTACACGGCTTTCGTTGATTATAGGAAAGCATTTGATAGCGTTCCACATTCCTGGCTTGTTAAAGTTTTGCAAATTTACAAAGTACACCCCACTCTTGTTACTTTTCTTGAATCATCGATGAAGCACTGGCGAACGAACCTTCATTTACAAATAAATGGTCAATACCTCGAAACTGGTGAAATTTTTATCCGTAGGGGGATCTTCCAAGGCGACTCCCTGAGTCCACTTTGGTTTTGTTTGGCAATGAATCCACTCTCCAATCTACTTAACGATACGGATTACGGCTTTAGAATCAAGGCCAACAGAAACACTAGCTGCACTGTTTCCCACCTCTTATACATGGATGACATCAAAATATACGCATCAAACCAGCGTCAAATTCAACATTTACTTAATATTACTGAAAAATTTTCCAGCGATATACAAATGGGATTTGGATTAGACAAGTGCAAAACCTTAAATATCGAGAAGGGTAAAATCGTTAACGGAGATGTATTACTACCTAATGGGAACATTATAAATGCCATGCAAAATGGTGAAACCTACAAATATCTAGGATTCCAGCAAGCTAAGCTACTTGACCAGAAGCAAGCAAAAACCAAAATTCGAGGACAGTTCACTCAAAGGATATCTGCTTTATTGAAATCCCAGTTGAACGCAGGAAATCTTGCCAAAGCAATTAACACCCACGCCATACCGATCCTGACATACTCATTTGGAATTCTGAAGTGGACAAAAACAGAACTGGAAGATATTCAAAGAACAACGCGAACCATGATGACCAAACACAAATGTCACCACCCGACATCATCAGTTATTAGGACCACACTACCAAGAAAAGAGGGAGGGAGAGCTCTAACGGACATAGTAAATTTACATTACAAGCAAATATCCCAACTCCAAAAATTCTTCATTGGCAAGGCTCAAACATCTAAATTGCATGAGTTGGTCGCGAAAGCAGATAAAAACTATTCCCCCTTAGATCTTGTAAGCCCTGATAATAAACTTGAAATCGTTACAGACTCTGACAAACAGGCAGAGTGGGCCCAGAAAGCGCTCCATGGTCGACATCATCACGACCTCAATCAACCATATATCGACAAGGAAGCATCAAATAAGTGGCTCTCTGATGGAACATTGTTTCCAGAAACAGAAGGATTTATGATGGCGATCCAAGACCAAGTAATTAATACCAATAATTACAAGAAATTTGTTATAAGAGATCCAAACATCGTGTCGGACAAGTGCAGAAGGTGTCAACAAACAACAGAGACGATACAACACATTACGTCGGGATGTTCAGCCATAGCTAACATTGATTACCTACGCAGGCACAACCAACTGTGCAACATAATTCATCAGAAGTTGGCCAACAAATTTGGATTAGTTAACACCTACACGCCTTATTACAAGTACCATCCACATGCAGTTCTAGAGAATGCTGATTTTAGACTATACTACGATAGGTCAATTATCACCGATAGACGGGTGACGAATAACCGGCCTGATATTGTAGTTGTGGATAAAAAAGCTAACTCGGTTCTTCTAGTGGATGTTGCTGTACCCAATAACAACAATATGTTAGACAAATACAACGAGAAAATTGCAAAATACACCGATCTTGCAATTGAGGTGGGACAGATGTGGCAGGCAGAGAAAGTAGAGGTGGTGCCAGTCATCGTTTCATCTACGGGACTAATCCCCAAAACTCTACAAGACAGCCTCACCAAACTAGGTCTTCACAAAAACACATACATCGATCTGCAGAAGGCTGCAATTTTGAATACTTGTCACACTGTCCGTAAATTTCTAAATATGTAACTGCTGTGCCTAATCCCATTTGCGTTTACATACGCTCGGGATAGGTGAACATTACCAGCAAGAGCTGAGCAAGAGTACACTTGAGTTTGGAAATAATAATAATAATAATAATAATAATAATAATAATAATAAATATCTAAACTCCAAAAGTTCTTCATTGGCAAGGCTCAAACATCTAAATTGCATGAGCTGGTCGCGAAAGCAGATAAAAACTATTCCCCCTTAGATCTTGTAAACCCTGATAAAAAACTTGAAATCGTTACAGACTCTGACAAACAGGCGGAGTGGGCCCAGAAAGCGCTTCATGGTCGACATCATCACGACCTCAATCAACCATATATCGACAAGGAAGCATCAAATAAGTGGCTCTCTGATGGAACATTGTTTCCAGAAACAGAAGGATTTATGATGGCGATCCAAGACCAAGTTATTAATACCAACAATTACAAGAAATTTGTTATAAGAGATCCAAACATCGTGTCGGACAAGTGCAGAAGGTGTCAACAAACAACAGAGACCATACAACACATTACGTCGGGATGTTCAGCCATAGCTAACATTGATTACCTACGCAGGCACAACCAACTGTGCAACATCATTCATCAGAAGCTGGCCAACAAATTTGGATTGGTTAACACCTACACGCCTTATTACAAGTACCATCCTCATGCAGTTCTAGAGAATGCTGATTTTAGACTATACTACGATAGGTCAATTATCACCGATAGTCGGGTGACGAATAACCGGCCTGATATTGTAGTTGTGGATAAAAAAGCTAACTCGGTTCTTCTAGTGGATGTTGCTGTACCCAATAACAACAATATGTTAGACAAATACAACGAGAAAATTGCAAAATACACCGATCTTGCAATTGAGGTAGGACAGATGTGGCATGCAGAGAAAGTAGAGGTGGTGCCGGTCATCGTTTCATCTACGGGACTAATCCCCAAAACTCTACAAGACAGCCTCACCAAACTAGGTCTTCACAAAAACACATACATCGATCTGCAGAAGGCTGCAATTTTGAATACTTGTCACACTGTCCGTAAATTTCTAAATATGTAACTGCTGAGCCTAATCCCATTTGCGTTTACACACGCTCGGGACAGGTGAACATTACCAGCAAGAGCTGAGCAAGAGTACACTTGAGTTGGAAATAATAATAATAATAATAATAATAATAATAATAATAATAATAATAATAATAATAATAATAATAATAATAATAATAATAATAATAATAATAATAATAATAATAATAATAATAATAATAATAATAATAATAATAATATTAATAATAATAATAATAATAAGTGGCTCTCTGATGGAACATTGTTTCCAGAAACAGAAGGATTTATGATGGCGATCCAAGACCAAGTTATTAATACCAACAATTACAAGAAATTTGTTATCAGAGATCCAAACATCGTGTCGGACAAGTGCAGAAGGTGTCAACAAACAACAGAGACGATACAACACATTACGTCGGGATGTTCAGCCATAGCTAACATTGATTACCTACGCAGGCACAACCAACTGTGCAACATAATTCATCAGAAGTTGGCCAACAAATTTGGATTAGTTAACACTTACACGCCTTATTACAAGTACCATCCTCATGCAGTTCTAGAGAATGCTGATTTTAGACTATACTACGATAGGTCAATTATCACCGATAGACGGGTGACGAATAACCGGCCTGATATTGTAGTTGTGGATAAAAAAGCTAACTCGGTTCTTCTAGTGGATGTTGCTGTACCCAATAACAACAATATGTTAGACAAATACAACGAGAAGATTGCAAAATACACCGATCTTGCAATTGAGGTAGGACAGATGTGGCATGCAGAGAGGGTAGAGGTGGTGCCGGTCATCGTTTCATCTACGGGACTAATCCCCAAAACTCTACAAGACAGCCTCACCAAACTAGGTCTTCACAAAAACACATACATCGATCTGCAGAAGGCTGCAATTTTGAATACTTGTCACACTGTCCGTAAATTTCTAAATATGTAACTGCTGTGCCTAATCCCATTTGCGTTTACAAACGCTCGGGATAGGTGAACATTACCAGCAAAAGCTGAGCAAGAGTACACTTGAATTGGAAATAATAATAATAATAATAATAATAATAATAATAATAATAATAATAATAATAATAATAATAATAATAATAATAATAATAATAATAATAATAATAATAATAATAATAATAATAATAATTACGGATTACGGCTTTAAAATCAAAGCCAACAGGAACACTAGCTGCATTGTTTCCCACCTATTATACATGGATGACATCAAAATATACGCATCAAACCAGCGTCAAATTCAACATTTACTTAATATCACTGAAACATTTTCCAGTGATATACAAATGGGATTTGGATTAGACAAGTGCAAAACCTTGAATATCGAGAAGGGTAAAATCGTTAACGGAGATGTGTTACTACCTAATGGGAACATTATAAATGCCATGCAAAATGGTGAAACCTACAAATATCTAGGATTTCAGCAAGCTAAGCTACTAGACCAGAAGCAAGCAAAAACCAAAATTCGAGGACAGTTCACTCAAAGGATAACTGCTTTATTGAAATCCCAGTTGAACGCAGGAAATCTTGCCAAAGCAATTAACACCTACGCGATACCGGTCCTGACATACTCATTTGGAATTCTGAAGTGGACAAAAACAGAACTGGAAGATATCCAAAGAACAACGCGAACCATGATGACCAAACACAAATGTCACCACCCGACATCATCAGTTATTAGGACCACTCTACCAAGAAGAGAGGGAGGGAGAGCTCTAACGGACATAGTTAATTTACATTACAAACAAATATCCCAACTCCAAAAATTCTTCATTGGCAAGGCTCAAACATCTAAATTGCATGAGCTGGTCACGAAAGCAGATAAAAACTATTCCCCCTTAGAGCTTGTAAACCCTGATAATAAACTTCAAATCGTTACAGACTCTGACAAACAGGCAGAGTGGGCCCAGAAAGCGCTCCATGGTCGACATCATCACGACCTCAATCAACCATATATCGACAAGGAAGCATCAAATAAGTGGCTCTCTGATGGAACATTGTTTCCAGAAACAGAAGGATTTATGATGGCGATCCAAGACCAAGTAATTAATACCAACAATTACAAGAAATTTGTTATAAGAGATCCAAATATCGTATCGGACAAGTGCAGAAGGTGTCAACAAACAACAGAGACGATACAACACATTACGTCGGGATGTTCAGCCATAGCTAACATTGATTACCTACGCAGGCACAATCAACTTTGCAACATCATCCATCAGAAGTTGGCCAACAAATTTGGATTAGTTAACACCTACACGCCTTATTACAAGTACCATCCGCATGCAGTTCTAGAGAATGCTGATTTTAGACTATACTACGATAGGTCAATTATCACCGATAGACGGGTGACGAATAACCGGCCTGATATTGTGGTTGTGGATAAAAACGCTAACTCGGTTCTCCTAGTGGATGTTGCTGTACCCAATAACAACAATATTTTAGACAAATACAATGAGAAAATTGCAAAATACACCGATCTTGCAATTGAGGTAGGACAGATGTGGCAGGCAGAGAAAGTAGAGGTGGTGCCAGTCATCGTTTCATCTACGGGACTTATCCCCAAAACTCTACAAGACAGCCTCACCAAACTAGGTCTTCACAAAAACACATACATCGATCTGCAGAAGGCTGCCATTTTGAATACTTGTCACACCGTCCGTAAATTTCTAAATATGTAACTGCTGTGCCTAATCCCACTTGCGTTTACAAACGCTCGGGATAGGTGAACATTACCAGCAAGAGCTGAGCAAGAGTACACTTGAATTGGAAATAATAATAATAATAATGATGTTGACAGCTGACATTAGTTTTTCGTCAACTGTAAGATGTAAAATACCCCAAACTAAAAAGACCCCCAATGTTTCCGGGTACAACATGGGTACTAAAGGGACCCAAAATATTTAAGAAAATCCAAAAAATTGATCGGAAAACCAGCTTCCTCATGCGATTAACCTTTTTCAGTATTTTTTTGTTCGTTATGTTGGCAGCATTTCCCTTGTATATAACTCGTCCATTGTCCTTTTGTTAATCTCGCATGTTTTTTTATTGTTCTATTTTGTTTATTAATATATTTTCCAGCTCTTTTTCTGAGTATTTCATTAATCTTTTTCATCTCACTTTCATATTTCTTATTAACATCTACCATCCATTCTCTATCAGGATATTTTCCTGTAAATATAAAATATGCACATTGTTGTGTACTTAAATTTTGTACTTTATTCAAATAACTTTCTACCTTACTAATATTTTTTTTGAGGATGTCTTATGCTAGTAAATACTATTTTTACATTATTCTCTCATCCCCATTTTCTAAATGTTTTATTTTGTAAACAACTGGCATTATCCACTACTATTGTTTTCAGAAGCCCATATACTTTTGAATATTCTTCTAATTTCAATTTTACTGTTCTACAATTAGTTTTATGACAAGGAAATATTTTTATAAATTTTGAAAATTGATTTGCTATTACTAGCATATGTTTCTTTCCTTCTCTACTGATTATTAGGTTACTAATAAAGTCCAAATATACTACTCCCAAACATTTAATTGTTATGTAACATTCAGACTAACCTTAAGCATTGAGAAATGAATGTTTGTCTACTTTGAAATGTATTTTATTTTAAATCAATATTCAGCTTAAACAATCACTAGATTATGTACACAAAGTATTGTTATTAATTATCACACATGATTGCACCTTCAACAGTAGTTTAATTTACAGCTACACAAGTTCCTAAAAAATTAAAACTTCGATTAAATATATAAATAAAAATAAATGTAGTGATTACTTACCAGTAGTGGATAAGTGATAAGACCATTTAGATATTTCTTTCAATCCAATGTTGATATGTGAATGAGGTTACCTTTTGAAGGACAGTTCTTCACACACTGAGTAAACAATGTTTTAGGATGGCTTCAGACATAAGATAAATAAACTTTATTGTTGATTTTAATCATTGTTTGTTAATAAATTCAATTGCAAACGCCCTATTGGATTTTGTTTTGATTTTTGGATGTCATCCACAATGACAGTTTTCATAGGTACTATTTTTGGTTAGGTTGACGTTGACATTTCACACTTCACCAAACAGGTTGAGCACTACGTGAATCTGAAATTCACTAAGCCAGCTCGGTTGGGTTCGGAGTTCGTTAGTTGGATTGGAGATATTCTATTGGCCAGCCGAGAATACGAAGGTATTGTAGGGATTATCAGAACTTGATTGGCCGTTGAGGTTTACAAAAAACATGTGGTTTTTGTTCGTTTGCTGGCATTGCTGAGCACCTGCTACCAGTCAGTGAAGACTGATAAAAGTGGTTTTCCTGTAACAAGGAGGTAAAGGACTAAATATTTTTCTTGAAATAAGAGTCGTTGAATGGTAAATTATTTCCAGATTCGCCGACCTCTTAATTTGTATCAGCGTTTTTTTTTATATTGGGGCTGTTAAGACTTTTAATTAAAATATTTTGTATCGGAATCTTATACGCATTCTGTTGTCATGAAAACATGTCAACAAACTTAAATAAAACTATATAAAACCCAATTTCGAAAGTATTAATCCCGAGACGGGAAACTATAACCTAAACATTTGGTCCTTCGAGCCAGGATTAGTTGCTAGCAATTAATAATTAACCGAACCTACTCTGAAACATTGGTACAAACGTAAACTGCCGAGCTGGTGGGCTGAAGAATTGGATTGCAAGTTGGTGGTTACCTATCCCGTAAGTCTGTTCCATAATTTAGAGTGAATTTTTTACCGTAGCGATTTCTCGAGATTCGAATAAGAAGAACAAACTCGAATGTATTACTCTAAAGGGTTTTGTTGATAAACCGAAAGTTAAATCAACAATTCGAAAGTATAGGAATATAATTTCATTTTGTTAATCAAGAATCGAAGGTTTACTTAAGGTATTTTTAAAAGTTACGCCAAATGCCAAATGTGAACTTAAATACAGCTGTATTTAGGGGTTCTTTTCTTATTTACATTCAGTGCACCTACTAAATATAATTTTTTAATTGTATATCAGCGATAGCTGAGAACACTGCATTTTGTTGATTAAAAAACCATATAGTGAGGTTTTGTTTTTTATTTTATTCTAGAGTATTATTCTCTTATACAAGCTAAGTTGAGAGGAGTTCAAAGTAAGTTAACGTAAACAAATGAAAATAATTCCTTGTTTTTGAAAGTATACCAAAAAACAAGTGGCGCCCTAGTCCTGTTATTCTTGTGATTTATAAGACCCTTCGACCACTGCTCGCCAGACGAAGAGCTACCGGACCCTTGTAACTTCGAGAGGGGTTACAGTTATCATACTCTTTGGTGCATTTTTGTTAATTATATTATTTTCTTTATTTAATTGACATATTATACATTTCCTAGTTAATTCTTTTGCTATCATATAGTCCCTTTCACTGAAATAATTTTCCCTGTAAATCATCCTTACTTTCCTAGCACCAATATGACCATACTCCTGATGTGAATGTTTCATAACATTTCTAGTTAAATCCTCAGTAATTACATATAAATCCGTAGTTTAGTGTATCGCCCTGTAAGTGTGCCGATTACGTCACTCCCCGTTTGGCTTGTAGGCGACGGAATGTTGATTCATTCGGTGTTTGACCAGAGAACCGGTGTATACTTGTATTATTCATAGTAATATTATAATAAGAACAAGAGAGAAATAATAAAATAAAAGAAATTAATTAGTGCACGGTATAAAGGACACTACATAGTGGCGATGAGGGTATAAGGTAGGCAAAGATAGCATTTTCAAATAGAATGATAAGGTAAACAATTAAAATTAGATGACCTATCGTCGATATTCGATATTGGTGGGTCACTAACGGCTGATTCCTAATACAAATTATATGAAATATATGAGTTGTTACATGTTTTACCAGAAAGGATAACTAAGTTACTCTCTACTGATGGGCTTTTGAGAAATTTTTAAATTAGTTATAGGAGTGTGTCATAAACACTCTGACATTAATAACAACGGTATTTTAATGCGTTATAAGCATTATATCAAAGAAGTAAATGGATGGGAGTGAGTCATAAACACTCCGACATTAATAACTATGGTATTTTAATGCGTTATAACCATTATAACACCAATTGGGATTCAGGACTGTGCTAAACATTCTGACAATGATATTAATATCCAAGTAATGCGTTACAAGCATTGTAGTACTAAATCTGGAAATGTAGGGTGTGTCATAAACATTCGGTAGAGGCTTTTATTAAAGTGTTATGAATATTCTTGTACATGAATATGTTATTATATGAAGAAAAAAAACTGATCATCCATAAGTATAGTAAATTTTATACCCATTTAGAATAAGACCATCCTTATTTATTATTAATAAATCGGTTGAAACAAAAAATTACCAACAAAAATGAACGTCGTAACTAATTTATTAGATGTCACGTTTTTGAAGTTACGTCAAATTTTGATTTCATGTTAATGTCATAACGCAAAATAAGATATAAAAATGCGATATTCTGATGAATCCAAAAAACTTATGCTTTATGTAGTAAACTATTTTCAAAACGATTTAGGATCTCGATTTAAGGCAATTCAAAAAGCGTCCGAAGCACTAAAAGTTCCAGAAAGCACATTATATAATCTTGAAAAACCAAACAGAGCTACAGATTTCGAATTTAGAAGAAATATGTCTGCAAGCGTTTCCCGGAGCAAAACCCGAATTACAAAAAATACCCTGCATTGTTTGAGGGAAGTAATTTATAAAATGTATGCGCGAGAGGATAAAATCACAGTAGAAACTATTTTACGGCAATTTATCGAAGAGTCTCCAGAAACTAAGATTTCCAAAGGTTCGTTATATTTGGGAATTAAAAAAATGGGTTTTCATTTCAAAAAACAGGATGGAAGAAAACATTTATTGGAAATGACTGCAGTCAGATTAAAAAGAATATTATTTTTGAACAAATACCATGCTGCTAAAAGCGAAAAGCTCTTTACACCTGTTTTTCTGGATGAGACATGGGTTTTTAGTAAAAGCGGGGACAGAAGAATGTGGCAAGATGGTACTAAACACAGTGATTTAAAAATAACTGGAAGTGGGACACGATATGTAATTGTTCATGCCGGTAATAAAAAAGGTTTTGTGGCAAATGCATCGCTTATTTTTAAATGCAATAAAAAAACAGGCGATTACCATGATAACATGAACACCGAAAATTTTGAAAATTGGTTTAAACAGCAACTAATTGTAAACTTGGAAGAACCATCGTTAATTATAATGGATAACGCAACGTATCACAGTCGCCTGGATGAAGAAATCCCAAGAAAAAGTTGGAGTAAAACACGCATGTTAGAATGGCTCAAAAAAAAGAATATTCCTTTTCCAGATCACATTTTAAAGGATGCTGTTTGGAATATAATTGAAAAGCAAGTTTTGCCAGAAAAAAATTATCATTTAGACAAATACGCTGCAGAGCATGGTCATTGTGTTCTCAGGCTACCACCCTATCATTGCCATTTTAATGCCATCGAAATGGTATGGTCAGAAACTGAAAGGCATTATGACCAAGCTATTACGAAAACTGCAAGGTCACCTACTGAAGTCTTAAAAGTATGGAATGACGTTGTAAAAAATGTACCGGAGCAACACTGGCAGAATTACATAAATCATACAGAGAAAATTATTTCTGAAGCATGGGAAGTAGAAAACAAACTGGACCTACTAAAAATCGAACCTATGGTGATCTCTGTATCCAATGAATCCGATGATGAACTATCACTTTCCGAAAGTTATTCTGATTTAGAAACTAATTAAACTTTGCCTTGAAGATCACGTTGTCATTTTTTTAAAATCTAGAATTTGTACTTAATCGAACTCTGAATTGCCATATTTTTTTAAGAAAACTATGTATCTAGTTAATAAAACAATGTTTTTAAAATTAGTGCGCTTCTTTTATATTCTTTTATTATGTCAACATCTTTAGAATTTTATGAATTTCATAAAATTAATTTGTATTATTACAAACCGCCACTGATAATATGAAATTTCAAGGCACTACGCCAATGCAATAAGAAATATGTCAAGCATTTGACATGACAAAGGTCATAACCTAATTTTTTTCATGCGGGTTCAGATGGTTCAAGAAGCCGCATACGTTAAGTTACTAAAACGGCTGGTACCTCTAAATAGGTATTAATTTTACTATAAATAACATCACGTATTTCGTTACAGACTAATTAACAATGTCAAACCTCATACAACTAGAGCCATTTGATGTCGAAGGTGATATTGGATCAATGGGGATTCAATGGAAAAAATGGAAAAGAGCGTTAGGAATATTGAATTTACTGTTTGGACCCTTACTTTGTGGAATCTAACCATATTACTTTTTTAAACGAAACTAAGTGTTTCTAATTAATTCCACCATTTAATGAAAAAATTATGAAAATTTTAAATACTTATTGATAATTATTTCATATTAGTTATTTGATGCCTACTTGATGTTTAATATTTTGGCTAGACCAAATAGTGAGTGACCTTTCTTGTGATTGACTTAATATATATGAATAGAAAGAAGAAGAAGATATTATATTAAAAATATTAAAGCTTAGGTATTATTAGCCCTATGGGGATATCCTGGATATCTTTTTTCCATTTAATATCAGTATAACTGGGCAATGATAAAGGAAACCAAGGAAAACTATATCTGCTGATCTTTACAATTGTTACTTAAGAAGACAATTTAATAGTGGAGTGCTCCCTAGATTCACCTGTTCATTGACAACTTCATATTGAGGGTCTCTTAAGTGTCTCCTTATTTCTAGTTAAACCAGAAAATCTAGTTTTTGTTTCTTATCACAAATATGCAGTGTTTCTAGTTCTGTGTTAGGTGTTAATGAATGTTTGGTGTCAAGAAGATGTTTTGCGTAATGTGATTTATCTGGCTGTTTTAATCTGTATGCTCGTGAGTGTTTATTGTATCTAATTTCAAAATTTCGAATTGTTTGACCAATATAGACAGCATTACATTCTGGACATTTAAGTTCATATATTCCAGACTTTTTTAATGGGGGTATTTTTGTTTTTACATTTAACAATTTTTTACTTAAATTGTTTCCTGTTTTTAAAGAAATTACTGTATTTGTTAAAGAAGATATTATCTTTGAAATATTACCAGCATATGTGATGGTTGTGTAATTTTGTATTTCCCCAGTTTTTTCAGGAAATATTAATTGTATGCCACTTTTTCCTTTTTTTATTAATTAATTAATTTATTACATGTAATGGATAACGGTTGGATGTGGCTATTTGTTTAATTATATTAATTTCTCAATCAAAATTATATTTGTTCATAGGAACTGGAAATGCTCTATGTATCATTGAATTAAATGCTGCTAATTCATGTGACATGGGATGATTGGAATTATATGGTATAGTCACATCAGTAAGTGTTGGTTTTCTGTAAATTGAAAAATCAAGTATATTATTGACTCTTTGAATTTTAATATCAAGAAAATTGATTGAGTTATTTTCTTCAACTTCTAATGTAAATTTAATTTTTGAATGTAAATTATTAATATAATTGAACAATATATCCAATTGTCGTTCACTACCTACAAAACAAGCTAATATGACATCTACATACCTATACCAAAATAATATAATTTTTGAAATGTTACATTCAAAGATTTTTCTTTCTAAACTGTCCATAAAAATGTTTGCTAAAATTGGTGATATAGGGCTTCCCTTCATTTTGAATATATACCTTATTATCAAAAGTAAAATAATTCTGATTAATACATACATCAAACAAATTAGGTATATCTGAAATTATTCTTGGATTATTATTTTTATCCTCTAGTAATTTTTTAACAAGTAGTGTTATGCACTCTTTTGGAGGAATTTTAGAGAACATATTGGTAACATCAAATGAAATAAGTTTAGAGTTATCTTGTAACTTGTATGTTTTTAATTGTTTGATTAGTTCTATTGAATTTTCAATTTTGTATTTAGATATACCTCCATAGCTATTAAGTATATTGTTTAGTTTTTTAGCCAACTTATTATTAGGAGTATTAACGTAAGAAACTACAGGTCTAATTGGTTTCGATACTTTATGCAATTTAACAGTTCCATATAATTGTGAAGACTGAGGGTTTTTATTAATCTTGTATTTTTTCTCATAATCATTGAAAACCTAATTTGAACTATTGACAATCTCTCTAACATTATTAGAAAACTTTTTTGTTGGGTCATTCTGTCAGTATAAGCAGAGATGTCATAATTTTTTAAGATGTCAAAAATAATTTCACAGGCGAAAGACATGATAAGAAAACTAATGTTTCAGAAGAAGTCATAGTTTCTGTGGGTGAGACTCAGAAATCACCTATTGAAGAGAATCCAATACCTGAAATTCTTGAAAACGAGTATGAGTCAAGTGACAGTTCAAGTGATTCAGAAGGAACATTTGAAAGCTAAGGAAATGACAGTAATGACGACATTTATTTTCCCGAGGTCGATATCACCCATAATAAGGAAAATGAGCCGAGAAGATCGCAGAGACAACCAAAACCAAAGCAGATGGATGATTATGTGATATATGTCACATAATCATCCATGCTGTGAGCACTGATGATCCAGTGACTGTGTCGGAAGCCATGTCTAGACCTGATGCAGAGAAATGGAGACAAGCTAGGTCTGAAGAAATGAGTTCATTCGAAGAAAACTGTGCGTGGGAGTTGGTACAACCGGAAAATGCGTCGCGTAACAGTATGGTTGAGTGTAAATGGGTCTTTAAACGGAAATTTGATACTGAAGATAATGTGGGTTTCATTCAAAAGTTTGTGGTAAAAGTCTAGTTTAGTGAACCAACGCGGATTTTGATGAAATATTTTTTTTTAATTAATTCGAGGTCGCTGAACACGAAAATGAAAAAAAAAAATTGCGATCCCTTACCAAAAACGAGCTATGAATTTTTGAAGATGTGTTTAGATCAGCACTGCACTGGTTTTATTGTCATTTTATAACTGCTTTATAATGTTCCATTATAACTGCTACACAATGTTAGATACACTATAATTGCTTTTTACGATATTCCTCTTACACACACTACTACACACACACACTAAAAAAACACTGATATTGATATACATTTCTTGTGAATTCTTTCCACAATTCCACAATTATTATATCTTTTGACGTATTCATGTAATATGACTGATATAAGTGATATATGTACAGTGTGTCTACTTAAGTTGGACTCATATGGGAAACTTTTTTATTATGGGTTTTAGGAAAAAAAGTTATTCCTCATAAAAAGTTCTGCATTATCTAAAACCTAAAATGCAATCATTAGATATTTCTTATTTTGAGCCGTATACGAGGTTTGTCAAAAAATATTAATCTTACTCAAGAGTAAAGTACCTTTATTTTTTACAATACAGAAAAATTGTAGGAAGTAAAGTTGTTTAAAATTAAAAGTTATATTCAAATATGCAATTACAGCTATTTAGCATGAAAATTAAGATTTGGTGATTATTTACTATTCATTCCGTATTAATTATTCTGGCTTGGTACAATTTAATGTAATCTAGGATGCTCTGTCATGAAGTATTTGACAGTGAATGTCAGAATGGGTTAGTTTTCATAAAATTACAGTGAAAATGGCAGCTTTACTGACTTGTGAAGAAAAAATAGAAATAGTTTTAATTGTTGGAGAAAATTACAATACACATAGAGAGGCAGCAAATATTTTCAACAACAGACATCCCCATAGAAGCATCGGGTATTCAACAGTTACCAAAATAATGAAGAAATTCAAGACCAGTGGAAGTGTTGATAATAAGTTTAATAATAAACGCATAAAACGGGTTGCCAATGAAGACACTGAGTTGGAAGTGATGCTTTCTGTCGTCGAGGAACCAAAAATCGGATTACGCAAAAGGGCTTCTCTAATCACAAATACTTCGGTAAAAAAAGATACAGTGGCAAATATTTTAAAACGTTATAAATATCATGCATACAAACCTCAATTGGTACACACATTACTACAAAGGGATTACGATGTTCGATTTGAATTCTGCGCTTTGATCCAAGGAAAGTTGGAAGAAGACCCGTTTTTCGCAAGAAGTATAATTTTTTCCGATGAAGCCACATTTTCATCCAACGGAACCGTCTCATCACAAAATTGTCGCTGGTGGTCCAACAGTAATCCAAATTTTGTAATAAAAAGTCGTAGCCAATATTCGTTTAAAACGAACGTATGGTGTGGGGTTTACAAAAATAAATTAATTGTACTATTTTTTTATCGACAATCGTTAAATGCCGCACGTTACTTACAATTATTAGAAAATCAAGTAAGTGATTTTTTGCACGAACTTCCGTTAGAAGAACGTATGAAAATTTGGTTCCAACAAGACGGTGCCTCCATCCATAGTACCGTAAACGTTAGAGAACTGCTTGAAAATATGTTTAATGGAAAGGTATTCAGCTATTTTTTGGCCTCCCAGGTCTCCTGATTTAACTCCACTAGACTTTTTTTTATGGGGTTACTTAAAACAGAAGGTTTATGAGCGAGGACCATTTGATGATGTAGACCATTTGGAAAGGATTATTTCTGAGGAATGCCAAAAAATTACTCCAAATATAATACGGGAAATAATAAAAGAGTTTCAGACAAGAACAATTACATGTTTAGAAAGAGAAGGTGGATATGTCGAAGCTTTAGTAGTTTAAATTAAAATTTAATTATGTTTGTTAGTTATAAATAGATTTTTGTTTAGGTACATAATATTCTTTGTGTGGATTCTCCTATTTCTAAGATAAATAATTATAATGCAGCACGTATTTAAATGCAAGATTGTCCAAACACATTAACAAATAGAAAGGTTATCATATTTTTAACAGATGAGAGGGATAAAATCAGTATTGAAATTTACAAATTGAATAGATGAGGCTTTTACTTGATGAAGATCCATACTACTGATGAAATAAAACAAATTAATTTGTTTAAATCTTCATTATTTATTTTGAACTGACGTTCAAATTAAAATTAGTGACGCGTTTCGCTACACAGTAGCTTTTTCAAACTAGTGAAGCTACAATGAAAAACTTTTAATTTATATAGTGCCTTAATACGGAATTCTAAGATATTGACAAAAGTATTAAACATGGGGATAAGTACAAAAAGTGCCTAAATACGGAATTCTAAGATATTGACAAAAGTATTATAATATATTTAAATAGGTATAAGTACAAAAAGTGTCTAAATACGGGATTCTAAGAAAGTTACAAAGGTATTGAAAAAAGGTACCTGGGAAATTGATCAACAACTATCACATTTTCTAGGTAAAAAGGTTTAATAAGGGAGAATGATTGATATCTATTTGGTCGTTAAGCAGATTACCGGAATATTTGTTTTTGTTAATCTCGAGGGCTTCTAAAAGATTTAATTTAAAGGATTTGGGTTCTACATGCAAAATTTCAAAATTTGAGTCGAAAGTGTGTTGGTTTGTTAATAGATGATTTGAATAGTTGGAATCTAATTTGTTATTGTCATAGCTGCGTTTGTGTTCTGAAATTCTAGTTTTAAAGTTCCTAAAAGTTCTACCGATATACATTTTGTCACAGTTGTCGTTACCACATTTTAATTTATAAACACCTGACTTGTTTAATTTTGAGGATTTAGATTTGTTATTTTTAATGAATTTAGATAAATTGTAGTCAGTTTTAAAGCAAATATTCATATTTAAAGATTCTAAAAATGATTTGATTTTTAAGGATGGTGTTCCAAAGTATGTTAAGCTTTTAAATTGATTATTTTTATTTTTATCTGAAGGATATACTTGTTCTAAAGTGCGTTTCTTTATCTTTTTATTTATGATATTGTCAATTAAGTTTGGATCGTAATTATTATTAACTGCTATTTGTTTAATGATATTTAGTTCTTTGTTGAAATTATTATTGTTTAATGGGACTGTTAAAAGTCTGTGAATCATACTATTGAAAGCTGCTAATTTATGACTAAATGGGTGGACAGAACTATTATGAATTGTAATGTCTGTATGTGATGGTTTGCGAAATATAGAAAAATCATGTTTATTTTTTATATTTGAAATTGTAAGGTCTAAAAAGTTTATAGACTTATTTTCTTCATGTTCTACGGTAAATTTTATATTGCTATGAATTGAGTTAATATAAGTAATGAAGCTATCTAGTTGTCTAGTAGTGCCAGTGAAGCTCGCTAAAATGTCATCTACATAACGGTGCCAGTACATAAATTTTTTACTAAGGGGGTGTTTATGAATTATTTTTTCTATATTATCCATGAAAATTTTATATCTTGAATATTATTAATTAATTCCGTTGAGTTTTTAATAGAAAATCGAGGTTTGAAAGAACAATATTTAGAAATTATATCTATGAGAATCTTTGAAACTTTAAATGAAGGTGCTGTGAAAAAAGAAACAACCGGTCTAATAGGGTACCCCTCTTTATGGAGTTTCATTAAAGAATAAAGTTCAGGGTGTTGAGGATTGGGTAAAATTAATTTATATTTTTCTTTGTCGCTAATTATTGATTTCGCGTTATCTACTGCTAATTTTATTTCTTTCTGAAATTTACTAGTTGGGTCTTTTTTAAGAATCTCAAAATTGCCTGTCTGTATAAAACAATTTATCTAAATTCATTAAAAATAACAAATCTAAATCCTCAAAATTAAACAAGTCAGGTGTTTATAAATTAAAATGTGGTAACGACAACTGTGACAAAATGTATATCGGTAGAACTTTTAGGAACTTTAAAACTAGAATTTCAGAACACAAACGCAGCTATGACAATAACAAATTAGATTCCAACTATTCAAATCATCTATTAACAAACCAACACACTTTCGACTCAAATTTTGAAATTTTGCATGTAGAACCCAAATCCTTTAAATTAAATCTTTTAGAAGCCCTCGAGATTAACAAAAACAAATATTCCGGTAATCTGCTTAACGACCAAATAGATATCAATCATTCTCCCTTATTAAACCTTTTTACCTAGAAAATGTGATAGTTGTTGATCAATTTCCCAGGTACCTTTTTTCAATACCTTTGTAACTTTCTTAGAATCCCGTATTTAGACACTTTTTGTACTTATACCTATTTAAATATATTATAATACTTTTGTCAATATCTTAGAATTCCGTATTTAGGCACTTTTTGTACTTATCCCCATGTTTAATACTTTTGTCAATATCTTAGAATTCCGTATTAAGGCACTATATAAATTAAAAGTTTTTCATTGTAGCTTCACTAGTTTGAAAAAGCTACTGTGTAGCGAAACGCGTCACTAATTTTAATTTGAACGTCAGTTCAAAATAAATAATGAAGATTTAAACAAATTAATTTGTTTTATTTCATCAATTGAAATTTACGATTACAAATACTTTATAATGTAAAACGCAAATAATCACCAAATCTTAATTTTCATGCTAAATAGCTGTAATTGCATATTTGAATATAACTTTTAATTTTAAACAACTTTACTTCTTACAATTTTTCTGTATTGTAAAAAATAAAGGTACTTTACTCTTGAGTAAGATTAATATTTTTTGACAAACCTCGTATACGGCTCAAAATAAGAAATATCTAATGATTGCATTTAAGGTTTAAGATAATGCAGAACTTTTTATGAAGAATAACTTTTTTTCCTAAAACCAATAATAAAAAAGTTTCCCATATGAGTCCAACTTAAGTAGACACACTGTATAAGTTTTGGTCTGTTTCCTCTTAGTCGTAAAACTTGAACCTACTAGCATATTCAGCCATCATTAGGTAGTTACTTGAAAGAAAAGTTGCTGAATATCTGTAATGGTGGAGACCATGCAAGGTGAGTGAATTGGAAAATTTGGCTGAACTTTCGTTTAGCTGAAATCAGTTATGAAAAAACTGAATGAACAGCTATCAACATACCGTGAAAAAATTCAGCAGCTGATTCAAGTGGCTAAATATCAAATGGCCGAAGAGGAAACAGACCAAAACTTATATGTCAGTCATATTACATGAAAATGTCAGAAGATATAATAATTGTGGAATAGTGGAAAGAATTTACAAGAAATTAATATCAATATAGATGTTCTTTTTATGTGTGTGTGAGAGCAATATTGTAAAATGCAATTATAGTGTATCTATCATTGTGTAGCAGTTATAATGGATGTTTATAAAGCAGTTATAATATGACAATAAAACCAGTGCAGTACTGACCTGAACACATGTTTAAAAACTCATAACTCGTTTTTGGTAGAGAGCGCCAATTTTTTCTTTCATTTTAGTGTTCAGCGACCTCGAATTGTTTTAAAAAACAATATTTCATCAAAATCCGCATTGGTTCACTAAACTAGATTTTTTCCAAGTTCGGTATTGATTTTCATGAAACGTTCTGTCCGGTAGTGAGGCATTCAACGTTAAGAATGCTCATTGGTTTATCTGTGAAAGTAGGATTAGATATTACTCATTTGGATGTAACTACAGCTTTTCTTAATGGAAAGTTGCATGAGCAAGTTTTTGTGAGACAACCAGAAGCGTTTGTTGTTCCTGGACAAGAAAACAAGGTTTTAATGTTACATAAAGCAATCTATGGGCTTAAACAGTCAAGTAGGGTATGGTATCAGAGGGTTGAGTTGTTTTGTCAAATTTGGGCTATGAAAAATCAAAATACGAGCCATGTCTCTTCAAGAAAAGGAATAAGAGTGGTGGGGTAACTATTATTGCACTTTACGTGGATGATTTTTTAATTTTTTCCAATGCAAATGAGGAAACTCAATTTTTAAAAAATAAATTAAGCTCAGAATTTAGAATTAAAGATTTGGGACAGGCAAAACAATGTCTTGGAACAAGAATTTCAATCAAGAAAGATAGTCATATCATTATGTTAGACCAGGAACAATACATAAATAATTTATTGTATGAATTTAAGATGTCAGAATGTAAAGCTGTGGTTACACCAATGGAAACAGATTTAAAGTTAGAGAAAAATCCTAATAGCGTTTTTTCAGTGCCATATCAAGAATTAATTGGCAGTTTGATGTATTTATCAGTTATGACTAGACCTGATATCTCCTATGCAGTGAGCTATCTCAGTCAATTTAATGACTGTAATGATGAAACGCACTGGAAGGCCGCTAAGAGGATCTTGAGATATTTGCAAGGTACTGAAACTTTTTGCCTAAAACTCGGAAAAAGTAAGATTTTTGAACTTGTAGGTTATGTTGACGCAGACTGGGCGAGTAACTCAGTTTGACAGAAAATCTTATACAGGATTTTGTTTTACTTTGTCTGGGGGTCTCATTTCTTGGGGTAGTTCAAAACAAAAAACAGTAGCTTTATCTAGTACTGAGGCAGAGTATATGGGGCTTGCAGAAGGGGCGAAAGAAGCAATTTATTTAAGAAATTTGTTATCAGAAATCACAGGGAATAAAATAGGCAGTATTAGATTATTTAATGGTAATCAGGAAGCTCAAAAACTCGCCACAAATCTTGTTATTCACAAAAGATCAAAACACAGACGTTAGGCATAATTTTATTAGGGACGTTGTGGCAGATAACATTATTAATTTGAAGTATTTAAATACGGAGGATATGCCTGCTGATGTCTTTACAAAAAGTCTGTCTAGATTAAAGCATTTCAAGTTTATCAAGAGTTTAGGATTCGTTGAAATGTAACATTACTTTTCTAAGTGGGTTAAAATGAATATTTTGTCCTAGTGTGGGTGTTGAAATAATTTCTATTTGTAATAGTAGGTATAGTTCAAAATATTGTAGGCTTTGTACGTACCTTCTAATTTACATATATGTCAGTTTTTTAGTTTTTATTTTGTCAAATGTTGTTCAATGACACTTAATGTAATTTCGCTAGTTATCACCAAATATAATAGTTCTTTGGCAGTATAGTAGTTTGAAATATCTCCCCATTCAATATAGAATGAATTTTCAACAGACATTTCACGGCTTTTTGGGAGGTGTTTTCGTATGACATTTTGTGTTTATATTATTCGGTATCACTTCTTTTCGAGGCATTCTTGGTTAAACCAGATGTTTTGAGATGCTGTGCAACGTTTTTTTTAGTAACATCTTGTATAGTATATTTTAATCGAAATCTCATCGATTATTAACAATTTTAAACTTTTCGATTCACACCGCAACGTATTTAAAATATCGTTATTTAAATTTGGTAATGGTTCTCCTCCTTTTTGTTGATTTACGGGTGAATGAAATGCCGCATGTAAAGTTGATCCATCTATGTTGAAAGCAGCTTTTCCAATCGGTGCACACAATAACACATAATCATTTCCTTTTTCCACGAATAGTTTTTAAAAGTCATGTAAAGATAATTGTCTTTGTTTTTGTTGTTATTGTTGTTGTTGTTAATGTTGTCTTCCAAATCCTGTTAATTTCCTTCTTTTTCGTATCATTTGATGTGCAATCGATTGTTCTATGCTTTTTATTAAATGACTTTTTCCAACTCATGTACTACCAGAAATAAATATATAAAATGGCTTTTCATTTAACATCTCTGAATTAATGTAATCAAATACCAAAGACTGTTTGAAATTTAATGTCGAAATCATTTCAAATAAATCTTCTTGTTTAATAATTTTAGATTTTCTTATCAAAGAATTGCCGCAATAATTTTTTTCATAACCATCCTTGTTATTGTTGTTGTTGTTTTTTACATTAACAACACCTCCTCCACTTAAGCCAGATAAAACATCAATGTTATTTTCTACGTCATTACCAACATATCCACTATTATATAAAATTTGATCAATAGAAATATTATTATCATCGTTATCTTGAGCATCATCATTAAAATTATTATTATTATTATTTCCAATTCAAGTGTACTCTTGCTCAGCTCTTGCTGGTAATGTTCACCTATCCCGAGCGTTTGTAAACGCAAGTGGGATTAGGCACAACAGTTACATATTTAGAAATTTACGGACAGTGTGACAAGTATTCAAAATTGCAGCCTTCTGCAGATCGATGTATGTGTTTTTGTGAAGACCTAGTTTAGTGAGGCTGTCTTGTAGAGTTTTGGGGATTAGTCCCGTAGATGAAACGATGACCGGCACCACCTCTACTTTCTCTGCATGCCACATCTGTCCTACCTCAATTGCAAGATCGGTGTATTTTGCAATTTTCTCGTTGTATTTGTCTAACATATTGTTGTTATTGGGTACAGCAACATCCACTAGAAGAACCGAGTTAGCTTTTTTATCCACAACTACAATATCAGGCCGGTTATTCGTCACCCGTCTATCGGTGATAATTGACCTATCGTAGTATAGTCTAAAATCAGCATTCTCTAGAACTACATGAGGATGGTACTTGTAATAAGGCGTGTAGGTGTTAACTAATCCAAATTTGTTGGCCAACTTCTGATGAATGATGTTGCACAGTTGGTTGTGCCTGCGTAGGTAATCAATGTTAGCTATGGCTGAACATCCCGACGTAATGTGTTGTATCGTCTCTGTTGTTTGTTGACACCTTCTGCACTTGTCCAACACGATGTTTGGATCTCTTATAACAAATTTCTTGTAATTGTTGGTATTAATAACTTGGTCTTGGATCGCCATCATAAATCCTTCTGTTTCTGGAAACAATGTTCCATCAGAGAGCCACTTATTTGATGCTTCCTTGTCGATATATGATTGATTGAGGTCGTGATGATGTCGACCATGGAGCGCTTTCTGGGCCCACTCTGCCTGTTTGTCAGAGTCTGTAACGATTTCAAGTTTTTTATCAGGGTTTACAAGATCTAAGGGGGAATAGTTTTTATCTGCTTTCGCGACCAGCTCATGCAATTTAGATGTTTGAGCCTTGCCAATGAAGAGCTTTTGGAGTTTAGATATTTGATTATAATGTAAATTAACTATGTCCGTTAAAGCTCTCCCTCCCTCTTTTCTTGGTAATGTGGTCCTAATAACTGATGATGTCGGGTGGTGACATTTGTGTTTGGTCATCATGGTTCGCGTTGTTCTTTGAATATCTTCCAGTTCTGTTTTTGTAAATTTGCAAAACTTTAACAAGCCAGGAATGTGGAACGCTATGAAATGCTTTACTATAATCTACGAAAGCCGTGTAGATGTTGCGCTGTTCCTTCTGCGCCTGTTTTAGTATTACCGAATCGATGATGAGTTGCTCTTTGCAGCCTTGGTGATCTCGTCTGCACCCTTTTTGTTCTTCCGACAAGATGTTGTTTTGATCGGCATGTCTGTAAATACGGTTAGTAATGCAAGACGTTAATATTTTATATATAGTTGGAAGGCATGTTATAGGTCTATACTGCGTAGGATCGTGAGTTTGAAGCGTTTTGGGAAGCAAGTGGGTCGAACCCAGTGTCAGAAATGGTGGTGTATCTTCTGGATGCTGCAGAATATGTGTAAATGATCTTGCCATTGCTTCATGCAGACTGTCAAACTTCTTATACCAGAAGTTTTGGACATGGTCAACTCCTGGTGTCTTCCAATTACTGGTGCTCTTTATAGCTTCGGTTACCTCGCTTGTTGTCAAGTTAACGAAAGGCATTGGTTCAATGTTAATTTTTTCCTCCTCAGTTCTTATCCAGTGAGCGTTGGATTTATGTTCCATAGGGTTCGACCATAAAGAAGACCAGTACTCCGTTAGCTCATCTTTATTTGGGAGACTTTGGTTGTGATTGTTTACTGTACCGCTTAGTTGCCTGTAAAATAACTTCTGATTGTTATTGAATAAGTAGTTTTGTTGTTTCCTTTTCGTGCACTTGACATATCGTGACAAACGTTTGGATTTTGCCTTTAGCTTTTGCCTGAGTAAATCCATATATTCACACACGTTGTTTATGTTGTGGGTGACCTGTAAAAGTTTTGATTTTTCGATAGATCTTTCTCACTCTGTTTGTTAAGCGCCTAGACGGTTTCGAGTTGTTTTTAAACTCTGTTAGCTGCCCCAATTCCCTTCCTTCTGATGTCATCAATGGACTTTTCCAGCCGGCGTTGCCACCAAGGCTTGAGCTGTTTGTAGTCTTTACCCCGATTGTTCTTATGGGATTGGATTTGTTGATTGTGACTTCGAATCACTGCTACCGCTCCACAATAGATGAGAGTGTGAAGTTGTTCTAGCGCTTCGCAGTCTTTAGCATAGTTCTGCAGTAGTAAGTTCACAGCTGCTAGTATGCTGTTAGTGCTCTTATTGGTTCGCAGCTTTGGTAATTTTGGCCGGTGTATTGGGTTGGTGCCATTAAATTCCGCTAGTGCTTTACAAAGTTCGGTATTATAGTCATTATCGGTGGTTTTGTCGCAATCATTGTTTATTTCCTCAACGCCATTGTGGTCTCCTTGTGCATTCTCCGATTTATGTGTATCCTGATCGGTAATTATGTCATTCTCTCCATTTTGAAGGTCAAGAAGGACTTCACCTCGAATTTGTTGCAACGTCGGACCGGGTAGTAGATTGTTTTTCACAATACTTCGACGTTGGTCAGCAATACGCTGTTCCGTGAGATGGTGAAATTCTGGAAAATGTTCAATGAATGCACGGTGGAGGGCGTATCTGTATGTCGTCATATCAGTTTCCATCTTGGTGATTTTAAAGTAGGAGCGCATAATGAATGAGTTTAGCTCGATAGTCCACTTCATGCGCTTCCTGGGCTTTCCGGCTTTTGTGGTCGTAGATGTGCCGACTTGCGTCACTCCAGAAACATCAGAAGCTGGTGGCGGAGGATCGATGTTGTTTTCCCCCTGAGTGTGGTTCGCAGTAGCCCTACTCGGTGTCACGCTGCTTATTATTATTATTATTATTATTTCCAATTCAAGTGTACTTTTGCTCAGCTCTTGCTGGTAATGTTCACCTATCCCGAGCGTGTGTAAACGCAAATGGGATTAGGCACAGCAGTTACATATTTAGAAATTTACGGACAGTGTGACAAGTATTCAAAATTGCAGCCTTCTGCAGATCGATGTATGTGTTTTTGTGAAGACCTAGTTTGGTGAGGCTGTCTTGTAGAGTTCTGGGGATTAGTCCTGTAGATGAAACGATGACCGGCACCACCTCTACTCTCTCTGCATGCCACATCTGTCCTACCTCAATTGCAAGATCGGTGTATTTTGCAATTTTTTCGTTGTATTTGTCTAAAATATTGTTGTTATTGGGTACAGCAACATCCACCAGGAGAACCGAGTTAGCTTTTTTTATCCACAACCACAATATCAGGCCGGTTATTCGTCACCCGTCTATCGGTGATAATTGACCCATCGTAGTATAGTCTAAAATCAGCATTCTCTAGAACTGCATGCGGATGGTACTTGTAATAAGGCGTGTAGGTGTTAACTAGTCCAAATTTGTTGGCCAACTTCTGATGAATGATGTTGCACAGTTGGTTGTGCCTGCGTAGGTAATCAATGTTAGCTATGGCTGAACATCCCGACGTAATGTGTTGTATCGTCTCTGTTGTTTGTTGACACCTTCTGCACTTGTCCGACACGATGTTTGGATCTCTTATAACAAATTTCTTGTAATTGTTGGTATTAATAACTTGGTCTTGGATCGCCATCATAAATCCTTCTGTTTCTGGAAACAATGTTCCATCAGAGAGCCACTTATTTGATGCTTCCTTGTCGATATATGGTTGATTGAGGTCGTGATGATGTCGGGCCCACTCCGCCTGTTTGTCAGAGTCTGTAACGATTTCAAGTTTTTTATCAGGGTTTACAAGATCTAAGGGGGAATAGTTTTTATCTGCTTTCGCGACCAGCTCATGCAATTTAGATGTTTGAGCCTTGCCAATGAAGAACTTTTGGAGTTTAGATATTTGATTATAATGTAAATTAACTATGTCCGTGAAAGCTCTCCCTCCCTCTTTTCTTGGTAATGTGGTCCTAATAACTGATGATGTCGGGTGGTGACATTTGTGTTTGGTCATCATGGTTCGCGTTGTTCTTTGAATATCTTCCAGTTCTATTATTATTATTATTATTATTATTTCCAACTCAAGTGTACTCTTGCTCAGCTCTTGCTGGTCATGTTCACCTATCCCGAGCGTTTGTAAACGCAAATGGGATTAGGCACAGCAGTTACATATTTAGAAATTTACGGACAGTGTGACAAGTATTCAAAATTGCAGCCTTCTGCAGATCGATATATGTGTTTTTGTGAAGACCTAGTTTGGTGAGGCTGTCTTGTAGAGTTTTGGGGATTAGTCCCGTAGATGAAACGATGACCGGCACCACCTCTACTCTCTCTGCATGCCACATCTGTCCTACCTCAATTGCAAGATCGGTGTATTTTGCAATTTTTTCGTTGTATTTGTCTAACATATTGTTGTTATTGGGTACAGCAACATCCACTAGAAGAACCGAGTTAGCTTTTTAATCCACAACTACAATATCAGGCCGGTTATTCGTCACCCGTCTATCGGTGATAATTGACCTATCGTAGTATAGTCTAAAATCAGCATTCTCTAGAACTGCATGAGGATGGTACTTGTAATAAGGCGTGTAGGTGTTAACTAATCCAAATTTGTTGGCCAACTTCTGATGGATGATGTTGCAAAGTTGATTGTGTCTGCGTAGGTAATCAATGTTAGCTATGGCTGAACATCCCGACGTAATGTGTTGTATCGTCTCTGTTGTTTGTTGACACCTTCTGCACTTGTCCGACACGATGTTTGGATCTCTTATAACAAATTTCTTGTAATTATTGGTATTAATTACTTGGTCTTGGATCGCCATCACAAATCCTTCTGTTTCCGGAAACAATGTTCCATCAGAGAGCCACTTATTTGATGCTTCCTTGTCGATATATGGTTGATTGAGGTCGTGATGATGTCGACCATGGAGCGCTTTCTGGGCCTACTCTGCCTGTTTGTCAGAGTCTGTAACGATTTCAAGTTTATTATCAGGGTTTACAAGATCTAAGGGGGAATAGTTTTTATCTGCTTTCGCGACCAGCTCATGCAATTTAGATGTTTGAGCCTTGCCAAAGAAGAATTTTTGGAGTTGGGATATTTGTTTGTAATGTAAATTAACTATGTCCGTTAGAGCTCTCCCTCCCTCTTTTCTTGGTAGAGTGGTCCTAATAACTGATGATGTCGGGTGGTGACATTCCAGTTCTGTTTTTGTCCACTTCAGAATTCCAAATGAGTATGTCAGGACCGGTATGGCGTAGGTGTTAATTGCTTTGGCAAGATTTCCTGCGTTCAACTGGGATTTCAATAAAGCAGTTATCCTTTGAGTGAACTGTCCTCGAATTTTGGTTTTTGCTTGCTTCTGGTCTAGTAGCTTAGCTTGCTGAAATCCTAGATATTTGTAGGTTTCACCATTTTGCATGGCATTTATAATGTTCCCATTAGGTAGTAACACATCTCCGTTAACGATTTTACCCTTCTCGATATTCAAGGTTTTGCACTTGTCTAATCCAAATCCCATTTGTATATCACTGGAAAATGTTTCAGTGATATTAAGTAAATGTTGAATTTGACGCTGGTTTGATGCGTATATTTTGATGTCATCCATGTATAAAAGGTGGGAAACAGTGCAGCTAGTGTTCCTGTTGGCTTTGATTTTAAAGCCGTAATCCGTATCATTAAGTAGCTTGGAAAGTGGATTCATTGCCAAACAAATCCAAAGCGGACTCAGGGAGTCGCCCTGGAAGATCCCCCTACGGATAGAAATTTCATCAGTTTCGAGGTATTGACCATTTATCTGTAAATGAAGGTTCGTTCTCCAGTGCTTCATCGATGATTCAAGAAAAGTAACAAGAATGGGGTGTACTTTGTAAATTTGCAAAACTTTAACAAGCCAGGAATGTGGAACGCTATCAAATGCTTTCCTATAATCTACGAAAGCCGTGTAGATGTTGCGCTGTTCCTTCTGCGCATGTTTTAGTATTACCGAATCGATGATGAGTTGTTCTTTGCAGCCTTGGTGATCTCGTCTGCACCCTTTCTGTTCTTCCGACAAGATGTTGTTATGATCCGCATGTCTGTAAATACGGTTAGTAATGCAAGACGTTAATATTTTATATATAGTTGGAAGGCATGTTATAGGTCTATACTGCGTAGGATCGTGAGTTTGATGCGTTTTGGGAAGCAAGTGGGTCGAACCCAGTGTCAGAAATGGTGGTGTATCTTCTGGATGTTGCAGAATATGTGTAAATGATCTTGCTATTACTTCATGCAGACTGTCAAACTTCTTATACCAGAAGTTTTGGACATTGTCAACTCCTGGTGTCTTCCAACTACTGGTGCTCTTTATAGCCTCGGTTACCTCGCTTGTTGTCAAGTTAACGAAAGGCATTGGTTCAATGTTTATTTTTTCCTCCTCAGTTCTTATCCAGTGAGCGTTGGATTTATGTTCGATAGGGTTCGACCATAAAGAAGACCAGTACTCCGTTAGCTCATCTTTATTTGGAAGACTTTGGTTGTGATTGTTTACTGTACCGCTTAGTTGCCTGTAAAATAACTTCTGATTGTTATTGAATAAGTAGTTTTGTTGTTTCCTTTTCGTGCACTTGACATATCGTGACAAACGTTTGGATTTTGCCTTCAACTTTTGCCTGAGTAAATCCATATATTCACACACATGTTGTTTATGTTGTGGGTGACCTGTAAAAGTTTTGATTTTTCGATAGATCTTTCTCACTCTGTTTGTTAAGCGCCTAGACGGTTTCGAGTTGTTTTTAAACTCTGTTAGCTGCCCCAATTCCCTTCCTTCTGATGTCATCAAAGAACTTTTCCAGCCGGCGTTGCCACCAAGGCTTGAGCTGTTTGTAGTCTTTACCCCGATTGTTCTTTGGGGATTGGATTTGTTGATTGTGACTTCGAAGCACTGCTACCGCTCCACAATAGATGAGAGTGTGAAGTTGTTCCAGCGCTTCGCAGTCTTTAGCATGGTTCTGCAGTAGTAAGTTCACATCTGCTAGTATGCTGTTAGTGCTCTTATTGGTTCGCAGCTTGGGTAGTTTTGGCCGGTGTATTGGGTTGGTGCCATTAAATTCCGCTAGTGCTTCACAAAGTTCGGTATTTGTTACAATTTTTTTTCTCTATTTTATTCCCCTTCTTGTTCCTACCCCAAATATTCTATAAAACCCCTAAACTAAGAGGACAGGGAAAAAAACTGTATTTTTTTCTTTCGGCTGTCTGGTGGCAACCTTAGGCTCTGGCTAGCTTACAGTGAAGACGGGTGTGGTTCACTAGAAATATTGGATCAATATTCAAAGTTCTTAATTAGGGCGCCATCTGATTTTACCCAAGCCTCAACTCAATATGCACTTTCCCCTAAAAAAAAATCAGAAAACTAGGGGAAAAGAGATAGACCTCACTCAAAAGAAAAAAATTATAATTTAATCTATCGATAAAATCAATATTACAAAACAAAAAAAAACTAAATTAATGTTAAAGTACCCACAAATTCTACTACTGGTAGGAGAATGATAGTTACAAGTGAAACTAAATAATGTGTCTTACAATAAAACCCATATCAATGTATATATATATATATATATATATATATATATATATATATTTTAAAGTTTGACCTATTTGGAATAGCTCAACCCCACACAAAACCAAAACCAAATAACAATCCAGGTTAAATTACCTGAAGTTTTCCTATGAAACAAAAAACTTGGTAACACTTCACTTACATACTTACATAGGTTAAATATTATGTATAAAAAAAACTTACAAAATCTTGGCCAAGACGCTTCTCGTTACGAGCTTATAATTGAATATGAAATAAAACGAAAGTTACAGTATTCTGCGAAATCAAAAAGATTCAAAAATTAAACACATTATCTTTTAATATTAAAAAAAAAATAAACCTGCTCCACGTTTATTAATGGTATCCTTCCAAGGACACGACAATCGGCCGGCAATGTGGTCTAGCCCAAAAAGGAAACTTCCTCTCCCAAAGGTAATCGATGACGTCTCGTGGAAAGGGAAAACTCCCCGGAAGAGACTTCAGAAGAAACCCTCAGTAACAAACAAAAAAAAACGGCAACCGGCAGGAATGTAACTCAGCAATAAGAGCCACACCAAAAAAAAACGGTTTCCCATTGAAGAAATCACCCCGTACTAGAACCCTCGTGTTCTTGTGAGGGTCGCTTATCGGATAAGGCGGAATGGAAGTCCTTCTTTTCTTTTTTAATCCGTAACAACGGTTTTTCGAGTCGATTTTTCTTTCCAAAAACTTCAATATCCAAACTCAAAATAAATTTAGTTAGCTGTCCTGGCTTACTCCCCTTATAAGGGTGGCTTAACAACTCCTAACTCCAACACCGCCACAATGCACAGGATCAACTTTTTTTTAAAAACGACTTATTCCTCCAACAGGTAAAACGGAAAAACCCAAAGAACCCCCCCGTTACAACCTTCCTCAACGCAGGGTTACCAACCTAGGCCCCACCACAACCACGAATAATCTTCGTTTGACCAATCGACCAGCTCTAAAAGGTCGAAGATATGGTTGCCTACCAAATTTCCTCGATACGTATATAGGGTTGCCTATAAGAAGGAAACGAAGTGTAACATATTATAGCCATTATCGGTGGTTTTGTCGCAATCATTGTTTATCTCCTCAACGCCATTGTGGTCTCCTTGTGCATTCTCCGATTTATGTGTATCCTGATCGGTAATTATGTCATTCTCTCCATCTTGAAGGTCAAGAAGGACTTCACCTCGAATTTGTTGCAACGTCGGACCGGGTAGTAGATTGTTTCTCACAATACTTCGACGTTGGTCAGCAGTACGCTGTTCCGTGAGATGGTGAAATTCTGGAAAATGTTCAATTAATGCACGGTGGAAGGCGTATCTGTATGTCGTCATATCAGTTTCCATCTTGGTGATTTTAGAGTAGGAGCGCATAATGAGTGAGTTTAGCTCGATAGTCCACCATTATTATTATTATTATTTCCAATTCAAGTGTACTCTTGCTCAGCTCTTGCTGGTAATGTTCACCTATCCCGAGCGTGTGTAAACGCAAATGGGATTAGGCACAGCAGTTACATATTTAGAAATTTACGGACAGTGTGACAAGTATTCAAAATTGCAGCCTTCTGCAGATCGATATATGTGTTTTTGTGAAGACCCAGTTTGGTGAGGCTGTCTTGTAGAGTTTTGGGGATTAGTCCCGTAGATGAAACGATGACCGGCACCACCTCTACTCTCTCTGCATGCCACATCTGTCCTACCTCAATTGCAAGATCGGTGTATTTTGCAATTTTTTCGTTGTATTTGTCTAAAATATTGTTGTTATTGGGTACAGCAACATCCACCAGGAGAACCGAGTTAGCTTTTTTATCCACAACCACAATATCAGGCCGGTTATTCGTCACCCGTCTATCGGTGATAATTGACCTATCGTAGTATAGTCTAAAATCAGCATTCTCTAGAACTGCATGCGGATGGTACTTGTAATAAGGCGTGTAGGTGTTAACTAATCCAAATTTGTTGGCCAACTTCTGATGGATGATGTTGCAGAGTTGATTGTGTCTGCGTAGGTAATCAATGTTAGCTATGGCTGAACATCCCGATGTAATGTGTTGTATCGTCTCTGTTGTTTGTTGACACCTTCTGCACTTGTCCGACACGATGTTTGGATCTCTTATAACAAATTTCTTGTAATTATTGGTATTAATTACTTGGTCTTGGATCGCCATCACAAATCCTTCTGTTTCCGGAAACAATGTTCCATCAGAGAGCCACTTATTTGATGCTTCCTTGTCGATATATGGTTGATTGAGGTCGTGATGATGTCGACCATGGAGCGCTTTCTGGGTTCACTCTGCCTGTTTGTCAGAGTCTGTAACGATTTCAAGTTTATTATCAGGGTTTACAAGATCTAAGGGGGAATAGTTTTTATCTGCTTTCGCGACCAGCTCATGCAATTTAGATGTTTGAGCCTTGCCAATGAAGAATTTTTGGAGTTGGGATATTTGTTTGTAATGTAAATTAACTATGTCCGTTAGAGCTCTCCCTCCCTCTTTTCTTGGTAGAGTGGTCCTAATAACTGATGATGTCGGGTGGTGACATTTGTGTTTGGTCATCATGGTTCGCGTTGTTCTTTGGATATCTTCCAGTTCTGTTTTTGTCCACTTCAGAATTCCAAATGAGTATGTCAGGACCGGTATCGCGTAGGTGTTAATTGCTTTGGCAAGATTTCCTGCGTTCAACTGGGATTTCAATAAAGCAGTTATCCTTTGAGTGAACTGTCCTCGAATTTTGGTTTTTGCTTGCTTCTGGTCTAGTAGCTTAGCTTCCTGAAAGCCTAGATATTTGTAGGTTTCACCATTTTGCATGGCATTTATAATGTTTCCATTAGGTAGTAACACATCTCCGTTAACGATTTTACCCTTCTCGATATTCAAGGTTTTGCACTTGTCTAATCCAAATCCCATTTGTATATCACTGGAAAATTTTTCAGTGATATTAAGTAAATGTTGAATTTGACGCTGGTTTGATGCGTATATTTTGATGTCATCCATGTATAAAAGGTGGGAAACAGTGCAGCTAGTGTTCCTGTTGGCTTTGATTTTAAAGCCGTAATCCGTATCGTTAAGTAGCTTGGAAAGTGGATTCATTGCCAAACAAAACCAAAGTGGACTCAGGGAGTCACCCTGGAAGATCCCCCTACGGATAGAAATTTCATCAGTTTCGAGGTATTGACCATTTATATGTAAATGAAGGTTCGTTCGCCAGTGCTTCATCGATGATTCAAGAAAAGTAACAAGAGTGGGGTGTACTTTGTAAATTTGCAAAACTTTAACAAGCCAGGAATGTGGAACGATATCAAATGCTTTCCTATGATCTAAATTCCGCTAGTGCTTTACAAAGTTCGGTATTATAGTCATTATCGGTGGTTTTGTCGCAATCATTGTTTATTTCCTCAAGGCCATTGTGGTCTCCTTGTGCATTCTCCGATTTATGTGTATCCTGATCGGTAATTATGTCATTCTCTCCATCTTGAAGGTCAAGAAGGACTTCACCTCGAATTTGTTGCAACGTCGGACCGGGTAGTAGATTGTTTCTCACAATACTTCGACGTTGGTCAGCAATACGCTGTTCCGTGAGATGGTGAAATTCTGGAAAATGTTCAATGAATGCACGGTGGAGGGCGTATCTGTATGTCGTCATATCAGTTTCCATCTTGGTGATTTTATAGTAGGAGCGCATAATGAATGAGTTTAGCTCGATAGTCCACTTCATGCGCTTCCTAGGCTTTCCGGCTTTTGTGGTCGTAGATGTGCCGACTTGCGTCACTCCAGAAACATCAGAAGCCGGTGGCGGAGTGTCGATGTTGTTTTCCCCCTGAGTGTGGTTCGCAGTAGCCCTACTCGGTGTCACGCTGCGCCTACCGCTAACCGAGGAAGAAGGTAAATCATTTTTCGAACAAGCCCTTCTAGCACCAACTTGAACGCGACAAGAGTTTAAGGTGTTGCAATGTCGATTCACCTGACGATTCCTGAGATTTAAGGTCCCGGAATTTACAATCGAATTATTGCTCCCCCCAGAATCCGTGGAGCAGACAGCCGATGTACTAGGTACACTAGCAGTGTGAGATTCTGAGCATTAAGCTCTACCCACCTGGGGTAATCTAGTTTTACAATTCGACATCGTGATTGTCGCATTTTAGACCTACTGCCAGGTGTTGATTCAGCCGCTCCTTACATGGAGAACAGACGCTGTCGGAGTACCGCTCCTTACATGGAGACCGTCGTGTCCTGAAACTAATTGGTTTTGGTTCGCTCCGAGGTATTTAATTTCCTCGATACCTTCTATATCTAAAAGGCATTCCCCGATCCACCACCTGGGGAAACGCCCGATAGGGGACCAGTACCCCCACGGTATTATTATTATTATTATTATTTTTTGTAGAGGGGCATCTACTACGAGGTCATTAGCCTTTTATATCAATTTTTAATATTTCTGGGTACGTTAAATTCTGTTAAAAATATCTATTATCTTCAAATACGTGATGACTTTTTTAATATTACTTTCGGTTGTTAGGCAAAGTCTAATATCATTCGGAAGCATTATTTGTTGTCGCTGATTAAGATTTTTTGGGCAGTCTAGCAGTATATGATCAATTGTTAGAATTGTATTGCATATTTCGCATATAGGCGGATTTTGTCTAATCAGCATAAAGGAGGATGTAAGATGTGTGTGACCAATCCTAATTCTTGTTAATTTGACCTGTTCTCTTCTTTTCAAATGTAATTTCGCTACCCAATGCTTAACAGAGGTTTTTAACCTAACTAGCTTGGACGCATGTTGACTCCATTGATTCTGTCATGTTGATAATAATATTTGCTTAATGTGTAGCTTGTAGTCATCTGACCTTATTGGAATATCTTCATGTTGCTCACTGAGAGTTCTTTGTGCAGCCAGGTCAGCACGTTCATTACCAACGATACCAATATAAGTTGGTATCCATAGAAATTTAACTTTCTTTCCAACAGATTCCAAGTGGAATAAGATATTATGAATGTCATTAATGAGCGGGTCAGGATTAAAGTTATTTTCTACGGCCTGAAGTGAGCTAAGTGAATCAGTGCATATGATACTAGTAGCATGGTTTTCACTAGCTATGAATTTTAAGGATTGCCAGATGGCGTATAGCTATGTAGTGAACACTGAAGCTGCTCCTGGTAATGTCCAAGATCGTGTTATACTGTCAGTGTAAAAAGCACTTCCGGCACTATTCACATTTTTAGAACCATCAGTGTAAATTAATCTACTATTTGGGTATAAATTCATAATAGATAGATATTGATGTTTATTATATTTCGAACACTCAAAATCGGTTTTTTGTTCACTCATGAGCCATGGGGAAACCTCATATTCTTGAAAAGAGTAGAACTGGGGGCAAGATGTATTTAATTTTTCTATCAGTTCTTTAAATCTAATTCTTACTGGTCTTGTTATTGCTGTCCGCGTTTCAAAACACTTCATTTTCTTGGTTGATCGGAATTTGATGAATGGGGTGTTTGGGTAGAGCCAACATTTTAATACAGTAATTGGAAATTAGCTGCTCTCTTCTATACTGTAGAGGGGGAATAGATGCTTCGCAACAAAGTGATAGCGTTGGACTTGTCCGAAAAGCACCAAGTGCGACAAGCAATGCTGTTCTTTGAATTGTATCAAGTGGTTTTAGTGTTGATGGTTTTGCCGAGGCGTATACAATACTTCCATAATCAATCCGAGGTAAAATAAATGCTTTGTAGAACCTTAGTAATACCTGTTGATCGCTTCCCCACCTACTTGATATTGATTTCAAAATATTCAAGTATTTCTTACAGTTGTTTGTTAGTTCATTGATATGTAACTTCCAGTTAAATTTGCTATCCATGATAACCCCTAAGATTCGTGCTGATGACTTCATTTCTATATTGGTACCTTTCAAAGTCAGTATGGGATCGTGGTGAATGGATCTTAACCTGCAGAAGTGCACAATGTGTTTTTGTTTTTGAAAAAGAAAAGCCTATTTCTTTTGCAGCACTGTTAATTTTATTTATATTTATTTGTAGGATTTCTTCAATATTTTCGATATCATGCGACTGGTAGTAAATAACTAAATCATCAACATATATGCTTCTTCCAACATTCTCTTCGACTACCTTTATAAGCTCGTTAACTGCTATAGCGAATAGAATCACACTTAGAGTTGATCCTTGGAGGATACCATTTTTTAAAGACCGGATATCGGATAACGTTTGTTGGACTCTGACTCTGAAGGTTCTTTCTTCTAAGACATTTTTGATGAAAAATGGTAAATGACCTTTGAAGTTCCATTTTTCAAGTAACTTGAGGATACCTAATCGCCACGTTTGATCAAATGCTTTTTCGATATCAAAAAACACTGCAACTAGGTGACATCTATCCGCAAAGGAGTTTTGAACAGCGTTTTCAAGTAAAACAAGCTGGTCGTTTGTAGAATGGTGTTTACGAATCCCCATTTGATAATCACTCAATAAGTTTCTTTTCTCTAGTTCCCACATTAGCCTTATGCTAACCATTTTTTCCAGTAGTTTACCCATGCAACAAGTAATGGAGATGGGACGATAACTAGATGCAGACTCAAGATTTTTTCCTGCTTTTGGTATTGGTATAATGGTTGCTTCCTTCCATTGTGTCGGGTAGGTATGATTTTGCCAAATATTGTTAAATATTCTAATCAAGTAATTTTTTTGTTTTTCAGGTAGGCACTCGATGAATTGATAAATAATTTGGTCATTTCCTGGGGCTGACGGTTTTGCTTCTTTTATGACATTTTCCAATTCTTCTAATTTGAAAGGAATATTATATTCAAAATATTGATCAGTATTAAAGCTAAGTAAATGTTGGGTCTGGTCATTTATATTAGTTTCTGCACTTATTTGTTCAAAATAATTTGCAAGTTCATTTGATATATCTTGGAGATTGTTGATTTTTGTATCATGGACTATCAGTTGAGGGGAATTTAAGTTGAAAGTTCTTCCAATTATGCTACGAATTTTTTGCCATATTTCTTTATACGACGTATTGGTATTTATCGAATTAATCGAATTAATCTTGCCAAGTTTCCTTTTTTGATTTCACAATCAGGTAACGAGCTCTAGCTCTTAATTGTTTAAATTTAATTAACGTTTCTCTTGTCATAGTTCTTTTAAATAAGTTGAAGGCTCTCTTTTTCTTTTTGACAGCTTCTGCGATTTCCTGATTCCACCATGGTACTTTTTTGACTTTGGATGAACTTTTTGTCATTGGAACTGAAATGGTTGCAGCATTAATTATAGCATCATTAAACTGTTTCAGGAGCAAGCTTATATTATTTATATTTTCTGGGATGAAAGACTCGAGAAGCTCGTGATAGAGAGACCAATTTGCTTTGTAACTTTGGCAAGAAATCAGAGCAGCAAAAAAATTTTTTACGCCAATGACATTGTTTAATATTAGGCGATCTTTCATGAAACGCATGGATAAATGTATCGAGATGAATGGCGGACATATTGAACAATTACTGTGAAATAATATTTAAATTTTGTTGTTGTATTTTTGAATAAATTGTTCTTTTTTCTCTTGATTAAAAGTTATCTAGTTCATAATGGTTGCTTTATTAATACGTCAAAGTACTAATAAATAAAATGCAAATTACGTAGAGGGTTTTTAAGATGCGAATAACTTGAAAACTAGTAACCTTTGAGACTTATGATAAGTATACATTTTTTTGAGTGCACAGTTACACCAACAACGTAACTCATGTGGCGCCCTCTAAAAAATACATCAAAACGGATATGATATTATGATTTCTCAGGAACTAAAACCCCTATCTTCAAATTTTTACGTTCGTATATCCAAAATCTTTCAATTTACTGAGAAAAAACATTTTTGGCATTTCAACTTTGCCACCCTGTATCTTTTTTATTATCAATATTTTATTGAAGAAAGTTGCGTCAGATGGTAATATTTTCAGGCCAAGAATCTTCCATTTCACTTTGGACCATTACTTACGGACCACCCTGTATATATATTTTTATTGTTTAAAAGTATATATCGCAATTTTTTTTAATTTCATTCAACTATTGGAGAGCTATAAGACCGAGGCAGGCAATAAATGCGGAACATAACACCCTCTATGCTACAAAGTGTTAGAGTAGACCTTAATGCCCAGTTAAGTCATGTCTACTGGTCAATGATGAACTAGTTGAACATTTATTGTAAATTTTCTTTTGTTTATTTTGGTAATTTAAAATCAAAATTGACCTGTTTGGGGAATTTTTAATAGTACTTTTTATTTAGCTTATAATAAATTTATGCGTTACTTGGACGCACCCTATATACAGGAACGTATCTAAGAAATTAAGAACTGGTAAGTAACTTGGGACTTCGATTTTAAATGAAAAAGAGATTCATTCATATTGTTTCATGTATAATTTGCGTATATTGTTTCGCGTTTACGGCGTCCACTGACCATCCGCATACAACGTGCTAACTCTTTTTTTTTTTAAGAAAACTAAATATTTTTATGATCCAAGAAGACGTACAAGTACATGCAATGGAAACACACAAAGAAGTTAGAGATGAAGACTGTAGTTCACTAAATTCGAATTATTTTGATTTTTGTATCCCTGCAGGATTTTTTTTCAATCTGAATAACTTTGTAGTACCTATTGTTAAGTTTCTCTGTGTATATGTAGATTTTATAGTAGAAAACTATTTTTTGTTTTGTGTAAAAATTTACTTTCTATTTGTCCCATATTCGACATTGATTTATAATTACTACTTACTAGGTATTGAAACAATAAAATCTAGATTTATAACCTAATTAAAGTGGTTTTCTTTAACACGTTACAGCTTCCAAATAAATTTAGGGGTAGTCAACATAATATAATATTGACATTATACTTGTCTTTCAGATGACCGAGAATAGTTTGTAATATAATGTCCTACTCAATAATTAGTGAACGTCTAAATTATGGAATATTATCATTATTCCGAGAACCGTCGAGTTTTAAGGGAAATCCCGAAACAGGTCGATTTTTGACGTAACCGGTGTAGGTGTAATGACGTAATCGTTAATTTTTTTAAATAGAAATCGGTTTAATGTGACACCTCATTTGAACGAGAATTTAATTATCTATTTAACGACATTACATTTTTAACTAAAATATTTTTTAAGGGTACGAAAACAATTTTTTTTTATTTAAATTCAATCAAATTACAATGAATCCTTGAATCCATGACTTTCTGAAATACTTAAAAAAGCAAAAATAAGTAAAAATAATAATGGACACAAAAAGTTCTCTCATAAACACTGAAACTTTTTGTCATATGTAATTCAAGCAAGTGATAGTGGCATAGTTACTGTAATATTTATTGTCGTAAATGTTTTGATTTTGTGAATTGTTATCAGTTGTCAATTGTAATTTTTACTTTTGAATAGTAAATTATGGCTCACCTAAATGAATCACAACGCATAGGAATATTAATCCTTAGCGGATGCGGAGATAAAAAAAGAACATAGAACGAGGTATGCAATTTATTCAACGCAAAATATCCCGACAGACCCATCAGCCAATCAACAGTAAGTAAAATAGTCCGAAAATTTGGAGAAACTGGGCACGTTAAACATATTCCAAACGCTGGCGTCCTAAAATTGAAGACAATGTGAAACTTGATATTTTATTAAATGTACATGACAATCCTCACAGTAGTTCAACACAAATGGGTGAATATGCTGGAGTTTCCCAAAGATCGGTATTACATATTTAAAAAAAGAAAAATACCATCCCTACAAAATTCAACTACATCAGAAATTAAACGACGACGATCCCGTTCGCCGGCTTCAATTTTCTGAAATTATGCAGGATTTATGTATCCCCAATCCACTTTTCATCAATCAAATCCTTTTTTCCGATGAAGCAACATTTTTTATACATGGTACCGTGAATCGTCAAAATTGCAGATATTGGAGTCAAGAAAACCCGTATTGGATGACTGAGGCACACACGCAATATCCTCAGAAAGTGAATGTATGGGCAGGGCTCATCAATGACAGAATCATTGGCCCTTTTTTCTTTGAAGAAAATCTAACAGGAAAACGTTATTCAACTTTTTTGAGACATCAACTTATACCTGTCCTTGCTAACATGTACCCAAATGCCAATAATCCAAATTTACCTAGTGAAAATATCTGGTTCCAACAAGATGGATCCCCTCCTCATTACACACGTGAAGTACGTCAATTTTTAAATAATTACTTTCCCGGGAGGTGGATCGGAAGACCAGGTTTTATAGAGTGGCCAGCAAGGTCGCCAGATCTAACACCTCTAGATTTTTTCGTGTGGGGTTACATAAAATCAAAAGTTTATGTCAATAGACCCCAAAACTTACAGGACTTGAAAGATAGAATTAGGCATGAAAAGAGTCTAATTACTCCAGAAGTCATCCGCAATGTACTTGATGAATGTGTCCGTAGATTCGCATATTGTCAAGAAACCGATGGATGGCATTCCGAACATTTAATTTAAAATAATTGTTATGCATAATTTGGTTACTTTGAAGTACATTATTAATTAAATCATTAGTCAAAATTTGGTTGAATTTAAATTAAAAAAATTGTTTTCGTACTCTTAAAAAAATATTTTAGTTGAAAATGTAATGTCGTTAAATAATGAATTAAAGACTCGTTCAAATGAGGTGTCACATTATACCGATTTCTATTTAAAAAAAATAACGATTACGTCACTACACCTACACCGGTGACGTCATCCCTACTGCATGTACGTTATAACATGGGTATTTTACAACAAAAATCGACCTGTTTCGGGATTTCCCTTAAAATTCGACGGTTCTCGAAATAATAATAATATTCCATAATTTAGCCGTTCACTGTAGAATACTATTAATAAAGAAATGCGCCAGCTCACTGACCTTCCTACCTCATATCTAAACCTTTACTTACGTTAATGTATCGGACTCTCTTAATTCGGCGCTATTAGAGGAGAGTGGTTGACGTGACGCTCTAAAGCCGAGAGCGTGTATTTGAGAGAATACTCAGAGTGTATTTTTCTAACTGTTGCATTCAACAATATAAGCAATTTAACGTTCTACTGAAACTGCAGTGTTGTCAAATCTCGGGACGCTCTAAGCGCGAATAACTATCAAGATAAAATGTATACTCTATATACAACTTGATACTCCTAGCGACTCTGCCGGAGAGTTGCGCGAACTAAATATATTCGAGAACTGTATATTTTCGTTCATTTCATGATCAAAAAAGCTTCCCCCATAAATTTTTCCCCCATAAATTTTGTTGGTAGGTTCGTGACGTAATTTCATGTCCCTGGACAAATGATTACAAGGGGTGTGCATAGAGCGTCCGTATACGGACGCTGCATGCACTTGGACGCTCTATTGAATGCGATTTCAGAATGTATGGACGCTTTAACGATAGAAGGATATATATATATATAAATATATATATATATATATATATATATATATATATATATATGGTCTAACTATTATTGTGGGGGATGCGGCAATGTGAATAAGTGAACTCTTTTTAGTTTGTTCTGAGCTTTCGGTAATTTATTATCACCATTATCAAAGAACTACAAAAGATACATTTATAGATATTTCAACAGGTATAAATAAATTCAGTTTAAAAGTAAAACATTAATTACTTACAACTAAGCGAGGTTAATCACAATATCTATATATAATATGTATAATATGGAGAAAAAACATGGTATAAGATATAATTTTCTTTTTCAAGAAATTAAATTAAAAATAATACTATCAAAATTGACATTACGACATCGATGTTAATTTTTAGTAGTCATAGAAATGTCTTTAAATATGTTTAGTATATTAGCAAGTGAAATAATAGTTGGTAAGTTAATATGAAGGAACAGAATTCTCATCTTCAATATTTGAATTTTTTGTTTTTTTGTCAAAAGATAATAAAAAAAAAAATCAAATATTGAAGATGAGAATTCTGTTCCTTCATATTAACTTACCAACTATTATTTCACTTGCTAATATACTAAACATATTTAAAGACATTTCTATGACTACTAAAAATTAACATCGATGTCGTAATGTCAATTTTGATAGTTTTATTTTTAATTTAATTTCTTGAAAAAGAAAATTATATCTTATACCATGTTTTTTCTCCATATTATACATATTATATATAGATATTGTGATTAACCTCGCTTAGTTGTAAGTAATTAATGTTTTACTTTTAAACTGAATTTATTTATTTATACCTATATGTATATATATGTAAATTACTATAAATATCTGCCAACTCAGTAACGGAGACGATTTATGTGGGGATGTGGCAATAAAATACCAGAGAGTACTCTTTTTAAAATATATTCCAAGCTTTCGAATATAACATATTCATTCTCAAGGACTGAAAATTATTAGGATGTCGGTATAATTGTAAAAATAGATAAAAATAAAATTTTATAATTGACATAAACGTTCATTTAGTTTCATTTAAAAAAGTAACGTTGGGAATATATTCGGAGGCAGCAAACATCGAAAGTCCAGTAAAATTCAATTCAACATTCAAACACAAACGGAACATAGGGATTTAATGTATTGTCCGATCTAAATAGTCCACCAACAAAACATTTCTATAAGTTCACTTCAATGAATATCAAGTATTGATCTTGACAGCTGCATTCAGACCAATGTAAGAAACCCCGCCCATTCTCCTTCCAAAATTTGTTAGTTATGTGCGAACTGCGATTTAGTATTGAATAATTATTCGATGGGGGTAGTAAACGTCGCTACATATTGAGACAATATGCTTACGTTTTATGTTGTTAAAATCGAAAATTAATTGTTAAATTCTCTTTAACAATTATTGTTTCGAGTTATGATAATGTGTTTTGATTTCTTTTGGCAATAACGGCTTTCAAAATAAAAATAAATTCGTAAATAAAACAAAATAAGATTGTCTAAACTGTACTCTACCTACCTACTGCTCTTTACTGACTGCTAATTAAGGACCGCCCACAGTTGAGAATACGGAGTGGTGGGAATTGTACGATATGTTATAGGTGTCCAAATAAACGATTGTAATAATCGTGTTTTTAATCTGTTGAAGCTAGATGTTGGTCGCAGTTCTGTTTGAATGTATCTGTATATTTCGGCTAATCAAAAAAGAACCAAATGAAAAATTTGAAAAATTTTCAGTTCGTTTAAGAACACAAGCTGCAAAATGTTCATATACAAATCCCGAGGAAAACATTATAGACCAAATAGTGGAAAAGTGCCACTCATCCGATCTTAGAAAAAAAGTTATGTCGCTAGGAGATTCTATTGAATTGAATACAATTATATTAGAAGCTAATGCTATGGAATCTGTTAATAGGCAAATGGAAGAGTTTGAAGAAAAGAAGTCTTCAGTGGATGTAAACAAGTTGTCGGTCCAGAGGAACAAACCAGATACCGCACGAAATCCTAAGACGGCAGAAAATTCACAGAACCTTAAATTCGGAAGTGTGCGACGTTGTTATCGATGTGAGTCAACGAATCATTCAGCCAATACCTGACCAGACAAAAGATCATTTTGCCAAAATTGCAGCGGAAGGGGTCATGTTAGCCAGCATTGTAGGAACAGAAAAAACAAGTCGAGAGTTCCATCTATGAGAAAAAGATACGGTAAACCCAATAAAGAGGATGATAATGATGTTAATTATGTTTTTCACATTAATAATGATTGTGAAATACAATGTAAAATTGGAGGAGTGTTAGTACAGCTTGTTATAGACTCAGGAATGAGTGTAATATTTAGAACGAAAATACTTGGAACTATCTAAAGATTTCGAAAGTTGTAGTGTTCAACCAAATACGGAAGCCAGATAAAATTTTTTGGCATTTGCTAGTAGCAAACCTTTAGAAGTTTTGGGTTGTTTCAAAGCCAATATAAAAATTAATAATGTTCCAAATATAGCAACTTTCTGTGTTGTAGAGCATGGCCTTAAAAATCTGCTAGGAAAAGATACGGCGAAATCTTTAGGGGTTCTTTGTACTTTTCCAAAAGTTAAAAATATTATTGTAACGATAACCATTGACGATACAGTGAAACCGGTCATTCAACCATATCGTAGAATTCCAATACCTTTGGAAAGTAAAGTCAATGCTGAAATTCAAGAGTTGCTAGATTTAGATATAATCGATGAAGTTGATGAACCTTCAAAATAGGTATCGCCAATGAATATATTGAAACCTAATGGAGAAGTACGGCTTTGCATCGACATGCGAAGGGCAAATGTAGCGATTTTAAGGGAGAATCACCCATTGCCAACAATGGATCAGTTACTTCCCAAATTGAAAAAAGCTAAAATATTCTCTCGATTAGATATCAAATTGAAATAAGTGGGAATTCAAGATACATAACCACCTTTATTTCAAGCAAAGGCATTTTCAGGTATAAAAGGTTAAACTTTGGTATAACTTGCGCTCCAGAAAATTATCGAACGAAATTTATCCCGGTGCGAGGGAACGGTTAATTTTATAGATGATGTTTTTGGAAGTAACGAAGCAGAACATAATGAAAGATTAAAAATTGTACTTAAGGTTTTAAGGGACAACAATGTTATGTTAAATGAGGCAAAATGTATGTATAACATAAGAGTCGTACAATTTCTGGGGCACGAGTTATCAACTAAAGGTATAAAACCATCAGATAATTATATTTTATTAATCAAAATCTTTCGTTCTCCTAAAACCGTTCAGGAATTACAAAGTTTTCTAGGGTTAGTTAATTACAGTTTGGCAAACATAACTGAAGCTGTGAAAGGAATGCGGTCGAAAACATTCGATATTGCCATGTTCAACTATGAAAAACCTAAAGTGCTAAGTATGTAGTGACAATAATGAGAAAATGGACTTTTTATTATTAACAATATGTCAATAATGATTAAACGTTAGTTCTTTAATGTGCTTGTTTCATTGGATTTTGTCTATTAACATTATTTTGTCAATCTCTGAATATTAAACGATGAACACTTTTTCAAATATGTTATGGGTTCCCTTCAAGCCGGCAACGTCGTGCGAAAACCATAATTACCATGCCCCCCTACTAACTCAATTGGTGAATATTTATCGAACATCCGTTGCTAGGTAACCACCTGACTTCCTATTGACGAGCGCGTGCGTGTGTTCTCCCTTCTCACTTCGACAATTGATTGACATTGATTATCCAGTGGCGTTTATAATGTCAATATTTTCTTTCGTATTTTCAGTTTTACTTGGTATCTTATTATTTCGAATCCATATTGAATTTAAGTACGATTTTTAACAAATAGGTACCGTGTTTTGAAAAATACCTTACCTTTAAAGCAAAGCATAAATCAGTTTCTATATATAATTATTATATAATTATTATTATTATTTTTAATACTTTTATAAAATAGGTACCGTACGCTATTGGTACGTTTTTGACAGATATCGGCCATGTTTCCTCCCCCCTTACGGATTCCCCGTAGCTTCAGATAGACATGCCAAACTAAATGTAGGAAAATGGATAGCTAATTTAGCTACACTAACGGAACCGTTAAGAAAAATACTTAGACTAAAACTAGGAAAAAACGCAGACATAAATGAATATTGGCAAAGGGCTCAAAATATCGCTTTTCACAAACTTAAGGACGCCCTCTGTCAGATTAAATCGTTAGGATATTATGATCCTGATGATATAACCCAAGTTATTGCAGATGCTAGTCCTGTTGGACTGGGTGCGGTTCTGATACAGTATGATGCGAAAGGACATAGAGTTATTGCTTATGGCAATAAAAGTTTATCCGATTGTGAGAAACGATATTGCCAAACAAAAAAGAGGACTAACACTAGTTTGGGCAGTAGAGCATTTTCATATGTACCTTCATGGGAAACACGAATTTGATTTAATAACAGATCACAAACCTTTAGAAGTCATATTTGGAGAAAAATCTAAGCCGTGCGCCCGTATCGAAATATGAGTAATAACGTTGCAATCATACAGTTCGATCCTCTTTCAAGACTTTGTATAACCAATAATATAAATAAGAGATCGTTTGACACCGAGGAACACATTCAACAACTCGTAGACTGGTCAAGGCCTGTAGCAGTATCACTAAAAGAAATTATAAATGTGTCCAAATCAGACGAAGAAATTAATAGCGTACGGAAGTGGCTGTACAAAAATGAACAAGAGGAATCGTTCGATATGCTTTTACGAAAATATTTTGCTAAAAGGAAATAAAATTGTTATACCAAGTAAACTACGAGAAGCTGTTTTAAAAGCAGCCCATGAGGGTCATCCAGGAATGGTGGCTATGAGAAGTCGACTACGTACTAAAGTGTGGTGGCCTAAAATAGATCTCGATGCGGAAAGAATGGTAAGAAATTGCAAAGGTTGTTCGTTAGTCTCAGCCCCAAATGCACCAAACCCTATGAAAAGACGGGATTTTCCAACAGAAGCCTGGGTTGATGTTGCAATAGATTTTCAAGGTCCTCTGCCAAGTGGTCATTATCTTTTTGTTATAGTGGATTATTTCAGCCGCTACAAAGAAGTTAAAATTTTGACAACAATAACTACTTCTAATACAATTTCAGTTCTTCAAGAAATATTTACTAGATTAGGATTTCCACAATCGATTACAGCAGATAATGGCAAACAATTTGTCTCGGAAGAAAGGAAAGATTTTTGTAGGACCTGTGGAGTTAAAATATTTAATACCATTCCTTACTGGCCTTCGCAAAATGGAGAAGTGGAAAGACAAAACAGGGACATACTAAAACGACTTAAAATAATTCAAGCATTGAAATCGAATTGGAGACAAAAACTGCAAGATTACATTATGATATTCACTGTGTTCATTTGAAAAGGACCCACCCTTAATATTTCAGAAATGCGACATATTAGAAAGAAATGCCAAAACACGTCAACTTTTAATTTGAGGGTGACACTTTTTGGCGCTTATGTCATAAACGTCAGATTCACCCCCTCCCTTCTGGAGATATCCCTTGAATTTTTTCAAATGGCATTAGGTATCAAGTCATACGTCATTTAAAAGGTCTGGTGAAGCGCTATCCAATCATTTTGTTTTGCCTTTGATACCAGTCTTCCATTGTTATTTAATCGTTGTTTAAAATTGGCTCCTTTTCAACTTTTATTGCCTGAATGTTAACGATGGTCACGTTGAACACTTGATTAAATAACAGTTATTTCTTGTTAACAGTTGTCTTTTCACTATTTACAAATTTTTTATTCTTTAAAGAGTCTCTCGGTCATAACCTAATACGGGGGCATACGAAAAGTTGAAAGAAAGCCAATTGTAAACAACGATTAAATAACAATGAAAGGCTGGAATCAAAAGCAAATCAAAATTATTGAATAGAGATTTACCAGACCTTTTAAATGAGGTATGACTTGATACCTAGTGCCATTTGAGAAAATTTCATTTAATTCATTCGGTGTTTGACCAGAGAACCGGTGTATACTTGTATTATTCATAGTGATATTATAATAAGAACAAGAGAGAAATAATAAAATAAAAGAAATTAATTAGTGCACGGTATAAAGGACACTACACGTAGCATTGATCACCTTGTACCATATACCTTCTGTTTCTTCCGCTCCAATCTTATCTCTGTCTGTTAACTTCTTTTGATCTTCATAAATACCATTTTTGCTAAATATTCCTTCCTTCTTTTTAAACATATTAATCCCTACTCTAACCTCTTTTAATCCCTTTGATTTTCTTTCACCATTCATTCTAGTAATTGCATCTGCAACCACATTCATTCTTCCAGGTAAATATTTTATCTCGAAATCATAGTCCATCAGTAATAAACCCTATCTATTAATTCTACTACTAGCATATTTTGTATTTGAAATACTTAATGACTCATGATCTGTTTCAATTGAAAATTTGTTGCCTAACACATAAAATCTAAATTTTGGTATGCAAAGTATTATACTGGCTAGTTCTAACTCACTCACACTATAGTTTTTCTTTGTAGGCAACTCTCGATATAAAACTAATAGGTACTTCAACATCTCCCTGTTTTTGAAATAACACATCCGCAAATCTATTAATAGATGCATCCGTTTTAATTATAAATGGTAGGTTGTAATTTGGATGAAAAATTTGTTGAAAGTTTTATAAAAATTGTTCTTTCAATTGTTGGAAAGCTATCTCTTTTTCTTGATTCCCTTTCCATTTAATATTTTGTTTTAATAATTCTATTAGTAGCAATTGTTTTTCACTTAAATCAGGTATTAATCTTTTAAAATAGTTTATCATCCTTAAAAATCGCCTTAATATCTTTAAATTATGTTTTAATTTATATTCTTGTATTATTTCCACCCTTTCTGAATCCATTTTAACACCTTGTTTATTTATTATATATCCAAGATAACTTTTCTCATTTTGAAAAAATGTACATGTATTTAAATTTATCTTTAATCCAGCTGAATCTAATTCTCTCATAACTATTTCGATATGTTTTTGAAGTTATACTTCTAATGCGACTTCCAACAAGGTTGTGTTGAACGTTAAAAAGATAAAGAAAGATACAAAAAGGTAGAAAGTAGGAGAGAGAAAGAGACTGAGTCCTTCGGTATTCGATAACAGATGGCAGTGTAAGTACTCTTTTAAAAAAGTAATTTATTAAGAGATTGTGATTTTGAAATTTCCTTCACATGACCAAAATCTTCGGCATTCATCAACAAATGATAGTGTAAGTATACTTTTTTCCTTAAATAAAGTAACTTTTAAAATGTAATTCAGTAAAAAATTCCTTTTTTGGAATTTTCTTAATACGACCAAAACCTTCGGCATTCCATAACAGATGGCAGTGATACTTCTAATGCGACTTCCAACAAGGTTGCGTTAAACGTTAAAGAGAGAAAGAAAGATACACAAAGGTAGAAAGTAGGAGAGAGAAAGAGAGTGAGTCGGTAGATCCCAAGCACATGCGCGTGGTATTCTTGCTATGCAGCGAAGTAAACAGTGTGAGCGTCGTGAAATTAGCTGAAATACGTACTTGTTGTTCTATTTTAATTTATAATATTGATTATTTCGTTTACTTGTTTTTTTAGTTTGATTTGATACACATATAATTTACTTTAGTTTTCATAATCCCATTGGAAATGTTATAGATTTGGATATTTCTCCACTCGAAAATGATAATTAAAAGATGCGATCAATTGTGAATTGTAAGCAATGTCAATAATGTTTGTCTTAAAGAAACAATATGATTTCACTAAAAATCAATTTCTACCCTTTCCTATTTTCATTTCCACATTACTAAGTATAACTTCTTCCGCGCGGAGGGACTGCACGCACTAATTTTTATGTTCTTCATAATTCTTAGAATAATCAAAATATCATCCACATAATGTGATACAAATAGTTCAGATTTGTCCAGTATAGCAATGCTCGTAATAAAGCTGAACAAACACTTTGCACTCCAAATGATACTACATAAAATCTATAAACTGCTCCGTTTACTATAAACCCAGTATAATCTCTACTTTTTGTATGTAATGGTATTATCCAAAAATTATGTTTTAAATCAATGTTTGTAAATATATCAGCAGTTGTGATTTTACCAAATACTGAATCTATGTTTGAAGGACTTTCGTATTGTGGTATTGAATATTTGTTTATATTCCTAGCATTTGAACATAATCTGATTTCCCCGTCTTTTTTCTTCACTATAACGATGGGATTAATATATTCAGTTGAACTTTTTGCAATAATTTTTTGTTGTAACATTTTATCAATTTCATCCCTGACCTTTTCTATATATCGAAATGGTATTGGATAACTTTTCACTTTGAAATTTTCAATATCTTTCACTTCTATTTCGTGTACGTATTTTTCTGCTACTCTTGATTCTTCCGTAATCAATCCACCATACTTTCCTATTAATGTTTCTACAAATTCTTTATACCTCTCATATTCTTTACTCACATACCATATTAACCCATGTTCACTCAAATGATCTCTAATAATTCCTTCCATCTCTCCCATACATGTAGTCCCTTTAACCCTATTTTTAATTATTTTCATAAATACTTTTGGATGCAATTTTTTTATGTTAGCATCAAATTTATGATTATTGCTTCCTCCATGACACGATATAATTGTTCTAATTTCACCTTTTCTCTTCTACCACTCTACCATCCATATATCCGTCTCCTAAACCAGCTCGAGTTTCGCCTTCTCCAGTATTTTTATAGTTTCCAAATATTCTTGTTTATCTATTTAACTATTTTGGGATTTTTCTTCCACCGTTTGTTCAAATGATTTCATTTTATTCTTATTACTTTGTATTTGACTTTTCATATTATTTTTCATTAATTTTGTATGCTCTACCAACTTAGAATTTTTTACATCACAATAACAAAATCTGACAAAGGAAATGCCACTGTCATTTTAAAATCCGAAGAATATAAATCTAAAGTTAATAATTTTATAGAATCTTCTGATGTAAAAATTCTAAGGGCTGACCCAACAAAAAAGTTTTCTAATAATGTTAGAGAGATTGTCAATAGTTCAAATTATGTTTTCAATGATTATGAGAAAAAATACATGATTAATAAAAATCCTCAGTCTCCACAATAATATGGAACTGTTAAATTACATGAAGTATCGAAACCAATTAGACCTGTAGTTTCTTACGTTAATACTCCTAATAATAAGTTAGCTAAAAAACTAAACAATATACTTAATAGCTATGGAGGTATATCTAAATACTCAATTGAAAATTCAATAGAACTAATCAAAAAATTAAAAACATACAAATTACAAGATAACTCTAAACTTATTTCATTTGATGTTACCAATATGTTCTCTAAAATTCCTCCAAAAGAGTGCATAACACTACTTGTTAAAAAATTACTAGAGGATAAAAATATCAATCCAGGAATAATATCAGATATACTTAATTTGTTTGATGTACGTATTAATCAGAATTATTTTACTTTTGATAATAAGGTATATATTCAAAATGAAGGTTTACCAATGGGAAGCCCTATATCACCAATTTTAGCAAACATTTTTATGGACAGTTTAGAAAGAAAAATCTTTGAATGTAACATTTCAAAAAATATATTATTTTGGTATAGGTATGTAGATGACATATTAGCTTGTTTTGTAGGTAGTGAACGACAATTAGATATATTGTTCAATCATATTAATAATTTACATCCGAAAATTAAATTTACATTAGAAGTTGGAGAAAATAACTCAATCAATTTTCTTGATATTAAAATTCAAAGAGTCAATAATATACTTGATTTTTCAATTTACAGAAAACCATCACATACTGATGTGACTATACCATATAGTTCCAATCATCCCATGTCACATAAATTAGCAGCATATAATTCAATGATACATAGAGCATTTTCAGTTCCTATGAACAAATATAATTTTGATAGAGAAATTAATATAATTAAGCAAATAGCCACATCCAACGGTTATCCATTACATATAATAAATAAATTAATTAATAAAAAAGAGGAAAAAGTGGCATTACAATTAATATTTCCTGAAAATACTAGGGAAATACAAAATTACAAAACCATCACATACGCTGGTAATATTTCTAATAATATTTCAAAGATAATATCTTGTTCAACAAATACAGCAATTTCTTTTAAAACAGAAAACAATGTAAGTAAACAATTGTTAAATGTAAAAACAAAAATACCCCCATTAAAAAAGTCTGGAGTATATAAACTTAAATGTCCAGAATGTAATGCTGTCTATATTGGTCAAACAATTCGAAATTTTGAAATTAGATACAATGAACACTCACGAGCATACAGATTAAAACAGCCAGATAAATCACATTACGCAAAACACCTTCTTGACACAAAACATTCATTAACACCTAACACAGAACTAGAAGTACTGCATATTTGTGATAAGAAACAAGAACTAGATTTCCTTGAAGAACTAGAAATAAGAAGACACTTAAGAGACCCACAATATGAAGTTGTCAATGAACAGATAAATCTAGGGAGCTCTCCACTCATAAATTGTCTTCTTAAGTAACTATTGTAAAGATCAGCAGATATAGTTTTCCTTGGTTTTCTATATCATTGCACAGTTATACTGATCTTAAATGGGAAAAAGATATCCAGGATATCCCCATAGGGCTAATAATACCTAAGCTTTAATATTTGTAAAATCATATCTTCTTCTTTTTTCTATTCATATATATTAAGTCAATCACAAGATAGGTCACTTACTATTTGGTCTAGCCAAAATATTAAACATCAAGTAGGTATCACATAAAATGTAACTTCTGTCATTCTGACGATGATATGTCAATATCGAAATAATTATCAATATCCTTTAATAATTTTCATAAATCTTTCAATTAAATAGTGGAATTAATTAGAAACAGTTAGTTTCATTTACAACATTAATATGAGTAGATTCCACAAAGTAAGGGTCCAAACAGTAAATTTTAATAAGTTGCGGTTAATAACGAAGAAAATAGGAGTTCCAATTTTCAGTCTATTAATACTCTGTGGTCTATTTAATTTAAATAACGGACGAAAAAATGGAATTTACAACATATACCTGGTACTATAACGGACGTAACAGTCAGAGCTGGTCAGGTTATCCAAATACGGTTCAAATCGGAAGGGAAAACGAACAAGTTGTAACTGAGCCACTTCCAAGTTCAAGAAACCCTTTGGAGTTAAATTAAACCGGTAAACTACTTTAAAAAAAAACTGACATAAAAAATTATATTCAAAATATACACGAGTTTCGATACACAGAGTAAGAATAAAGGAACCGGAATAAAATTAAAATATCACTATCCTCATAAGTGTTGATTGTATATAAACGACCTGTGAAGAAAAAGACATCAAATCTTAAACTCAGTCTAGAACCGGCGAATAACTAAGATCAACTAATTTAGGAATGTAATAAAAAAATCATTTGTATTAAAACAAATTACAATTTATTTTCAACTCTTTATGGTTGCGAGAAAAAAGAATACTGAACAAACGAATTTTCCTTTGTCAAAAAAAAACGTCAGAAAACAAATCCCAAATTTTTTTTTTCTAATTTTAACATATAAAGTGACACTTTATAAAACTTGTTGACGTTATGAAACGTCTTACTTTTCGTAACCAGTTACGAAAAGTGAAATATTTCCAACTAGTGATGAAAAGTAAATTTCGCCACTAATTGCGAAAAGTACAGAATAATTGTAAGACTAAATTACTTGAACTACCTCTTTATTGTCGCTAAATATGGTGTACTAACATATTATCAAGTGAGTTTCTATTCATATATTCTTCTACTTTAAAAAATAGTGAATGAATTATTCACAAGAAGAAAAACGATTTTTAATTTCTACTTCTTTTGACAATCAAAATCACGAAACATGACATTAAACAATAGTTGCTTCCATAGTAACAAATAAACATCTCCAATTTTACTAGGCGACTTAAAAGGAATCTACGAGGGACGCTCTTAGGGACGTTTCAAGTACTTTAAATTTGAATTCAAATAATCACATCCTATTCAAAATTAGAAAAAATATTGTGTGAAACACGTTGGGAAGCACTATTTTTCGTAACTCGCGTTATTTTGCTCGCTCGTTACAAAAAATTGTGCTTTTCCAAACTGGTTGCACAAATAACTATTAACCAACTCTTTCTACTTTTCGGAGGTTCGGAATTTTCGACGGTACGGTGAATTATAAAAAATGTCCTCACCTTTCAAATAAGGCGTCGGTATCGGAACTAGCTGTTTCTCACCAGTTGGCAGTAGCACAAATAATTGTTTTCTTAACACTCCCGGACAGAAGCCGTTTTGTCACACAAGACCGGAGAATATTCACGTCAGTTGCAGAGAGCAGCCCTCAAAGAATTAGTTTTTTCCCTATATATATTCTCATTAACGATCGTAAAATTTATTTAGGTTCAAAAAAAGTTTGTCATATACTGCACGTCCTTCGGAATTAATTAAAACTTATATATACCGAACGTCCTATCGGTTGGAAAGTTTAAACATCGGAAAAGGATAAATTATATACAGTGGAATTCGAATTTGCGTACCTTCGGATTAATGATGAAATACATTTAAGCAGAAAAAAAAATAGAAAATCAATGCGGTAACGGAAAGTCGGTCGGAAAGTAAGTAACGAGTTATATAAAACATAGCGGTAAAAATAAAATACGTTACGGAAAAATAAAAGTAAACCTCAATTCGGTGCCCAGAAAAAATAACTCGTTACACACCCCCTTTTCTTCGGTAAAAAAAATCAATGAACGAAAGTGCAACTTTCGTTCGTTACCTTTTTTTTTCAAAACACCACTTTATCATCTATAACAAAGTGCTGAAAACAAAACGGGCCAGGATTTAGGGATCTCACAGCCTGAGACGGTGGCGTCGGGAGGAGCGGTCTGGAAGGTAAGGTTCTCTTCCTCGGGACGACTGACGTCGATATGATCTGGAGCAGCGTCCGGCTACTTCCAGCGCGGGTCGGGATCGTTCGGTGTTGATACTGCACTGTACGGCGGCATCCTGCATTCTTTGGAGCGGGTTGACACTGGCGGCCAGATGGACTTGGACTGCCATCGATCGGGTACGGAGACTTGATCTATCACACGGGCACTCTCGGGACATCCGGCCAACTAGTACACAGCGGGAGCAAAATAAAATGTACGGTCGGCTGCAGCCTTCTCGACGGTGACCCGAGGTTCCACAACTCCATAACGCGTTTTATTTCCTACACGTGGCTACTGCCACACGAATACTTCACTATGGACACCCTTGATGCTAAATTTCGGTTAAAATCTCGGGTGCCAGATTTTTAACGTGGTTTGCTCCACGGCTCCTTGACTCTTAGTGTCAAGAGTTCCTGATAACCTCAGATTGATGTTACGGAAAATTCCAGGGGTCTTGGTGAATTTAATTTAACTAACTAATTACTGAACGGAAAAGCCAAATATTGGTTCTCCAAATAATGAGTTGCGGTTAATAACGAAGAAAATAGGAATTCAAACCTTTAGTATATTAATACGATGTGGACTATTTTATTTAAATAACGGGAAAAAATATGGTATTTACAACATATAGGTTCCTGGTACTATAACGGACGTGACAGTCAGAGCTGGCCAGATTATCAAAATACGGTTCAAATCGGCCGGGTAAACGAACAAGTTGTAACTGAGCCACTTCCAAGTTCGAGAAACCCTTTGGATTCGAAGGAATGCGGAAAACTGTAACGAGCCAATATTGCGAAACTTAAACGAGATAATATTCAATGGAGTAGAAACCAAAGCTGCCGGGTAATCGAACGAGTTGCAACTGAGACACCAAGTTCGAAAAACACTTTTGCTTTAAAGGAAACACGGAGAGCTACTGTTCCGACAGAAAAAAAATATATTGGTTCACGAGACGGGGAAAGAATGTTTTAAATCTGCCAGGTAATCGAACAAGTTGTAACGGAGCCACTTCCAAGTTTGAGAAAGCCTTTGGATTTAAATTAAAACAGAAACTACGGTTTCAACAGTAAAATAGTACATTACTCTACAAGGGCAGACAGTTTGATATTCCTGCACTGCGCGCCATAATGCCCAAGGCGAAGCCGAGGGCATCATGGTGTGCAGTTCAGGGTTCTCAATTTTTTTTTCGATATCTATTGGTAACACGCTTTACTGAATATGACAATTTTAGAGGAAACTGTAATAATACTTGATTGTTTCAAGCTATCGGCTATAAGGTATAGGTCCTTTTTCTTTATTCAAACTACGGTAATTCAGGACGGGAAGTTTTGATCTCGTTTGATATAGGTTCATTATTTCCTAGTGTGCCAATTCCACAGACCTTGCATTACTTGGAGGATTTACTTGTTTCCAATAGTTTGAGTCACGAAGTAACTGCAGATTATTTACGTTTGGCAAATATGTGCATGGATAAAAATTATTTTAAGTATAGGGACCAATTTTATAAACCAGATGAGGGAACGGCTATGGGTAATTGCCTAACGCCGTTTATGGCTAATTTATGCATGACTTGCTTTGAGACACAAGTTGACGATTTCATTTTGAGATTACATTCAAAGTTGTCAAGTGTTAAATTTACTTACGAATTAGAAATAAATGGACAGTTACCATTTTTAGACAGATTAGTAATTAGGAATGAATATAAGTTAGAATTTGATATTTATAAAAAATATACTGCTACTCATAGGTATGTTATATACGAAAAATCCCTCAGGTTTGAGTTACACCGATATCATATTACAGGATGATAACAACTTCTCTATTTTCATGGGAACGACGCTAGATTGCATTTTACATAAAAATTAACGCTGACGTTTTATAAAAAAACATATAAATTGAATTGGTCTAATGCAATGTAGTTAGTTACAATTTCATTCTGAATTACTTAAATTCCATTTTTTATTATTTTATTGTATCTCAAGTAGTTAGTTAAATAAAAATCTTTTTTTAAAACCCAAAGTAGTTTTGTGAATATAACAGTGGCGCAGTCAGTAGGATTCCTAAACACATTTAGAACAAGGATTGCCTAGCTAAGTGTGGTGGTTCCTAAACCTTCAAGGAAAAATACAAGTTGCAGCTCCAATTCTTCACGAAGCAGACGGTCTCTCCGACACCAGGAACACGCAGACAGCTAACCAGGTGTATCAGCGCTCACGGACAAGGAATTCATCTGCCAAGGAAGGAATGAAAATAATAACGTAAGAATCATCTCGTTTCATTAGCTGCCGATCTCGTCAATTCACGCGACCCTTCAAGGGAAGAAATTAAATCACTTTTAGATTCCCATTTTGGAGATTCCCGCGACTTAAATTCAATAATTCAAGATCTTCAAAGAATGAAACAACTATCTAATGAATCGCCTTTAACGTTTATTTCAACATTACAAACTCTAGAAGCAAAAATGTATTCAGCTATAAGAAAACAACAACTTTTAACTGTGGATCAAAAATTTGCACAAACTCGTCTTATACAATCGTTAACACTTAATACTTTATTAATTGGACTAGATCCAAGAATCGGTCAAATTGTTAGGGCTAGTAACCCCATAAATGTTTTATCAGCTATTTCACGAATCAGAAGGGAACTTCAATTAACCTATTTTGAAAATCACAAAGTTCAAAATAACCGCATTCCAAATAATTTACCAATACGTAAACCTAATCTCCCAAACAATGTAATTTTTGTAAAAGAACAGGACAATCTCAAGGCCCACCAAACGGTTACTTGAGAGCAAACCAGGCCTATTCACAAAGTCAACCTACTCAAAATTTTCAACAGAGGTCAAATCCACAATTCCAAAATAATCAACAAAACCAAAATCGTCCGTCGGTAATCAGACCAAATCCGAACCTTACACCTCAAAGACCGGGAAATCAATCCAACAACAATTTCAATCAACAGAGAACCCTTCATTTTAATCAAAACCATTCCAACAATCACTCTGAAAGTAACTATGACTATTAAACCGATAATAGTCAAAACTATTTCGAAAATCTAGATCAATATCTTGAAAACGAACTTGAAAATAAAGAATACTACCAAGAAATGAACCCTAATTCCCCTGACTATTATACTGATAATAGTGATATAGAAGAAAACTATTATACTGCTAATAGTGCCCTTGATTATGAAGATAGTATTTGCAATACAAATGATGAATCCCAAATTGCTAATTATAACTATGTTGAAGAAAATAGTTTCAACCACGATAATGAAAATATTTATAATTTTAATTCCAATAACCTTTCTGCTACCGGATTGATTTTTTTTTATTTATTACCGCTATATTATATTTTTTTTTATAATTCAAAACACATGAACACGATACTAAAAATATAAAATTTATTAATTGTGACTTTCAAAAATTTAAAGATTAGGAGACGTCCGGTACATAAAGTATTTTAATTAAAACAAAAGCCGTCTAGTATATTAGAATTGTTTTTGTAGTTGAAAATAAATTAATTTCTCGTATAATTCCGATAGGGCAAACATTTTAGGTAGGAATTAAAATATAAATTCAAAAACCGAACGTCTTTTGGGCATTCTGCGACAGTCCGTGTTTTAAGTCCGCTACCGTTGGCAAGTTCGAGAGTGTCCGAGTAGATTATTTTGAAAAAGTGTTCATAAGTAGTTTTTGATTTTTTTTCCGATATTTGATTTTGAGTTCCTTTTGTGGTGTTCGACCGTTTTCAGTAAGTAGTAAATTCTGATATTAAACCAGAGTGTAAAGCAAAAGTAAGGTAAAATTGTTTAAAATTGTTTTAGTAAAGCCGAATAATAAATTTCGTTCAGTTTAAAAATATATAATTGATTTCCGTTAACAGTTACAGTATTCTGATTGTTGAAATTTAGTACCGTATCGTATTCAGTGGTTTTTTTTGCAATAGATAAGAAAATTTATTTTACGTTTCATTATAGTTACATTTTTTTTATATTGGGTTAGTTTTGATTCTTAATTGAATGCTCAATCCAAATATATATCATTTAAATTGAAATTTGGGTTTGATTTTCAGATAATAGTACCTATACCGATTGCCCTGTCCAAATATTTTTTTTATAATTTTGATCGAGAATTTGAAAGTTGAAACTGATTGTGGGGCGAGTGCGAGGATGTTGCCATGCGTTGTCCAACTTTCAGCCGGTTGTAACTTTTTTTTGAGTTTAATTTTTTTTAAATTTTTTTTTATTATTCATATTTTTTTTATAAATAGTTCTATTTAACGAATTGATAAGATTTTCAAACAAGTATGAGGCTGTTGCCATATCTTATTTGATTATCTATTTAAATCAAAGTAGTCCTTATTATTTGGGTACCCGTTGTCCTATTTTCCGACCAATTTATTTTATTAGTTTTGACCGATAATTTGAAATTTAAAAACTGATTGCGGGGCAGAGAAGAGGCAGTTGCCACAAGCTGTCCAACTTTCAGCCGGTAGTAACTTCAAATTTTTATTAGTTTAGACCGATAGTTTGAAATTTAAAAACTGATTGCGGGGCTAGAAGAGGCTGTTGCCACAAGCTGTCCAACTTTCAGCCGGTTGTATCTTGAGATTCACTTCACATTTACAGTAGTCATTACCATTGGTCGATCCGTTTACCTAACTACCAAACTAGTGTGTTTTTTTATTTTATTTTATTTTTACGATATTTTAAGTTCTTTTCAATTGATTGTGGGGCAGATAAGAGGCTTTTGCCACAAGCTATCCAACTTTCAACCGGTCATTCTTTATAAGTGAAAACTAGTTCATTAAATATATATTCAAAAAGATTTTCGGACGAGTAAGAGGACGTTGCCACATCTTGTTCGACTATCTCTGCATTCATTAGTAATTTTTTTTAACTGATCTGGTAGTATCTTCCCGCCTATCCCGTTTGACCGACCCTACCGTTAAGGAACTTATATTTTGCTTATACCGCTTTACATGTTATTAAATTGCTGAACTAACCTGCTTATACCTAGTCTATCGTACCATTGCTTTTGCACGTACTACCGGCAAGTTTTTGCATAATACAAATATTTTGTCACATTGGTAAACTGTATATATTTATTTTGTTTGAAACCGCTGCAAATATTGAATTTAGGATATTTCTGGAAATTATTATTTTTTATGAATATTTATTTATTTTGTCCCTGTATATATTGAATTTATCTTGTAATAGACAAACCGACATAATCAGTGTTTTCGTAATAACCTAAAGCATAGCCGTCTGAGGGTTTATAGTTTTATAGAAGTGTTGAATACAACGAGACCCCTGGAATTTTCCGTAACCTCCATCTGAGGCTATCTGGAACACTTGACGCTTAGGATCAAGGGGCCGTGGAGCAAACCACGTAAAAAATGTGGCGCCCGAGCATCAGTTTAAAAGATTTTGCATCAAGGGTGACCAAAGTGACGTGCCCTGTTTGGTAAAATCCAAAGGGTAAGGGGATTAACACGTTACAAAGTGGGTATTGGAACCGGTGTTCAAGATACAGATACCTGTGCAATTTATAACGTTTTCAACAATCTTTCCTTTACCAAATGTATGACTGGAACCCCATATTGTATTGTGAGAATTGAAATCTCCTACGAGAACGTAGGGTTGCGGAAGTTCGAATATGAGGTTCACACGCTCTTCCTCTTTAAGAGGGTGATTTGGTGGAACGTACAGACTACAAATAGTGAGTTTATCGGGACACCAACAGGTTATGGCTATGGCTTCTAATTCAGAGGAAAGCGGAAGGTGAACAGAAAAAAAGTCAGAGGAGACAAATATTGAGATACCACCACTAGCTCTTATGCAATTGGTTCTAAGATTATGATATCCCTCAAAATTTTTCAATAGGGGAAGTTTGGAATTTTTCGCATTGGTTTCCTGAAGGCATACAATGTCTGGTGTAGATTCTGATATTAAATGTTGGATTCTCTCCAATCGGGGAAAGAATCCATCACAGTTCCATTGTAATAATTTGAAAATAGAAGGGTTATAAAAGATAAAAGGATTAAAAGAGTTAATGTTCGTTCTGTGAGCTGTGGTTCGATTCTGTATCTGTAAGGTTATCCGAAGAGATGCTTACGCTGTCGGGGAAATCAATTGGGTTGAGCTGATGTTTTAATTTGTTTAAAAGTCTGGTGAGACGATTTTTTAGTGCTCTTTCCTTTGTAGCAGTGTAAAGCTGTGCTAAGTCCTTTTGTATGCCATCTACATCAGAGGAAAATTTTGGTGCTTCCTGTAGCGGGCAAGGACATCCAAAAGAATTTTCGAGAAAAGCGATTAGTTGAGTTGAGGTTAGAGTAAAGTTAGATGGGTTGTCTTTGTAGAGATTTTGGATAACAGAAACACAGTTAAGTCCTAATAAATGATCTGAGCGATTATTAGCTTTGGTTTTGGACTTTTTCTTTATTGGTTTGGGTGGTGCAGTGAAAGAAGGATGTAATGTGGAGGTTGAGGCTGATAAAGTAATGGAGGGAGACAGTATTGGAGGAGTGACAAGAGGGCGGTCGGTAAAAGAGTGGCCTCTATTTTGGCCTGTGGCTATTGGAGGGAAAGTAGCAGGAGAGGTAGTTGGAAGTTCAGGATTGTTTGTAAGAGGTAGAGTGAAATCATCTAGAGAGGACTCAGGTTCTATAGGTGTAGGGCAAATCAGTGTAGTTAAAGAGTCAACAGGGGAGGAAGAGGAAGGGGGAGGATTAGTTGAGAGTAAATTGGTATCAAGACCACTAGGGACTTTAGGGAAGGAGTCTGCGGTATGCCCGGTGAGTTTACAGAGAAAACATTCAAGTCTGTCGGTGGATATGAATATTCTAAAGGATGTATTTTCGTGATTAATTAGTTAGGAGGTTTGTAACTCAAAGTCATCCTTATCGGGGATGACGAAGGTTACCCTACGAAAACTCATGACATGATCATATTGATCGTCAATTGGTCCACATTTCACAAAAGTGACAGGAGTTGCAAGCTGCAAACCAAGATCTTTTAGAGATTGCTCAATTAGAGTATGTGGGATGGAAGGGCATACGTTTGAGATCAGAATTCTCTTAGGTGAGATTAGTCTCCGGATGGGAACGACAGTGGAGTTAACCGTCATGTATGGTGTACTGTTCAGAAGTTGATCTAGAAATTTGAGTGGAGGAGAGGAAAATGCAAATTCTGTTACTGGAAATACGAGAAGCAAATGTGATAGTTTTGGAGTAACTATTTCACCAATGGATTTAATATATTCACTTAGTACAGTGTTTGGTATTGAGTGCATAACAATAGCTTGGTCCCTTTTTGGGAAAAGTGAGTGCGGCAGCGACATATGATTTTGGTTTGGTGATAGGATTGTTGTTTGATGAATGTAAGTTATTGTGGGTACTCATTGTTTGTGTGTGTGATCCTGGTTACCAAGATCACTACACAGATGAGAAAATGAAAAAAAAATAAAAAGGGGGGATAGTACAGACTCTCTTCCAGAGCGGAAGAGGTTAAGAAGGAACTCACCTTAGTCTAGTAGAAGTTTCTAGCAATACACCACTGGAATTCACTAATAATTACTAGGATAATAAAAATCCAATTATAATTGTGAAAATATTGCAACAAAAAACTTGTTTAAGGCCTGGTTTCGCACGTGCGATGAACGCATACGTCCGACGCTTGCAGCCGCTGCATGCGTTCATCGCAGGGACTGCTCATATGGTACCACGTGCTTGTGGTTTTACTAGTGCGTCGATATCTAGCGCCTGCGTCTAAATGCAACGTCAAAATGCAACGACTGCTTCGAATACCAGGTCGACGGCGAGAACGCAGGCGATTGTGCATTTACGAGCCGTCAACATGAGTGGTGAAAAATGGAGCCGGGATGACGAGATGTTATTAATTGAATTAGTATCCTTTTACAAATGCCTTTATGATGCCTCAAGTGAAAAATATAAAGATCTAATTGTCAAAAATAATGTCTGGAAACAGGTAGCGGAAAAAATGGAGGGAAAAAGTGGTAAGTTTTTTTTGTTAATGTTAAAATATTAAGGATATTATTTTGCACTGTAATAATAAAAAAAATAATAAATCGTTGGCAAATATATTTTATAACAAATAGCATGTTGATGTACAAGATTGGTTAGGTATAGCTGCATTGTGCTTAAAATAAAGGTTAAAAAAAAACTATAAAATCCTATTTATTTGTCGACATCAAAACAATAGTAATATGTTTAGGTTCTTAAAACCATTCTGTCTTGCCAATCCAACCTGCCTTCGGCCATAAAAAAATCTTTAAATATCTCTCGAATGGCAAATCCTTCCGCATTGGCAAATCTATCAGTTCTGGGTAGTGGAATCATGTTCTTCCTCTCAGGATTTGTAGCAATAGTATTTTCATTTCCATGACTGGGCCCATCAAAGTCATTTCGAATCAAATTATGTAGTATAACCGCCGCTTTTACAATCAAATCGGCAGTACCTGGAGTAACTGCTATTGGGGTAAAAAATAACCTAAAAATTTGGCACAATATTCCAAAAGCGTTTTCCGAAACCCTGCGTGCTCTACATAATCTATAATTAAACACTACTTTTGCAAAATCTTCTTCGTCTGCTTCGTCTCCAATTATGACGTATGGCATACGCTTCTGAGAACCTGGCAGTTCAGTGTCTAGAGGAAAACAATATTTTCCACCATAAATTTGTTTTCCCATTACAGATTTACTTAATATACCACTGTCTCCCTCTTTGCCATAAGATCCAATATCCACGGCTACAAACTTGTATTTGGCATCAACAATAGCCAACATTACTGTTGAAAAATAATTTTTATAGTTAAACTAGAGGGACCCAGATTTTTTAGGGCATATTATGCGAATGTGTTTCCCATCTATTGCTCCGGCACAGTCCGGGAAATTCCATATTCCATAATTAACAGTTTGATTTGTTTTTTAGAACCATAACTAATATTTTTGAAGATTCAGAGGAAAGCAGTGCACCAGAAAACAAGGATGGAGATAGTCAGGATGATGAAAGTCAGAAGATCGAGAATATTTTAGAAGTTGAAAATGAAGATTCGGTTCTATCGACTGCCAGTATCGCAAGTACTCCTTCTACCTCAAGAGTTAGAACTAAAAGAAAGGTTACGTCGACCAATGAAATTACTGAGCAACTTGAAAAAAATAGAAAATCGAGAGAAAAACTTATTAATAATTTTTTGGAAAAAAAATCGTCTGAGAATGACGATGACGTTAACACATTTTACAAAAGTATAGCTATGACAGTAAAAAAACTTCCACCTCATCTTATCCGCAAAGCCAAAATCAAACATCTAGAAGTTCTAAATGAATTGGAAATAGAAGCCACACAACAAAAAAATATAACAATAGTAAATGAGCTGTCTATGGATTATAGCTCGAACATTCAGGGATATCAGTCTCAGTCCAGCTGTCATAATCAGGGATATAATTTTACAGTAGGACAGAACTCTGTTATTGAAAGTTTAAACTTAACAACAGAAGGAGTTGATGTCGAAGAACATCAAGAATTATATAATACCTAATACGTAAAAACAGTTTTCTATATGATTTTGTTCATTTTTTGAGTTACTTAGGTACTTATGTGCAGCATAAGATTTTTCGTTAAATTTCTACTGTTGTTTGCTTTTCTCAAATAAACTTACTATGTACTTAAATAAAAACGCTTTTACCTTAGTGATATTCCCAATTTTTCTTCTGGAGATATTGGCTTCTTAACCCAGTGAGTTGGTGCCTTTTCAACATCTGCCTTTATAGAAGTTAACACAAAATCAAATTGATTTCTGGTTAGGCGAAAATAGGCGTGAAATTTGGTTTCATTGTCTACCTTGAAATTAAATTGTTGAATGTCCCTTCTGCATTTTTGTGCTTGTACATGTTATGATGGGGTTTTCTTTGAATTAACAACGGAATCGCTTCATCATCTTCTTCTTCAAATAGAAGGGCTAACCCAAACTCCATGATGATTTCACGAACTGATCTGCGAAGTGCTGACTGTTACATCTAGACGCACAAGCAAAACCACTCAAACGCATGCGATAGACGCTTCAGCGGCTGCAAGCATCGGACGGATGCATTCATCGCACGTGCGAAACCAGGCCTTTACTCATCACATTTTGGTGATAAAACTCGTAGACGAATAAGCAAAAATTTGTTGTTTGCTTTAACGATGTTTACTCGATGAAGCTCAACACGTGAATGTTAGAGATTTGAACAACCGTATATCTTATTATTACAAAATCGCAAGAGAAAACACTTTGAAGTAAAAAGAAAAGGATCAAATTCGATTTGATAGACATGTCCCTAAAAACAAACCAGAATATAAAATAGGCGACAAACTCAAATTAAAAACAAATTAGGAAACGAAATATTAGAAATACATAAAAATTCTGCAACTGTATTAAATTTGGAAACAAATTACCAATCTAAAATAAATTTTGATCTTATGAAACCTTATGCTGAAAATTAATTTATTTTCAGATTCCTGCTGCTGATCGGAACAGCAACATGTCAATATGAAATTGAACCTATCAATAATACAATTGGAATCTACTATCGCGACGAAACCAAACTAATTGTCTCAAATGACGAATGGATATTATTAGTACACAAAAACATATCAGCCTTTAAACAAACCTTTGAAAAAAACAATAGAATCTAGAAACAATTCAAAATACTTTCGATTCAAATTGTCACATTATAAAGCCCTTTCGGTCAGAAGTAAAATCCCATTTGGCATTAGTACAACAAATTTCGGAATCCACTAGTGAAAAGTTTGATGTTATCTCTTTTGATGTAAAAAGACAAAAACGAGGATTAATTAATGGTATCGGTAAAATATTTAAATCAATTACCGGTAACCTCGATGCGTCTGACGGTGAATATATCACAGATAATGGAGAGTTATGCGTATCTTGAAAGTAGTATTAATGATATTCTAAATTCAATCACATTTGCACAGCTTCAAATCATTCATATTTCTATTATTGAACCCGAAAATTCGATTACTGCTCTTAAACAAATATCTGAGAATACTGTAAGAAAAAGTTTACCATTACCAATAAAATATTCAACAGTTTCACAATATCTAGAAATCATTAATCTCGAAGCATATCAAACATATTCAGATCTTGTTTTCGTTCTCAAAATTCCACTTATTGAACTACAAGTATTTACCCTATTCCACTTATATCCAATTCCAATATATGATAATAGAAATGGACTTCACCACAGTTTATCATTTTCGCAAAAATATTTAGCGCGAGACGATGCGCGAACTTATATATCCATCGAAAATCTACAGGGATGCAAGCAAATATCGACAGATCAAAAGTTGTGCCGCGATATTTACGCTTTCCCTATAGACGATAACGCAATGTGCGAAGCCCGTTTGCTAAAACAATATAAGATATTTCCAGAAAACTGTAAAAGTGCGGTAGTTAACGGACAAGGTTACAATGTGCAAAAACTTGAGGAAAATATGTGGCTAGTGTTAATTGCCGAACCGGTACGTGTGACTATATTTACTGTCCGAACATGAAAACGGAAACATTTACTATAAATAAAAACTCTATTTTACAATTATATTCGGAATGCTTCGGTTTTGTACGTATAACCAAAATACAAGCCAAGAGAACAATCAATATATTTCATGAACCTCACCCCGTAATAATTGACTACGATTGCTGACAGAGTGTAGCAAATAATAGAAATACCAAAATTGGAAAAGCTAGATTTAAGTAACATTAACGCGAACGACTTACAAGTAACGAAAAACAAATTGGACCAATATTCCAGAGATTTAGACGAACTTATAAACAAACCGTTTGTCGAGAAAAATATCTCCTGGTTTACATATTTTATGATTGCACTCATTGTCTTATTAGTTGTTCTTTACATGTGTTACAAATGTAAAAATATTACAGTCAAGGAACCAGCAAAAGAGCCTATTTCAGAAAAATCCAATAACGTTTTTATCGGACTCCAAAATATTCTTCCCAAAAGAAGACCCAAGCTCGACGCCTCCGAAGAAATTGAACCAGAAATTGTTAATTAAGTTGTTCTTTTATAATCTTGTATTTATATTTTTTGTATTCTGTATTTTTATTAATTTTGTATTTCTTATTTTTTTAATTTTTATTAATTTGAAATTGCTGTTTATTTACAGGCAATTTTATTTAATGGGGGAGTTGTTATATACGAAAACTCACTTAGGTTTGAGTTACACCGATATCATATTACAGGATGATAACAACTTCTCTATTTTCATGGGAACGACGCTAGATTGCATTTTACATAAAAGTTAATACCGACGTTTTATAAAAAAACATATAAATTAAATTGGTCTAATGCAATCTAAATATGTGATATGTAAAATATACAATGCGAAATTTGTTGAAACACCGTTGTCTCCACTCCCGAAAGATAGGATAACTTGTAAAGCAGCTTTCGAAATAGTTGGAATCGACTTGGCGGGACCTTTGTACCTAAAAAATAAATCAAAATCATGGATAGTAGTATACACTTGTGCAGTCTACAGAGCAGTCCATTTTGAATTAGTTGAATCTCTTTCTACAGATTCATTTCTTTCTGCATTGAGACGTTTCATTGCCAGGAGAGGAAGACTATCTACAATCTACTCTGATAATCGAACAAATTTCGTTGGTGCTCATAATCAGATGAATAAAGTTGATTGGGATAATTTTGGATTTTACATTTTGATTTCAAGATGGTTAATAAGTGCTCTATTCCTGGTTGTAACAATACAAAGTTATTGCATTGTTTGCCAAAAGATCCCGAGGTAAGCCAATTTCAATTAAGTATGTAGTAGTGAATTTATACATACTTTAATTTATAGATTAGACGACAATGTTGCCTAACTGTTGGAAGAAATGATCTTTTTACCTGTAGTGATAAACAAAGGTATGCATTTAGAATTTGTGACCTTCACTTCGCAGAAGATGTGAAATTTATTACTAATAAAAATCGTACGAACTTAAAATTTAATGCTGTACCATCACTATATATTCCAAGTAAGTATATATGTTCTAAAATATTTGGTTTTTGTAGTAATTTTACGTTTATAGTGTTTTCTAAATATTAATGTTTATTGATATTATATTATTAATTAATTTTATGAGTTGCATCAAATTATTTGTAAAAGAAGTCGAATAATGATCTATTTATCATATTATTTATACAAAGTTTAATTGACTTGTGAAGTTCATGTTTATACTCAACAAAGTATATTGCAATTTCAATAGAAAATCAAATATTATATTTATTTATAAAATATTAATTTTTTTAGCAAATAAGGGGGACACACCGTCTGAGCTATCTACTGGTTTAGCTTCTGAGGTCACAAGTGTATCTTCTATAAATTCAGTTTGTGCATATGTGCCTTCTACTAGTTTTGCTGATGAAACAATATTGTTACGCGAGCTACTGCATTAATATGCTCACTTAGTGCCCCCAGTGAAATCCCCATATGAGACGACTATGGCTCCACCGCCCAATTTTCGAGAAACATCGAGAATACCCACCGCATCCAGTGCATCCGCCAGAACGTCGAGCGAATTCTAGAAATACGACGCTCGAGTATAAATAGGCCACGAGCATCGCTGAAGGCAATTAGTCAATCAGTCAGTGTTGATACCGAAGGAAAGTAATCGCGCCTCGATAAAGTGTTTATTAAGTGACTCTCATATAAATTATAATTAGTGTGTTTAGTGTATTAGATAAATTATTAAATAAGGACTGAATTACATATAAATCTGTAAATATAAATTAATTGTAAATATAAATTAGAATAAACGTTACATTGGTGTCAGGTGTAGGATTAAAAAAATAAATAAATAAATATACAGGAAGATGGCGAAGAAACTTTGTGAATTAAAAGTTTCAGAGCTTCGAAGAGAGTTGGAGGATTACGAACTGGACACAAGTGGGGTCAAGTCAGTGTTAGTGGAACGACTAAAAAAAGCTATGATTAACAATGGATTGGACCCGGAAACGTTTGAATTCACCGACGAAGCGTCCGCCTCTATAATTTCATCCATGGAAAACAAAATGTCGGACATAGAAAATAAAATTTCGACGGATATAAAAAACAAAATTTCATCCATGGAAAATAAAATCTCGACGGATATAAAAAACGAAATTTCATCCATGGAAAGTAAACTTTCGGCGGACATGGAAAACAAAATGTCGGACATGGAAAACAAAATGTCGGAAATGGAAAATAAAATTTCGACGGAAATAAAAAACGAAATTTCATCCATGGAAAGTAAACTTTCGGCGGACATGGAAAACAAAATGTCGGACATGGAAAACAAAATTTCAACGGACATGAAGAATGAAATGACATCCATGAAGATTGATATTTCTGCCGTGGAAGAAAAGATTAAAAGAATGGAGCAAGAAATGAAACAAAAAATCAAAGAAATCGAAAAGAAGACTAGTAATAAACCGGATATTACAACTAGGCAAGTCCCGAATAACGACGAACTGGCAGAGAAAGTAGAGTTGAAACCGAAAATGGAAAACGATATTAACAGCTGAGTGAAACTGCCAACATTCGATGGTAAAACGTCATGGCCGAACTATCTCAAGCAATTCGAGGCGGCATCAAAGGCAAACAACTGGAGTGAGAAGGAAAAAGCGTTAAATTTAACTCTTGCCCTTAGAGGAGACGCTATGGATATCCTCCAGACCATTCCAGTGGAAGAGGCCGAAGATTTTGAACAACTCAAAAAGCGATTGAATATGAGATACGGCCTGGAACACCTGGAGCATCTATACCAGTCGCAGCTGAAAAACTGCAAACAAAAACGCGACGAAACTCTGCAAGAATTCGAAGCAGACATTGCGAGGTTGGTGCGGTTTGCCTATCCATCGGCACCGGAGAATGTCATGGAATGTTTAGGGGTACAGACATTCATCGACGGAGTTCGTGACCATGAAATGCAGAGAACTCTACGCTTGGCTCGGCATAAGACACTGGTCGACGTACTCTCTGCAGCCTTGGAGTACGAAGCAGCTACACAGGCTTCCGGAGTATACGGCAAGGTGAGGGCTGTAGCAGACGAAGAAGTTGAGAACAAGCTTGACCAGATTGTCAACATGATGAAAAGCATCTCAAATGGAAAACTGAAAGCTGTGAGATGCTGGAATTGTGGAGAAATGGGACATGTACGCAGTTCGTGCAAGCGACCGAGAACTGCTACAAACAAAGATGCCCAGCAGGAAAAACTAGGAAGGGTCGACCTTCAGAGGGCAGCTTCGACCCGAAGACCTTCCAAAGACTCCCTCTCTAGAAGACCATGCCCTGCAGAGTGCTCTCACTGCAGCAAAACAGAAGCTAAGGAAGCTGCGATTCGAAGAACCACGGTGACCAGCGACGAATGGACACCAGGAAAGTTGGAAGAGGAACAAGAGAACGATCCCGACTTGAAAAAAATCGGACATTGGAAAAAGGAGAACTGTCGACCTACTTGGCAAGAGATTTCAAGGTACTCGCCAACGATGAAATCGTATTGGGCCCAGTGGGACTCGCTGGTTTTGGGAAACGGTTTGCTACAGCGAGTAATCGAGAACGATGAGGGTTCCGAAAGTAGAAGACAGTTGGTGATTCCAAGAACAAGGATAGCAGCAGTACTGCGGAAATTACACGACAGTCCGTCAGGAGGACATCTAGGTGTGAAGAAGACCCTCCAGAAAGTGCGAGAACGGTTTTATTGGATGCACAGTTCCGAAGATGTGAAGGACTGGTGTAAGAAGTGCACTACCTGTGCTACGACCAATGGACCGCACGGGAGAAGAAAGGCTCCTATGAAACAGTACAATGTCGGAAGCCCTTTTGAACGCATTGCCCTGGACATTGCCGGACCGTTTCCACCGACAGCAAATGGCAGCAGGTACATTTTGGTGGTGATGGACTACTTCACAAAATGGGTAGAAGCGTATGCCATTCCAAACCAAGAAGCCGCAACGGTTGCCGACGTGCTTGTGAATGAGTTCATTTGCCGGTATGGAGTGCCCCTGGAAATACACAGCGACCAGGGCAGAAACTTCGAAAGCCAGCTGTTCCAGGAAGTTTGTGAAAAGCTCGGCATGAAGAAAACGAGAACTACGGCTTTGCACCCACAGTCGGACGGGATGGTAGAGCGAATGAACAGAACTCTTGGCAAATACCTGTCTAAAGTAGTATCTAACCATCAGCGAGATTGGGACCAATATCTCTATCTCTATCTATAATAAACAAGAACTAGATTTCCTTGAAGAACTAGAAATAAGAAGACACTTAAGAGACCCACAATATGAAGTTGTCAATGAACAGATAAATCTAGGGAGCTCTCCACTAATAAATTGTCTTCTTAAGTAACAATTGTAAAGATCAGCAGATATAGTTTTCCTTGGTTTCCTATATCATTACACAGTTATACTGATCTTAAATGGGAAAAAGATATCCAGGATATCCCCATGGGGCTAATAATACTTAAGCTTTAATATTTGTAAAATCATATCTTCTTCTTTTTTCTATTCATATATATTAAGTCAATCACAAGATAGGTCACTTACTATTTGGTCTAGCCAAAATATTGAACATCAAGTAGGTATCACATAAAATGTAACTTCTGTCATTCTGACGATGATATGTCAATATCGAAATAATTATCAATATCCTTTAATAATTTTCATAATTTTTTTAATTATATAGTGGAATTAATTAGAAACAGTTAGTTTCATTTATAACATTAATATGAGTAGATTCCACAAAGTAAGGGTCCAAACAGTAAATTCAATGTTAAAAAAAAGTTAGAATTCAGAAATCAATACAAACTGGAAATTATATGTGCTATTGTCAAAAAAGCATATCCTAGTGTTACACTGGGATGACCAAAAATAATCTAGAAACTTCATTATATTGTTATAAATTTTTGTGGGCTGTGAATATTATTTGATTATTAAATTTTTTTTCAATTATTATTATTAATTCACCTTTTAATTTAAGAAACCCCTTGTATACTTACTTTATTTATCTTTATTTGTATATCCGGCTAGCTATTAATAAAGGGTTTCGACTCTCTATCTCAGGTAACGGTTCCCTCAAATTAATTTTACGATAAAAAATTACATTAATTAATTCCTTCTTTTAAAATTTGAATATCTTGAATTGTTTGAGTTTATAAAAAGAATATCGTAACAATTTTAATTTAAATTTTAACCTTTATAATCCTCTTTAATAAATTATTCTGTTACACCCACTTTTTATTACATTAAAAAGCGTATTCGTTTCAATACACACTTTATTAGTTAACAGACAAATGCAACCACAACTGTACCATCACAACTCAACTATCTCTGCATAGTTTCGATATCATCTCTTTTCGTCCCTCGCTCAGGGTAGCAGGTATCTCAAGGGTAAACCGTCTCACAGAGGCGTACTCTCCTTACAATCGGCCATCCTAATCCAGACTGTCCTCAGTCTCCTTCTCTGGTTAATCTGTAATCATATATATATATATAAATGAATCTGCGTAATGTATGTACGCGCATAACTTCAGAACGCCGGCAACAAATTGGATAATTCTCTTTTTTTGTGTTCGTTATTGCCACGGCAAGGTTTGTATACAATAAAAATGTAAAAATCGATCAATTAACTAAAGGTTTTTTTTTTATTAGTATAATTCATTCAGAGTAAAACTGATGGACAAATACATTCATTTAAGTCGATCGATTCCATTATCGATACAAATGAAGTAGTCAATTATCCAACTGAATTTCTAAATTCATTGGATTTGCCAGGATTACCATCACACAATTTGCAGATCAAGGTTGGCTCGGTGATAAATTATGTTACGAAATCTGAAATCAACCAAAACTGTTCAACAGAACAAGACTTGAATTGCCATGTTTTTCGCATGGACAGTTGTACGTTGCGTGCTCAAGAGTCTGCAAACTCATCGGCCCTATATGTTTGTTTTTTTTTTCAAAAGGAAAAATCAATAATATTGTGCATTATAAGGCATTACAATAGAATATAAGAATAATTTTAAGAATAGTATTTATTTACCACAATTGAGTAAATAAGTGTGTGAAACTATTCATAAAATTCATTTAATTCATTGATAAATAAATGTATTCCAAATACTTGTCAATAAACAAATTAATATGATGAATAAATACAGTCGTACTATTTTATTTAAACTTTATTTCAATATATGGCCCTATTGAAAACAGAAGCTATTGTTTATTTTTTTTTAATTTTGTCATAAAACAAAGTCTTTTAGAAACTCAGAAAATATAGCGGTACAAAATTCGCCGGGTCAGCTAGTAAATAAATAAATAAATAAATAAATAAATAAATAAATAAATAAATAAATAAATAAATAAATAAATAAATAAATAAATAAATAAATAAATAAATAAATAAATAAATAAATAAATAAATAAATAAATAAATAAATAAATAAATAAATAAATAAATAAATAAATAAATAAATAAATAAATAAATAAATAAATAAATAAATAAATAAATAAATAAATAAATATGTAAAATAATATGTCACACTATGGCTTTGCGCTACAAACTTTTTATATTTCCTCAAGTGTTTGGATCTACCAAGCGTATCTTCTAGTACCAGGTTATTCCAACAGACACTTATCTTCTCAAGTGTTTGGATCTACCAAGAGTATCATGTATTACCTGGTTATTCCAACAGACACTTATTTACTTAAGTGTTTGGATCTACCAAGAGTATCATGTATTACCTGGTTATTCCAACAGTCACTTATTTTCTCAAGTGTTTGGATCTACCAAGAACAACATTTACTCCTTGATTATTCCAACAGACACTTATCTTCTCAATTGTTTGGATCTACCAAGAGTATCATGTATTATCTGGTTATTCCAACAGACACTTATTTTCTTAAGTGTTTGGATCTACCAAGAACACCATGTACTACTTGATTATTCCAACAGACACTTATTTTCTCAAGTCCAAAATTTCCTTTTCGTCCTCGGATATCCGATGATGATTATGGTTCGCTTGACTTACAAGTTGAAGATCATTTAACTTCATCTGTTTCACCCAAAACCTGTAAATCATAAGAAATTCTATCGCTTGAAAACATAATTTTCTATCTACCTCAATTATGTTCCCAAAATTCACCATATCGATGATTAATTAATTCGGCAACACATTTTCAATATTAATAGGAACATTTTTCAGCCAAAGATCATTATCTAATTTGTAAAGTACATTTCACAATATTTCGTTGACTCAGTATCTGACTAATAAAACTTTATAAATCCCTCATTGCACAGTAAACAGTAACAGATCCGTAGTCTGTAAAATTAAGATACTAAAACTAACTATTACTTTACTAGCCCAACATCTCAGCTGTCAAATAATCGTACTATTGAGCATTATCTTCTCGAAGAGACTAGTACGATACGATAGACGATACTGTGCTATTGTTATCGGATCATCGACCACCCGCTGTGAGTTTTTTTTTCTCTTGAATCAATCATGTTGTTGCAAAACCAAAACGGAATATCTTGGAATGGAGTGTGCAAAGTTATTTGAGGTTGATTCAAATAGACAAACACTAAAACAAAAATTACAGTAACCTTTGCCTAAAATAACATTATACGACAAGTAAGCATCGTCAATTACAAACGCATTTACATTTCCCATAAAGCTTTTAAACCATAGAGTTAACAAAAGCAATATAACTTATCATTAACTTCTCAACAATTGATTTTTACTAGTGTTCATGAACTCAACCTTTATAGTGTACTTTTCAAGTATACCCTTTTCATATATATTTTTATTTAACATATCATCCACTAAATTTATGAACGTATTCTTCTCTGTTCTCTTTCATTTCGGTACCACTGCTCTTTAATACGTTTCCATTTCTTACATATTTCACATTTTGTTACAATTTTAGGACAATATATAATTAAATAGGGTCCCTTACAATAATAGTAAAGATTCCAGCTGAAAAATAAAGACTGAAATTTAAATTTTAATCGTTTGTGTCATGTTTTATGTCGGATTTGGATACTACAGATGTTCCAGGATGTTCAAATAATATTTCCTTCATCTATATTAAAATTTAATCTCCGCAATTTCCTTGATTGTTCAAAACAATAATCACTAAGTTTTTGATTGGACAAATGAACATAATTAGCGGTTTCTACAAAGAATTTCTCGAGTTTGATAACGTTCAAAAATATCAAACAATAACATTTTCATCTGCTCCCAATTTTCGATTTGCTTCCTAAAAGATTCATAAAACTTACTAGTATTGCCCTTAAGCCTAGAAGTAGCCCACTTTGTGGTCAACATAATATAACGTCCCAATTATAATTAGAACACAACAGATCAACATCATTTGTTCATTAAATAGCCGAATTGTTTCCATAAGATTAATCAAAAATAGGTATCTATTAGTGATTCATCAATATGTGAAGAAGTACTTACGGTTTGTTTATCTACTTATCCTTTTTTTAAATTCCTTTTTCAACTTTTTCACTTGTTTCCTCATAACGTAAAGAATAACTATCATTGTCATTAGACGAACTAGATCTTTTGTGTCGTCTACTTGTTTTCTTTGATTTTCCCATCATTAAACGCAGGATATCCCACTTCTGACTTGTTACACCCACTTTTTATTACATTAAAAAGCGTATTCGTTTCAATACACACTTTATTAGTTAACAGACAAATGCAACCACAACTGTACCATCACAACTCAACTATCTCTGCATAGTCTCGATATCATCTATTTTCGTCCCTCGCTCAGGGTAGCAGGTATCTCAAGGGTAAACCGTCTCACAGAGGCGTACTCTCCTTACAATTCTAATATTCCTCTACAATTTAATACTCTCCTTTTCCTTTCTTTTTGTAATTATAATTAATGTAAGACAATTTTTTTTCTCACCTTGTTATTCTTAGAATAGTTTTCGTTTCAAGTAAAATGAATTAAATTATGGGTAAACCCTAATATTTCAGAAATGCATTTCTCGACAAAACAACCAATTGTCTGAAACAGATAAGTAAAGTATCATAATGTCACGTAGGCGATAACGTATAGTCTTCGAGGCCACGAAAGGGGAAAGAAAGTTTTAAGAACGATTCGAATTTTTTATTTCCTAGTAACTACCTGAAGTGTTCACTTGAGCCAAATAAATCTGTTTGAATATAGTGTGAATTATGGTGCATTGTATGATAAAATATCAGGAGTTAAATAGGTGAGTCTATCTCACAGAGTAATTCATTTCGGCCTGTTATTTGATATTTGATTTTAAAAGTTATTGTATCACATAGAGTATATATATTTGCTAATCATTTTTAATAATTACTTTGTTTAAAGTTCTTCAATATTCAACGTTATTAAGAACATTAATTTGTTATTGCACTTCCTATTCATCCAATCCTACTGTACTGTGGAGAGTTTGTGCCACTTGCAGTTTAACTCACATACCTATACTGTATTGTGGAGAGTTTGCGCCACTTTCGGTTTGTCCATTCCTGATTCAGGGTGACTTCTCACGTCACCCATATCTCCTTCCACCCCCCTGTATTGTGGAGAGCTTGAACCACTTGCAGTGTAACCTTATTTTTGCTGTACTGTGGAGAGTTTGTGCCACTTGCAGTGTATTATTATTTTGCTGTACTGTGGAGAGTTTGTGCCACTTGCAGTGTAATATCATTTTGCTGTACTGTGGAGAGTTTGCGCCACTTACAGTAGTTATAATATTGTTTGTGGAGAGTTTGTGCCACATATTCCTTACATGCACTGGGGAGAGTTTGCGCGCCTTGCACCTTTCCTAATAACCCTAAATATTTACTATTAGGCATTTATTTTTGATCAAGTGAAGTTTTAACTTTACTTTAGTACTGATATGCATAATCACAGTTGCACCTTGTATATTATTAATACTTTCTGCTTTGGATTATTTACTTTAATAAGGTAAGCTTCCTTTTTAAATTTATAACTACTAATATCAACATTAACTAAATATCAAATAAGAAATACGCAATTGGTAAATAATTGTTCTTACAATATGAAATATTTATAGGTTATTTCTTTTTAGGAAAAACGTGGGAAATAATATTCTCTCCTCTGCTGTGTGGGATATAAAATAACATCAAAACTGCATGCTGATGTCATATACACTATTGTAGAAAGTGAATTAAACTCTCAGGAACAAATTGTATCGGCTTCCTCTGGATACCTGGGACGCTATCTCAAACTCTAGTTCAAATATGTGAAATTAAGCTTACCGCTTTCTAGTTGACAATAGATGGATGTTATTTCTTACGAGGTTAGTACTTCTTGAATTTTTTACTACTCTGGTGTGAAATTTTTTAGCTTTTTCTTTTAATTTTTAATTTTAATATTCCCCATCAGAATTCTCGTGCCTTTCCTTCCTCGTTCCAAAATCAACAACCTTCAATTTTTCTTGTTTATCTTTTACCAGACGACTTGCCGTCCTGATAAAATTGTTTTAGAGTTATTTATATTGATTTCCATTGATGCTAAAGGTACTTTCACATTAAATTACTTCTTCTATAAACTACACTTTTTTTTATTGGCTGATTCTATTCGCGATTTTTCACTGTCACTTCACAAATTTTTAAATTAATGACATAAATCTATTTGGATTACAACATTTTTACACTATGTACAAATAATGTGTTAATTCTAACATTGTCTATTGAGGTTTATAAAGATAATTCTATGTTTTCATTGTTTGACTTTATTTCTGTTTTTATTCGATTGATTTATTAATTTTATTTTATTCTTTCTAATGTAATTTCAATACAGGGTGTTTCAAACTAATTAATGATGAGATATTCTGTTACTAACTAATGATAATTGTTTTATTAAGCAAAATTTTCTTTAATTTCAGGTTATTCACCTTCATTTGAACCTACCAATTTTAAATCATCAAAATATATATGTAAAATTTTCATAAGTATCTGTTATATTGAATGATCCACTAACATTTTTACCTGCTTTTTAAAATTCACTGCAACCTCCATTTGAAGCAATAAGGGCAAAATTATTGTGACTCTAATTTTTTGTATATGCGTTTTAATTTACAAAAGCGTCGACTTGAAGTTATTTAACCAACGTAGATGTCGACCCGTTGCGAGATTAAAACATGAACACAACAAATTAAAGCCGCACCACTTCTGCCCTAATAGTTTTATTTAGAAGTGGATTTATGCTAATTTCAAAATTGGCGCCATTGAGTCTTTTAGTACCGAATCAGAATGCGAGAGTCGCTAGTGAAACGTGTTTTAGAGGGACGGCTATAGTTGCCCATCTATGTTAGAGTATATAGGTTTGTTCCAACCAGCGTCAGAAACCGTCAGGATTCTGCGCATTAACTTAAATACGTTCCAACCAGACATACAAACGATTAGTTAACGATCAGTTTCTTGTTCCAACCAAAATTTAAAACGGTTTGAAAACTATCAGAACGGTTTGCGGATTTTCTTCTGAGCACTAATCTGGCGTATGCGAATCGCTATGTTTTTATTTTAATTAACAGTTTCTTTCACTGTTTCATTGAATTGCAGCATAACCTTAAAGTGTGAATTGTGTTTGTATTTAGATATAATTAAAACTAGAACTTTTAAAGTGTGAATAGTGTTTGTATTTAGATATAATCAAAAAGCTTGGTTTTATTCCTAATTTTGATCATAATAAAAATCGTGTAAGCCTTTGGATCAGCTGATTAACGATTCCAACATAAGCGCATGTACAGTACAGACGGAAGTTGTCAGATGTTCCAACCATAAACATAAATTGATCAGGGATCAGATTATTTGATAGACATGCGCGTTGAAAACGATTTGAAAATAGTTGGAAATCAGTTTGTGATTTGTGGTTGGAACAAACCTTATATAATCTATGAACTGTACTCTCGACTCTCTGGACTCTCAGGGCTTAAAGGCTCGTGTCCACTTGCAAGTAAATTTGCTTAGACAACTCTCACAAGTAACTTGCAACGTGTGTAAACAGCAGAGCTAGAGAAATTTTGCTGAAAGTTTACTAATTTCGAGACTGCCCTGAAATATTTGCAGCAAGTAATCAAATAATAAATATCATTTCTGCAAAAATTGAAGAGCGCCGTGAATGGAATAGGGATGAAACTTTTGAGTTGACTGAAAATTTAGAACTGTACCCAGAATTGTGGAATTGTGGATTTCAAAAATAGAGTGAAAAAGCAAGGCGCATTTAAAACGTTAGCAGAACTTTTCGACACATCTGAACATGAAATTCAGCGGAAGCTACATAACTTGGGACCACAACTGAATCAGGAGTGGAGAAAAATTCAAAAAAAGAAGAGTGGACAGGGAATAAATGAATTGTATAAAAGTACATGGGAATTCTTTGATGCTTCCAAATTTTTATTAGCTGCAAATGCTCATAGTTCTACAGAAGATAATCTGATAAGTTTAAAGCTTAATTTTTATTACAAAAAATATTCTACAACGAGAACTTAATGTAGTAGTTCAATTCTATATGAATTTTAAATATAACTGTATTGCCATTCCACTTCACCTTCAGGTGAAACAAAGTAGTCCTTAAACTCTTCTCGAATTGTTTTAGTATTCTGAGAGCAACTATGAGAGTTTCCGATATTTAGTGGCAATACATTTTGTTTTGGAAGACCTTCTTGGCGCCACTGTCCATTTATAATACGTCCATTTTTTTCTATATCAAACATTCCTGCCGGTGCATAATTTGGTTTTGACGCATTTCTTTTCATTACAAAATTATGAAGGACACATATTGCTAAAACAATTTTTCTTACTTTTTGGGGCACAAGTTGTATAGGTTTTCTCAATATCCGAAACCGATTTGCTATAATACCAAATACATTCTCAATGATCCTTCTTGCTCGTGACAGCCGGTAATTGAATACACGATTAGGCCCTGGCTGGTTTTTGAACTGATGTGGCTTAACCAAGTATGGTTTCATTGCAATTGCGTCGTCTGCTACGACTACATGGTGAGAGGTTTTCTCTTCCTGATAGCTGCCGTGGAGCAGGCAAATTAATAGTATTTTCTTCCAATGCTGTAGACAGAGAACACATATTATATACACCACCATCCGAGACTCCACCATTGCAGCGAATATCCTCATGAGTTATTCTATATCCTGCATCAGCCATAGCCATTAAAACTATGCTGTGTGTGCCTTTATAGTTGAAATAGTGGCTTCCACTGCAAGGTGGAGCTTGCATAACGATATGTTTACCGTGTAGGGCTCCTATACAGTTTGGAAAATTCCAGATATTCTCAAAATCTTCAGCTATTTTTATCCATTCTGCTTAAGTATTCGGAATATGAAATAGAAATTCAAAGTCAGTTTTTTCAGACTCAAAGAGAAGAGACTTCAGAAGTAGATACACAAAATTCTACAGTAAACCAGGAAGAAATAACTGAACAGGAAACAAAAATTGACTCGTCTAAAAAAAGTACAAAGAGGAAACGTAAACCTATTGAAGATGATGCTATTCTAGCCAAAGCAATAAAAGTTATGGATCGACCTTTAGATGACTTCGAAATATTTGGGAATTACGTTGCATCAGAGCTTAGAACCTTGCGTTCCGAGAAGCTTCAGAGAAGGCGGAAGAGAATGATACACGGAGCTATTCTGGAAATTTCAGAGCTGACTGATGAAGAAGAATCTAGGACTTCCTCACCGGCTTCTATCCCACTTTCATCTCCTACTTACGAAACAAGTAGCTCAAGTACATCTCAATCAAGGCCACAACTTACTATGCAGTCTTACAACACATATCATCAATTAAACCTACCTTTAAATATTCATTTTGTAGAGCCTCTACAATTCCAGCACAACAATCAGGAACAATCCTTGCGATCGTACATACAGGGATTCGATATAGATACATGAGAGAATGATATGAGTCACCTGCAATATTATTTTGTTCTGTTTTTCGATTAACGTTTATGGTAACGCTTTGTTAAATTCATTTTGTAAAAGACTAAATTTATGACAATAAAAATATGTTCTTATTTTCGATGTAGATGTGTGTTATTTTAAGCACTTATCTGTTGCTAAAAAGCGGAGTGTTAAGGACAGACGTTCTTCTGGTGGAGTGGCTTGTCGCATTTTGGTATCTTTTTTACATATTTTGTCGTTAACCAAATTAAGCAAAAAATCAAAGTCTTCGGCAGACATTCGTAGAAATTTTTTTAACTGCTGTGGATCTTCGATTCTCAATTCAGATAGCAGCTTCTCATGTAGACCTAAAGTAGATCTACGCTGGATCCATTTTCTTACCCAAATTTTTCTACGCTTTTTGACATTTTCCTTTTTCTTCATTTGAATAGATGAGGCTTTTACTTGATGAAGATTAATACTAAATTATGAAATAAAACAATTTAATTTGTTTAAATCTTCATTTTATTTTGAACTAACGTTCAAATTGAATTAGTGACGCGTTTCGCTACACAGTAGCTTTTTCAAACTAGTGAAGATACAATGAAAAACTTTTAATTTATATAGTGCCTTAATACGGAATTATAAGATATTGACAAAAGTATTATAATATATTTAAATGGATATAAGTACAAAAAGTGTCTAAATACGGAATTCTATGAATATTAGAAAGGTATTGAAAAAGAGCACCTGGAAATTTATTCACAACCATCACATTTTCTAGGTAAAAAGGTTTAATAAGGGGGAATGATTGATATCTATTTGGTCGTTAAGCAGATTACCTGAATATTTGTTATTGTTAATCTCGAGAAATATATGTTCTGAAAATTTGGTTTCTGGGTTTTTTAATACTGGTTTATCATCTAATAATGACTTTAGTTCACGTTTTTGAACTAGGTACTTTTTATGAATTATTGAATTATGAATTATTGATCACATATACTACACCCCATAGAGTTTTAGTTTTAGATGGTGAGATAAGAGATAAAATTAGATCAATAATTCATAAAAAGTACCTAGTTCAAAAACGTAAACTAAAGTCATTATTAGATAATAAACCAGTATTAAAAAACCCACAAACCAAATTTTCAGAACATATATTTTTTCATAGATTCGTAAATCTTTCAAATACAGTTTTTTTAGATAAAGAAATTCAATTATTGCAAAGAGGTTTTAAACATGATATTCAACCCACATGTTCATTTGATAACTTCAACAAACTAGGTATAGAAACAGAAATTAACTTATTCAATTTTCCAAATAATTCCAATCTAAAACATAAAGCTTCCGATATTATTAAAAAAGAATTTGTCAATTTTAACAAACCAAACTTTGAATTATCAGTCGCCAAATCTATTCAACAAAAATCGAAGTCAAAGTCAAAGTCTATTAAAAACTCAACGGAATTGATTAATAATATTCAAGATATAAAATTACCTCACAATTCTAAATTCATATCGTTCGATGTAACAAATCTATTCCCTAGTATACCTCCTAAAGAAACTTTAACTCTTGTTGATAACTTGCTCATGTATAATAATGTTAACCCTATAATTCATTCTGATATAATAAATTTATTAAAAGTGTGCTTAAATCAAAATTATTTTCATTTCAATGGAGAGATTTATAGCAGTAAAGATGGTTTGATTATGGGCAACCCCCTCAGTCCCCTATAAGCAGAAATTTTCACGGATAACATAGAAAAAATAATTCATAAACACCCCCTTAGTAAAAAATGTATGTACTGGCACCGATATGTAGATGACATTTTAGCAATATAAAATTTAACGTAGAACATGAAGAAAATAAGTCTATAAACTTTTTAGACCTTACAGTTTCAAATAAACATGATTTTTCTATATTTCGCAAACCATCACATACAGACATTACAATTCATAATGGTTCGGTCCACCCATTCAGTAATAAATTAGCAGCTTTCAATAGTATGATACACAGACTTTTAACAGTCCCATTAAACACTAATAATTTCAACAAAGAACTAAATATCATAAAACAAATAGCAGTTAATAATAATTACGATCCAAACTTAATTGACAAAATCATGAATAAAAAGATAAAGAAACGCACTTTAAAACAAGTATATCCTTCAGATAAAAATAAAAATAATCAATTTAAAAGCTTAACATACTTTGGAACACCATCCTTAAAAATCAAATCATTTTTAGAATCTTTAAATATGAATATTTGCTTTAAAACCGATTACAATCTATCTAAATTCATTAAAAATAACAAATCTAAATCCTCAAAATTAAACAAATCAACTGTTTATAAATTAAAATGTGGTAACGACAACTGTGACAAAATTTATATAGGTAGAACTTTTAGGAACTTTAAAACTAGAATTTCAGAACACAAACGCAGTTATGACAACAACAAATTAGATTCCAACTATTCAAATCATCTATTAACAAACCAACACACTTTCGACTCAAATTTTGAAATTTTGCATGTAGAACCCAAATCCTTTAAATTAAATCTTTTAGAAGCCCTCGAGATTAACAAAAACAAATATTCAGGTAATCTGCTTAACGACCATTCCCCCGTATTAAACCTTTTTACCAGGTATCTACATACCAATTATTTTAGAAATTTAATAGTAAGATAAATCACTGCATCAGTGGGTTCCCGAAGAAAATGACTTAAGATAAGATAAGATAAGGAAAGAAATGAGACTCCCATCAGATACATTGATTATCCCTCAGTTAGATAAAAAAAAGATATGGATGAGTTATTATTTATAAAATGTTTCTTTATTTAATTACTACTATCATATGAATAGAAAAAAAATATATTTTTGGAACAAATCCAAGGAAGTTTGTCTTACTCCCTAACAGAATGTAGCTCCTGTCAAGCTAAAATGTTTTGGAACAATGCCAAGGAAGTTTGTATTACTCCCTAACAGAATGTAGCTCCTGTCAAGCTAAAATTTCCAATGTATTATACCCCATATAACGATATATGAAAGAAAAATAAAAAACCCAAAAAAAACTACTAATATTTTTGGTCGGATATGTGCATCACCACAGTATCACCGATCGAGAAATCAACTTCTGCCTAATGAGAAGGACCTCGCGAGAGATGTTAAATCGCGTCGTGGTCTTCAATCTCAGCTTCAGATGAAATCCAAACCCGAAACACCATGACAATACAACATAACGTTCCTTAAATAGAGAAGCTTTTAAGATCGATAAACTAAATAATGAATAACAACAACCGATAAAAACGAAAGAAAAAAAATTCAAAAAAAAATTTTTTGGAACAAGCTGATACAGCAAGTCCAAGGAGACTCGATCTAACCCCCTAACAGAATGTAGCTTCTGTCAAGCTGAAATTTGGGGAAAAGAGAAATTGACAACGGCATCCCACAACAGTACTGTTGGAAAATCCCCAGAGCGATATGTGAGCCATGTTGGCACAAACGCAGTAGCTAACCCCCCAAGTAGATTTAACTAAATGACAGCAGACCTTAGCCACCTCTGCCTCCCAGGCTGATTAACCCCCCGACGCTGAACCCTGAAACACATTCCAGACCGCTCTGAGCTCCCTCAACACCCACTGCTGAGAAATCCAACAAAAAATATAATCAAAAAGGGAAAAGGTAATGCAATAAAATATAGACAGATTGAATCCATGTCTATAAGTGAAATATCTAGATCAATCTTTCGGAATGATCCTAGATAGAGGTATGTAATGAGCAAAATAGAAAAATTTTAAGTAAACAAGATATTAGGTAAGATATTGACTGAAGATAGGCAAAAAGAATTTCTGTAATGTAAGTTGACATCTCGAACATATTAACAAATAGATAATAGAAAAAATTTAAAACACTTGAGATACTAAACATTTTCAACATGAAGGTAATGAAAATTTTTAAGATAATTAAGATAAAGGAAATTTTAAAACAGTTAAGATATTAAAATTTCAAGATAGTTAAGATAATAGAAATTTTAGATAACTGAAGAAATAAAACTTTAGAGCTAAGATAATAACTTCGATATCCCCTGATATGTCAGCAACTATGTAAGTTAATTGCAAAGTCAAATTGTCAATGGTCTTCAAAAAAAAATTTTATATACCCTTTCGGTATATAAATACAGACAAGACACTTTGTCTGTAACGATAAGATAAGATAAGTACTATAAAATATATAGTACAGTAGACAAAGTTACTACCCTTGTCCACTTAGATAAGATAAGATAAGATAAGTTAAGATATTTATCGTAAACTACGATAATTAAGATAAGATAAGGTACTGAAGATATAATATCACCCCTAAACATTTAAGGTATATCCGATATTTCTCCAAATCAATTAGACCCAATTCACTAACCTCTATGCATGTGCGCAACAGGTTTATTACTCAATTTGATTTGACGGTGCAAAAAAAACTTTTTCAAAATTATAATAAATTTGAATATTTTAAAAATTCGAAAAAATTCTCAACAGATTTTATATTATAATTCTTAGATTAGAATTCCATCCGGCTAGGAAAATATTTATTACTCTACTCATTTATCCCAGAACACGAAGGTTAATTGGCTAATCAGTAGTAGGGAAAGAAAGTCATTATCGTTTACTAGTCAGAGAAAAGGAAAATCTCTATGATAAAAAGATTAAAAAAAAATATTCGAGACACCAACATACAACACAATTAAAATGAACAATTAGGAAAGATATATAAAAATGAGGTACGAAAATTTTCAAAAATAACTTGAAAAAAAGTATTAAGTAATAGTTAATAGGTAATTTTTATGCTGTTGTGCTATAAGAGTCAAAAATAAAGGAAACTATCTTTAGCAAGCTAAGCTAATATACGATACTTGTTCATTGCGACACAAGGTAAGATAATTTCCATGTGCCATTTCCTCTGGCACACAAAAAGGTAGGTAAGGTAAAATATTTCAGTTTGTGTAACTTGACACAATTCAACTGAAAAAGATAAGGAAAATATTCCAGTTTGTGTAACTCGACACAATTCAACTGGAAAAGATAAGGAAAATATTTCAGTTTGTGTAACTTGACACAATTCAACTGAAAAAGATAAGGAAAATATTCCAGTTTGTGTAACTCGACACAATTCAACTGGAAAAGATAAGGAAAATATTTCAGTTTGTGTAACTTGACACAATTCAACTGAAAAAGATAAGGAAAATATTCCAGTTTGTGTAACTCGACACAATTCAACTGAAAAAGATAAGGGAAGATATTTCAGTTTGTGTAACTTGACACAATTCAACTGAAAAAGATAAGGTAAGATACAGATATATAATATTATGGAACATACTGATTTTAGCTTGAACTAATTAACATTCCAAAATTATATACCCCAAATTGAGTAACCTTATGTTACAATGATGTTATCTAGTTCACACCCATGACTGATTAACTTATAGCACCACAGAGACATATTTTGAAGAAACGGGAGTTAAATATATAATCAGAAAAATGAAATTAAAGGAAAAAAACATGGTTTAATCCAACAAAAATTATTAACTATTGAGCTTTTACTAAATTTTGAAAATTCATTCAATCCAATTCATGAGATATAAGATAATCAACATTTAATTTGAAAATTCGTGCCATTTTATTATACGTTAATTTACGGTATTAAAAATATAAGATACAAGAGTAAAAAAAACGAGTACTGTTGATATTGACGAAAAAGAAAATTTTATAGGTACGATACGTGAAGATATACAATAAAAATATAAAGATATGTTAGATAAACGATAATAAAAATAGATATTACCAACTCAAGATATGAACGATATGATAAGTACAAGATAGAAAGATAAATAATACGATAAGTGAAAGAAAAGATATTGCTTCTGACTTCAACTACTGTCCAAACTTCCAAGTTTCAAGATTTATTGATATAAAGCAGATGTGTAAAACAAGGCCCACACACGTTCGGGTGCCAATTTGCAACGGCTGCTCAGGTTAGAGAGCACCTCAGGTGTAGATTCTGAGACCAAACTAGTATAAATTCAGAGAGTAGTCTTACCGGTTCGCGGGTAATTCTACTTGAAATTTATTTAAAGTGAAATAAAGATAAATGATGTAAATTAGGAAAGGTAAGTGGGCGCCACTCTGAATAATACTAGTTTATTTGTTATTCACCTCTGCATTATAGCGACAAATCCTGGAAGATTGGAAGGGAAAAAAACTATATGAACAACGTTATTAAATTTACAAGTTGTATATTGACTTTTGTTACAAACAAAGTAAAAAAAAATTGACTAGTTTTTATTGAAGTCGTTGAAGAAGCGATGAAATATATATATTACTTTCCTGGAGTGATGGTGAGGAGATGGTGTCCTTGGTGTCCTTTTGAAGTTACATATCTTGTCCCAGATAATATTCCCAGGTAGAGTATTCCAGGTAAAAGTCCTGGCCCAGGTAAAGTTCCAGGAAGTGTCTCAGGTAAAATTTAGTCCCAGGTAAAGTTTCGTCCCAGGTAAAGTTTCGTCCCAGGTAAAGTTTCGTCCCAGGTAAAGTTTCGTCCCAGGTAAAGTTTAGTCCCAGGTAAAGTTTAGTCCCAGGTAAAGTTTCGTCCCAGGTAAAGTTTCGTCCCAGGTAAAGTTTCGTCCCAGGTAAAGTTTCGTCCCAGGTAAAGTTTCGTCCCAGGTAAAGTGCACTCAAATGAATGCACTTCTAAGATAAGATAATATAAGCCATAAGGCTTCAATAGCACATGTATGCAGGAAAGAAAGAAAGAAACCCCTTTGCCACTTGTTTAAATACACTAAATCATGTGAACGACAACCGACTTACGTCTCATGTTCGTGTCACGCTCATACGATTTGACCAGGAAAGGAATTTACCTTTCAGTAGTGAATTCTTGATTCATATTTGATTTATAATTGGTAGAAGAAGAAGAGACACGAAATCGAAGTGGGAATTTCAAGATGGGCGTGACTATTTTCCGACAGACGGGCCTCGATCATCGCGCATAGAAACGTTGATTTCGACTCTCGTCGACAGTAAATATATTCAGCCTTGAAACATTTCTCGGTGTTGGGCATGAGAAAGGACTGGCTATTCGCCGCCCATACGATAATTTATTAATTCAATCGAGGGAAGTAAAGTGAACGAAATTAACGTTACATTAACGACCATTCCCCCGTATTAAACCTTTTTACCTAGAAGATGTGATGGTTGTGAATAAATTTCTAGGTACTCTTTTTCAATACCTTTGTAATATTCATAGAATTCCGTATTTAGACACTTTTTGTACTTATCCCCATTTAAATATATTATAATACTTTTGTCAATAGTCAATAAGAGTCGAGTAGATAGGACGTGTCTTAGATACTCAGAAGCAAGCGAATCGGATTCTAAGAAAGCTATCGGACGGAGGCTGATTTCTATCAGCCGAACCGGCGAATAAGCTAACTAGAAGACGAAAACAGCGTTCTTAACGCAAATAGTGTTTTTTAACACTGTTTACTATTTGGAATATTCCAAAATTGTTAATTTTGCGAATTTCGCAGAAAATAGATGTTTCTTATGTTTTAGGACCTGTGGAGGACAGGAACTATAGTGATGCCACCAAAGAAGAAAAACGACAGCCGCACTAGCAGCCAGGCTAGTAGCAAAGCACCAAAATATGAAGACACATCGACAGACAGCGAAGACGAAGTCACAAAACTACTCAGAGAAGCCAAAGAAGTGACTAATAAAATTTGCAAAAACAAAGACTTCTCAAGGATTGATTATTTCAAATTAGAAGCCGAAAAAGCGATAGAGGAAGCAAATTAGCTGAAAAAAACCATCAAGAGAATGGAAGAAGAGATGACTGGACTAAGAATTGCCATGCAAAACATGGCAAAGACTATGGAAGACATGCAGGAGGAAAAAAGATGCCGAAGCCGCTCAGAAAGCGTCAGAAGAAAAGCGCAGAGGACAGAATCCCCACGTAATGAAGAAAACGAGAACGAGGAGATGGACTTCACGGAAGTGGTGTCCATCAGAAAAATCCAACAGGAGCAGAGGAAAGAAGCAGCCGCAAAAAGGAGAACGGACGACGAAATAATGAACGAAGCCATAGAAGAGAACAAGAAGACACGAAGACCACCGCCAGTCATTCTACGGAGCACCCACCATTGGGGCTCCGTAAGGAAAGACATCTACCGTCTCGGGATAAAGACGAGATTTATCACGATCCGAGAAAGACTCGGAGTGAAAATCCCCTGCGAAGGACCTGAGGACTACAGGAACCTGACAAGGTACCTGAACAACGAGAGGAAGGAAGTGGAGTGGTACACATACACTCCACGGGAAGAGCAGAAAGTAAAGTTAGTCCTCAAAGGACAAACAAGCAGCGAGGACATCGACGAGCTAAAAGAAGAAATAGAAAAGGAAGGAATCCGGATCTGCAAAGTAAGCCAAATCTGCTCCAGATTTGGCGAAAGAAGACCCCTACCCATCTACATGGTGGAAGTAGATGTAGAAGACAAGGAGAAAATAAGAAAAATCCAGCACATCCAACAAGTGAGAATACGATGGGAAGAGCAGAAGAGAGGAAAAGGACCGACGCAGTGCTACAACTGCCAAGGATACCACCACGGGCAGACAACATGCAGGGTGAACACCAAGTGCGTGAAATGCGGAAGACCACACCGCTCAAACGAGTGCAGCAGACCGAGGGACAAGCCAGCCACCTGCGCAAACTGCCAGGGAGAACACCTGGCGAATTACAAGGGATGCCCAAAGGCCCCTAACAACAGGACGACGAGAAAACCACCGATAAAGGAAATGAAGCCAGGAGTCAGCTACGCCCAAGCGACAGCCAAGAAGACGACGACAGCCCCGAAGAAACAAGAGATTCTCGACCAGGTGACAAGGCTATTAGCTCAGCTAATGGCCTAAAGTCATCTATAGAGAATCTCTAGACGACCCGCCTACGAGAAGGCCCGACACATCCATAGAAAGATGAGTCGGGATTTCAAATAGGTCAACAAAAACAAGAGGATCCACTCTATAAGGTTGTCTTTAGTCGTAATAAGTCGGCTAAGGATTCGCCCCTTATAGAGGCAGCGAAAAAGCACACACAACGGAAGACAACGAAAGAAGAGAAGACCGCCGACGATAAAACCACTGCGGTTACACGACCGAAAAGAAGACAGCTCGACCCCAGCCAACAGCCATTTAGGCTAGGGACGAGCTGTACGCGAAAAACGCGAACGACGACGATGAGGACCCATCGGATGAGATGGGGGGTGGATGGAAGGTTCTCCCCGGGATGCATCGCTCTTTGAGGGGTGCATCCTGGGAGGGACGGGCTCATATCGCGCGTTTGTTGTCAATATCTTATAATTCCGTATTAAGGCACTATATAAATTAAAAGTTTTTCATTGTATCTTCACTAGTTTGAAAAAGCTACTGTGTAGCGAAGCGCGTCACTATTTTAATTTGATCGTTAGTTCAAAATAAAATGAAGATTTAAACAAATTAAATTGTTTTATTTCATCATTTTCTTCATTTGTTTTTTTAACTGAATATATGTCACAACCGCAGCAGCCACTCGCCGAGACGACATTTTTTCGGTGAAAAAGCAACTGTGTGTACACGTTTCAGTAGGAACTTGAAGCAAACGAGGTTGCTAGAGCAATTTGCCACAATAAATTTGAAAACAATTACAATACAGTGTAGACACGCCCGCAAGTACTTGCTGAAAAAACTATCGCAAGTTACTTGCAAGTGGACACGAGCCTTTTTTTAGTCTCGCTATCCACCTCTCTCGATCAGCTTGACCTGCGCGCTACCTACTCTATATTTGGTGGCAGTGGGGAAACATAAATTTTATAATCGTAGCGCGGTCAACTTACAAATTTTACTTCAAAACCCGGAGAGAATATTTATATTCAAATGATTTTTACACATAGTCAGAGGGTATAACGGGTTATAAACAATATTAAATGAATAATATATTTTAAAACAAAATAATTCTTAACGCAAAAAAACCTAGTTACAATGCAAATGAAGCTGACAGACATTAATAACTTGGAAACATTTTTACTAGAGTTTGATGAAACCCTAAGACAGCTGAAGAGTACAGAAGCTGAAATAAAAGAACAAGATATAGTTTGTAACTTGTTTTTGGCAATGCCCAGTTCATTTAACACCATAATATCAATATTAGAAAATATGCCAACTGATGAGCTTACATTGGAAGTTGCAAAGCCAAAATTAAGAGCCGAAGTTGAGAGAAGAAAAGCTACCACTATTAGTAATCTGAAACCTAAAAGTGACACTAAAGATAGAACTGCTGCTGCATTTCATTCCAACCCACTTATTGTTCGCTACAAATGCGGATAAAAAGGCCACTATAAATATGATTGTGTTCAGAGAATAAATAATGAACGATATGAAAGAGGAAGTCATACTACTACATAGATTCTGGTTCTACTGACCATTTGGTTAACAGTGACAAATATTTTACAGATTTAGTTTATTTAGACAATCCTATTAATATAGCAATTGCAAAGAATAATAATTTTATATCAGCAATAGCAGTAGGCAATATTAAAGTAACTAGTAAAATTTATGGTAAAGACATACAATGTACTATAAAAATTGTTTTTATGTACCCAATTTGCGTAAAAACCTTTTATCAGTTGAGAAATTGGAAATGGCAAATTTGAAAGTAATTTTTGAAAATTGTCAAGTATTCTTATATGATAATGCAAATTTAGTAGGTCTAGGTAAGCGAAAAAGTTTGTATGAAATTATTTTATTTTTTTATTTTATGTTAAGGAAAGTTTAAATGTTTAAATGTTGAAACAAACCGAGAAAATTCAATGTTATGGCACCAAAGGTTGGGTCACATGACATGTGTCAGTCTAATTTAGAAAAAGCAATAAAGAATTACATGGTACAGGGTTCTTTTATGCATTGATAAAAACTTTGAAGTGGACTGTAAATAACTTTATTTTTTAATTACACGCGAATTTTTTTATTTTGACATTTTTCTCTGCCAGCCATGTTGGGATTGCTTATGTCGTTGTCATAGCGATTGAAAAAATATATTTATAAGTACTACGCGTTGACATACCGGCCGCCTTGAAACGACATGGTGTATGAACTTTCAAAACGAAAAACTAATTCAAAATTAAACAATTCATGTAGGCTAGATCAATAAATTTACAAAAGAAACTTAATTCTAACGAACAACAAAACACATAATACTGTGTTTACAAAAAAAATTTAAATTGCAATTCTGTCAACTAACATTAACACTCATAATCTATAGAATATATAACAACCTAAAAGTCACAAAACAAAAACGCATCTCAGTGTTCAAAAGGAACTATTTTGTTTATTTTATTGTTCTATGTCTATGGGAAGGACACATACGCGATTGATTGCTCTTTTTAGTATTCCAGAACGTCCCTTTATACTGACCACCCTGATAATACCATCACTATGCAGTTCTATGATACGTTCTATGATACGTTCTATGATACGTTCTATGATACGTTCTATGATACGTCCCAATTGCCACTGTAGGACCGGTGCATTGTCATCTTTGATAATAACCAAGGACCTAATCTTTATGATTTCTTCATATCGTTGTCGCCACTTGGTCCGGGTTTGAAGCTCTCCCAAGTATTCCTTCTGCCACCTTTGCCAATAATGTTGTACCATTGCCTGAATGTGTTGCCATCTGGACAATCGATTTTGGGCTACATCAGTTAAATTGTATTCCGGAACTGAAGTGATAGTTCGGCCAATTAAAAAATGACTGGGCTAAGTGCTGAATAGTCGTCTGGATCTTCGGTTAATGGGCACAGAGGACGAGAGTTCAAAATACCTTCTATCTGAACCAACAATGTTCCGAATTCTTCAAACGTTAAAGGCATATTTCCGATAACCCTTTTAATATGAAATTTTGTGCTCTTTATTCCTGCTTCCCAGAGTCCTCCGAAATTTGGAGAATTTGCAGGAATGAAGTGCCATGATATATTTTCGTCGGCAAGTTTAGTACCAATATACGCGGAATTCTCGTTTAAAAAATTGTAAACCAGGCTATCTCCCTATTAGCACCCACATAATTAAGACCATTATCAGAATATATATTTTTAGGTTTACCACGCCGATAGGTAAATCTGTTTAGAGCTGCTAAGAAACATTCACTAGTCATCTGACACAAGCTCAATATGTACCGCCTTGGTACTCATACACACAAATAAACAAATGTAACACTTACTGCTCGTAGCTCCAACATTTTCAAATATTCCAAAAGTATTTACTCGTACTTCTGGCAAATCACTCATAAGATAATTAATGTTCTTGGGTTTTGCCTTAAAACATTTTAAACATTTGTTTACAATATTTCTACATAAGCTACGACCCGATACTGGCCAATATTTTCCACGGATCGAATACAAAAGAGTTTGAGATCCACAATGCAAAAGGCGCTCATGTTCATTTTCTAAAATATATTTAGTTAAAACATTGTTGTTAGGTAAAATGATTGGGTACTTTACTTCATTTCTTTGGTCAGCACTTTTCAACCTACCGCCTACACAAATCAAATTATTCCTTAATATGGGATTTAAATTAATATTTTACTTTTTGCAGGAACTGGTTTTCCTGATAATAAATTATCGAACTCAACTGGAAATATTTCTTTTTGAGCCTCCATGATTAACAATCTTAAAGCTCGATCTAATTCTTCGGGCAGTAATGACTCGAATACTTTCTCGCATCTATTTTTATTTTTTATATATTGTAAGAATCGATAAGCATACGACAGGACATGTACCATTTCCGTTATATTGGAGCAATCAGATAATTTGTAAACTAAATTTTTATTGTTAACACTATGCGTAACACAAGATACTGTTTTTTGGTCTGGTATGTCTTTATTTTGCTGATATTCTGAAATGTTCCAATGGCAGTTGTCTGTTAAAAGCTGATTTGGACCGTGCCTCCATAAATTATTATTTATAAGAGCTTCAGGGTTTGCACCGCGCGAAAGTAAATTCGCTGGGTTTTCTGCAGATGGAACATAATTCCAATCCTCTTTATTTGTAAATGATTGAATAACACTGACCCTATTAGCCACGAAAGTCTTCCAATATGATGCTTCACCTCGAATCCAACACAAAGTAACATTTGAATCAGACCAAAAATAATATTTACTAAATTTAATATGAATAATATTTGACACTTTATTTGAAAGATTAGCTAGAAGCTGCTCTGCGCAAAGTTCCAATCTGGGAAGACTTATTTGTTTCAGTGGTGCTACACGGCTTTTAGCGCATAAAAGATTACTTATATAATCTCCAGTTTGTAGCCGACAACGCAAATAAATGCAAGCGCCATACGCTTTTATAGACGCATCACTGTATCCATGCAACTCAATATTTACATAAACAGAGTCAATAACATTTCTATTTATTTTGAACTGATTTATCGATAGAATACTGTTTCGGAATACCATCCAAATATTATTAATTCTTTCCGGTAAGTCATCATCCCAGTCCAATTTATATTTCTAAATATCCTGAATAATCAATTTAGCAATTACTATATTATCGGTCCCAAAGGATCAAATATTTGAGATACAGCTGACAAAATTGATCTCTTTGTAATTTTTTCTATTTTAATTGTCTCTACATTGATTTTATACTTTAATGAGTCAGCTTGGGCATCCCAAAATATACCTAAGGTTTTGTTAGGTTCATTTTCACCAATACATAAAATAGCCGCATTTAAATTTTTATTGATTTCAAATTTGTACAATATATCTTGGTCATTGCATAACCATATACGAAGTTCAAAACCAGATTTACTTAAAATGTTTGCAATACTTTTTGTATATACGTAGCTCCTCTTTTGTATCCGCACCTGTAAGTAGATCGTCCATATAAAAATCTTCTTTTATTATACTACTGATTAAATAATTATCTTTGTTTTCTTCGGCTTAGTCAAACAAACATTTTACTGCTAAATAGGGTGCCGAAGCTGTGCCATAAGTTACTGTATGTAATTTATAACATTTTAATTCGTGATCGGGTTCAGAACGCCAAAATATTTTTTGATACTTCTGGTCATCCTCATGAATAAGAATCTGTCGATACATTTTATTTATGTCTCCTGTTATGACGTATTTATGAGTACGAAATCTCATTAAAATTTCAAAAATATCTTGTTGTAGAGTTGGGCCTTTAAATTGTACTTCATTTAATGATAATCCGTTACTGGATTTACAAGAAACATCGAACACTATTCGAACTCTCGTAGTCAAACTGGTGTCCTTAATCACTGCATGATGTGGTAAGTAATAGCCTCCTTGGTCTGCTTCGCTAGCATCATTAAATTCTGGCAGGTTTAATTTTTTACAAAGATTTTCAGTTATAAAATTGCTTTGTGACCCATTATCTAACAAAGCTCGGCATTTGACCTTTTTAATATTTACTTTTATTTGAATGAGCACCGTTGGAAGCAAAACTTGCGAATTATTGCAGTGTGGCAACCTCGATCGGCCTTGCATGTGCCGAGAAACTTTCTGAATTTGAGGAAGCCGCCGCTTCAACCCCGTTGCCAGTAGAAACATTTTTTGCACTAGTGGTAGTGGCGTTAGCGTTTAAATTATTATTAAATGTGTCAGAATGTAGTATGGTGTTATGGGCTTTATGGCATTTTGCACATTTATTCAATCTACATTTCCAGGAAGGATGTGATGGACGAAGAAAATTTAGACAGAGCCTCAATTTTTTTACAACGTCAATTCTTCTATTTATTGAAAGATTTAAAAATGACTCGCACCTAAAAATACTGTGATTTTGCTTACAGTGGTAACATTGATATTTAAAATTATCTGTTATTGCCGTAAATCCATGACTACCAGGTCTTTTATTTTTATTAAATGAATTTTTATCTTGAAACGTTACCTCAATTTTTTCTAAAATTTCACACTTGGATTTAAGAAATTTGTTCAAGTCTTGTTAACTTGGTAAATCACCTTCAAACTTGAAATTCTCCCACTCGCGCCTTGTTGTTGCATCAAATTTATTTGAGAGTATATAAATTATTAATCGATCCCATGACTCTGTTGTTTCTCCCAAACCTTTTAATGAACGTAAATGCTTAGTTACTGTGTCATACAAATTTCTTAAATCTTTGTGAGATTCACACGTTAGTTTAGGATGTTCGAATATACTCTGAATATGATTGTGGACCATCAATGCCTTGTTTTCAAATCGATCTACTAATATCTGCCAAGCAACTTTGTAATTAATCGCGGTTACCTCCACCGACTGTATAACCTCAAGAACATTCTTATCTAATGAAGATTTTAAATAATAAAATTTGCGTGTATCATTCAAAGATTCATTCTCATCAATTAAGCTTGTAAAGGTATCCTTAAACTCTAACCATGAACAATAGTGTCCATTAAATGTTGGCAAGGTTATGGGGGGCAACTTTATTGTGGGTTTTATACTAGTATTACCGACCCAATTATTCGTATGTATACTATTTTTATGGCTACTTGCACCTACATCGGACTGAGCTTGAGCCCCCGAGTTCTTATCTGAATCATTATAAAATATTTTGCAAAGTGATTTAGCCTTACTAATTACATTATAATATTTTGTTTCCAATTCCGTTTCTTCTTTATCAAACTCCTCCTTTCCACTAATTATGTTTATTTGTAAAATTAAATTCACTCAAGCAAAGTTCAAAACGAATTTCAATTTCAGTAATTATTTCATCATTTAATTCTTCTTTATTAATATCATCAATAAATTTTTTAAATCTAGAAAGTTTACCTTTCAAAGAAGTTTTTTTTGCCTTTAAGTTTATTTCCTCGGACAATATTAATTCAGACAAAAAATACTTTTTATTATAATATCATAATATCTCACCTCAGTGAACCTTTAGAGAACCGGTGGGGAACGATCCAACTTCCAGTGTTGTCTTCCGATTCGCTATGGTAAGGTAGATACTTGCTGTTTGTTAATCAGCCAACATTTCACCAAACAATTTGGCTTTTAAAATTAATACGGCTTGGCTAGACACACACTTTTTCATCCGGTTCGTATGGAGCAATGTTTTATGCATTGATAAAAATTGTAAATAACTTTATTTTTTAATTACACACGGATTTTATTTATTTTGACATTTTTCTCTGCCAGCCATGTTGGGATTGTTTTTGTTGTTGTCATAGCGATTAAAAAAATATATTTATGAGTACTACGCGTTGACAAGGGTCTTGAAAATGTTAGTTAGTTAGAGTAAAATTGATTTCTGTGAGGTCTGTATAAACGGTAAGGTGACTAGACAGAAATTTGGTACACACACTAGGGCTGAAAGACTATTAGAAATTGTACATTCAGATGTAGCCTGGCCTATTACACCAATTAGCCATGACGGTGGTAAATATTTTTTGTCATTTATAGATGATTTTTCAAATTTTATTATTTTATATGTTATTAAAGATAAAACTGAAGTGTTAAGCTACTTTAAAGAATATATTAATATGGTACAGGCAAAATTTGGTACTAAAGTGAGTAAATTAAGGTGTGACAATGGCAGAGAGTATATAAGCAATGAGATGAAACAGTTCTGTAAATAAAATGGGACAACAATGGACTGCACTACACCCTATACTCCAGAATTGAATGGAAAAGCAGAAAGATATAACTGGTCATTAGTTGATAAAGGAAGAGCTATGATAGAAGAGTCTAAAGTACCTAAGTTTTTCTGGAACGAGGCTGTTCGAGTGGCTGCGTATATTTTAAATAGGAGTCCAAGTAGCAATTTGGATATGAAAACACCTGCTGAATTATGGAACGACAAAAAGCCAAATTTGAGCAATCTGAGAGTATTTGGAACAACTGCATACTCACATGTACCAAAACAATTAAGAAGCAAGTTTGATCAGAAATTGAGGAAGTGTATAGTGATGGGATATTCACAAACCGGATATATACTATGGGATATTGAAAATCAAAAGATTATAGTATCAAGAGATGTCATATTTAATGAAAAGGAATATTTATATAAAAGCAACAGCATATCGATTGAATCAGAATGTATTGAAGAAACTGAAGAAGAAGGAGATATTGAGACAGAAAATAAAAAGAAAGGAAGAACGAGAAAATTACCAGAGAGATTTAATGACTACGAGATATATATGACTTTTGATTGTTTATCATATGTTGAAAATACACCCGAATGTATAGAAGAAATTGAAAGCAGAGAAGACAAGGATTTGTGGTTAAAAGCGATGTCAAGAGAAAAACAGTCAATAGAAAATAACAAAACATGGAAAGAAGTGACAAAGCCAGCTGAAGCATTAAGTACAAAATGGGTATTTTCGAAAAAGCCACATGAGGAAAATGTTGAGGAAAGATATAAAGCTAGACTTGTTGTAATTGGGTTTGCATAAAAAGATAGCTTTAACTATGAAGAGTTATATTCACCAGTAGCAAAACTAAGCACGATACGAATACTTCTGTCAATCGGTAATCAAAGAATGTATAACTTTATTCAGTTGGATGTACGAATTGCTTTTCTTAATGGTAAGTTAAAAGAGGATATTTACATTTTTCCGCCAGAGAGGGTTACATGTAAGAAGGATAAAGTTTTTAAGTTAGAAAAATCAGTATATGGATTGAAGCAAGCTGCGAAGTGCTGGAACAATACAATTAATGACTTTTTAACAAAAGTTTTAGGTTTTAAAAGATGTGAAACGGATTATTGCCTATACAAAAGAAAGTCAGGAGATGATATTATATATATTTTAATCTATGTGGATGATATTATTATAGCAGAAGAGGACATGGAAATAATTATCGAGTGTAAAAAAATTGATGGAAGAATTTGACATTAAACATAAAGGGAATTTAAAGAATTTTTAAGGTCTTGAAATTGATTATAATAAAGAGGAAGGAGTTTTGAAGATAAGTCAAAGCAGATATGCGATGGGAATACTTAAGAGATTTAATTTTGAGAACTGCAATGCTTGTGCAACACTTATTGACCCAAAATTGAAACTAAAATTAAATAATCGAGACCAGACATAAGTTATACCATAAATTACTTTTCAAGATTTCAGGATGAAAATTCAAATGAAGTATGGATGCATTTGAAGAGGGTATCAAGATATTTGAAAGGAAATGTGAATGTATATTTAAAATACAATAGAAGTGAAACTGATCTACCCTTAGTTTGTTATGTAGACTCCGACTGGGGAACAGATGTTAGCGACAGAAAATCAACGTCTGGATATTTAGTAAAAGTTTTTTGGAATAGTACTGCTTGGATAACACATAAACAGGGCTGCATTGCTTTATCAAGCACACAAGCCGAACTTGTAGCATTTTATAGTGCTGTGCAGGAATGCTTATGGTTTAGGAAGCTATTGATAGATATGGAAATAGAAGTTGAACATTTTAAGGTGTTTGAGGATAATCAAGGATGTATCGCGCTAGTAAAAATTCCTGAAAATAACAAACGAGTCAAGCACATTGATTTAAAATATAATTTCATTTGTGAACATTTGAATAATAACATCTTAACTCTTGAATATATAAATACAAAGTACCAACTCACAGATTTCCTAACAAAAGGTCTCTACAGGGAGCAATTTTATTCCAACTGCATTAATATTGGTTTGGAGTATGATAAATGAAATGTCTGGTTTTATTTAGGTTAGGTTGTTTTTTTTTGGATACATAAATGTTTAGTTATAATATGTACTACAAGAATCACTATATTATGTTGGTTATATTATTATCGTTGTTCTTTTAAGATATTTTTTTTGTGTAGTCTACTGGAATAAGAAAGCCATTAAGAGAGGGTGTTGAATATGGCAATATTGTTGACATATAGATCTATGGTAATGTCTTTCTTGTAAGAAAAAGAAGCAGATGAAATGTGTAACCTGACGACTGTCCAAATTCTCTTCAACTGACAATTACAAAAAAAGAATTATTCTAGACCTCGTAACTTTGGCTTGTGATGCCTTTTGGCCCAATATAATAATATAAGAATAAATATTTAAAATAAGAATTAAATTCCCTCGATCTTATTTCAACAAAACGTTTGAACATTTCATTATTATATAAATATAATTAAAGAAGGTTATTGTCAAGTTCAAGCGTGGAGCAGCACAAAACAATTATATGTTTACCTGTTTCGTTCGAACTTGACCGGTTATATAAATATACATTCAGTATTGATCACAGAAGAAGTCGATGTAGAATACTTGAAGAAAACTATTCTATATAGTTGAATAGTCAGCTAGTAGTAATCAGTAACAATTACTCATAAGTATGCTATACGGCTAGGTACTTATGCATAGCATTAGTTAGTAAGTAGTTTAATATATTTAGTAAATAAATCAAACATATCCCAGTGCAAGAAGTAGTTGTTTCATTCTCTTGAAATGATCCTCCATGTGACCTGCAACACCACCTATTCAGAGGCCCTTCCACACCTATAATCTAACCAAGTATCCATCGACGACACATATATTTCAGGCTCTTCTTGCAGTCCTGGCTACTTAACTCTTTCTGGGCTCATAACCTGTTGTAATTTTTACCTTGTAGGGTGGATACAAGTATCGTATTAAAACGTTAAACATATATACAAACTTAAAGTATGAAAGGCGTCTAAAACAAAGTTTCGAGAATAAATCTCCGGGCACCAAATTACTTAATAAAATACACGACATACCTTTCATAGTATAAGTAAAACCGACAGACGGGTCCGATAAGGTTCGCGACCCTCGGAATTTCGCCACGATTTTTTTTTATTGGAAAGCCCTATTGCTATAGAACATTTTGAAAGAAAAAAATTCTTGGATCATGCACTTTTGAAAGAGAAAATTGCAATTAAAAGTACTAAAAATCCGCCATTTTTTAAAAATTTTGACAATTATGTCTAGATATCAGATGGTCACAAATTTTAGATAGAGCGGTGGATGGACAATGTTGCCAGTTCTCATTTCCGTAACTCGTGACGGCTTGGAAATACTTTATACAAGGTTTTAGATCTTTTTACTAAAAAATGTGTGGTACATTCAGAATTTATAGAGAAAAATCATCACTACCACTATTTGGACAGATATTTTATTTAAAAAATAGTTAAATACTTTATATTCAACATGAATTTTTTCGAGATGAAGAATTAATATGTATGTATAAATGTAGACATAAATATCAAATAATTTGTATTCCACATGAAGTTTTCCAAAACGGGGAAGGGAATAGATAAGTATGTATATTATTATGATATGAAAATAAATTGAAAGAATAATGATATAAAATGTCAAATAATAAATCAAAAAAAGGAAAGAAACAATAATTTAAATAATTATAATGTAATATAAATTGTCAAAATTAGCATAGAAAAGTGTTCGTTTATCACTAACGCGAATACATTTAAAGTGAGTGATAAGCGCTAAATAATTGGATGATAAAAAAATCAATCAAGCAACTACCTGGAGACAGGTAACTAAGGGAGAGGGAAAAAAAGAGAGACGAGAATTATTGATTAGAAATGGGAAAAGAGTTGGTTTGTGAGGATAAATGTTTTCAAAAATTAAAAAATAAAGTTAGTAAAATATATTAAAATATTAAGACAAGAGAAGAATATACATGAAAAGTATGGTAAAAAATGTTTATTATTTCAATTTTTATAATTATGAATGCAAATCATTTTATATTTTTATGTATTCATGTAATCTATTACAATGCAAAATTAATTCAACTAAAAGAAAATAAACATCATTTGTCAACGCCGCTAAAACTATCACCTGATCACACAACAATCTTAATTTGTGAACCTAAGGTATCTAGACATAAGATTTTAGTGTGTAGTTTCATAACCTATAAGTGTCAAGTGAAAATAATTATGCTTGAATATATTTCTAAAAATTGGAAAAATTTAAGTATTTTCTTCCGGTTTTTTTGTGAAACTATCTTACATTTAGTTTAAGATAATAACCTTTAGCATTAAATAGTGTTGAAAAACTATCATTTTTTGAACTAAATTCGTGATTTTTAGAGTAATTACTGCGAAATTTTTGTTCTAATCTGCTTTATTTAATGTAAGCTATTAAACAAATTTAAAATTAACATAAAATTCCAAGGGTCGCGAAGTCTACCAGAACCACAGACTAGTTCTTCTATTTAATAGGAGAGAAAAGATAGAATAAAAGAATCTTATGCAATCATCTTCTCTGAAATTTAGTTCAAGTATAGCATTGACACATGATTTTTCTAACAAGTTAAATTGGCCGAAAGCATTTGGCCTTAAGTCAAGTTCTAGTTTGACTGTCGTACCGTTCGGTTGTGTTTATTTTCGCAGTCCGACTATTACTTAATACGTGTGTTTGTTGTTTTATTTTGATTTTCGTTATTTTTGTTATTGTTAACTAGCATAAGTTCGTTATTGTTAAGTATTGGCGGTGACAGTGTACAAATGCGACAATTGCTGTAAGGAATTTTTAGAAAAAGATGAATATAATAAGCTTCGATGCAGCGGCGAATGTCGACGCATTTTCTGTATGAGCTGTACTGGACTTGACAAAGCTACTACAAAAATTTTACTTTCGCAGAAGCTCAACAACTTACCCTTTTTTTGTATACTCTGCGATTCTCCTTATTTGAGATACCTTAATGACAAAGTTTCTAATTTAACCAAGAATCAGATTCCCCATGAAATATTTGACTCTCTAGCAAATCGTATAAATCAGTTAACTAACAGCGTACCAACTATTCCTGAGATATACGATTTGTTTTTAAAAAACGAATGTAAATGGAATCTTATGGAGAAGAAGATAGACGATATCAATAAAATAGCCGACCTATTTAATGTCTTTAAGCCAGATCTGTTGCTTAAATCAGTACGGGATATGGAACATAATCTCTTTATTATATCTTCAATATTTTTCAATGATTCCGGAGAAACAACGAAAATTCATATCCATGATTCTTCATCGGTGAAGATAAAAGAAGATTTGCATAATTTGAAAAGTAATTTAACTCATATATCCAGTTTAGTGAAAGAGATGAACACCAAAATTAATAACAATAATCAGAAGGAATGTCCCACCTATACTACATCATCTTCTACGCAAACTGAGTCATCTCCTAAGGTATCCAGTATTCCAGAAGTTTCGAACACCTCAGCCTCTAGCAGTAATCAAATGTGGCAATATGTAATAGTCAACAACCTCCCTGCAGGCTTCACTACGAATCATATTGTCATGTTAAAGAAAAGCTGGGTTTTACTGAGTGTATTCGTTGCTTTCCCTTAATCAATGAAAGTAATGAATCAAAAACATCAACATTTAAAATTTAACTCAGAAAGAACAGCTTTGCTCATACAGTGGCACCCTCTGTTAGAAACAAAATGTAAACCAGCTCGCATGAATTGTCTGTCTACCGATATCATGCTGTGTGACACCTCTGTCGAGAACACATGTATATCATGAGCACAGGAATAAAATTATAGAAGTGTATTTAGAGATTATTATTTAAACAAGTCATCCTTCCTGGACTTCCACATATTCATCAAGTCCTTCAGTTTTCAAACAAAGATATCTGCTAGCAAATTATTGAACAATGATATCTGGCCACCTGGAGTTTCATTAAAATGGTCTGTTGAATCTTCATTGTCCCAAGAAGCCTCGCCTCCTCCGACAATGGATACTTATCAGCCTGTGAAAATTAACCAGTAAGTTAATCCAGTTAATCCAGTAAGTAAAAGTTATGACCTTTCTTGTCCCATGGCCATCACATCTGACAAACATGCTGTAGCCGTATGTAAATCAAACAGCTCTTCGTCTGATAAATCATTTCAGTTTTCAAAAGATCCACACAATGACACAAACTTTTGTTCACAGCAAGGTTAGTGTGTAATAATATAAAAAAAATATTCTTAAGTTTACCAGACAGTTGGCAAAAAAATAAAATAAAATAAATACATTATTCATCTAGTATAAATGACCTTAATTTGAGTATATTCCAAAGGTAGCAGCATATAGTTTTTCCCTCAGATAGATTTACATTTTGTAGAGCGTTTACTAATGTTTCCAAATTTTGCAGACAGGATGTATTTTGTTTCATGACTGTATATATCGGACACTCAAACAAAATATGAAAAATAGTTTCCTTCTCGTCCATATTACAAACAGTACATTTTAAAGTAGGATCTATAGTGTAGGTTATGCCGTTTGATGTAAACTTCATTTTAAATTGATTAACTATACGGAGTTGAGCCAAAGTACGAGTGATCCGGATTGGTGACTTCAACAATAGATAATTGCTTGGTTCACGCGTTGTGGTGAAAGCATTATATAGAGCCATTAAAGTGTACGCTGACGATTTAGCAATATCGGATTGGTGTAGGAAGGTATGATATTTAGAAAACAGTAGTTTTTTTGTGTTGTTAGATGGCAATAAGTTAAATTATTCCATAACTGCAATGACTCAATGTCAACAAAAAATTGTTTGATCTGAGGTGCCCAATTATACTTTGTGGTAACGGAATTCATAATTCGTAGTTGTTGTTCAAAACGACGTCTGGGATAGCGAAATTTTTCCATCTGAAGAATCTTTTGTAACCAATTCATTGTCATTTTAAAAACATTGTAAGACAACTTAACTCTTCCTGTTTCTATCCAAATGATAGAGTCAGGGGTATTAACAGCAACTAAGAGGATTCGTCTTAGGAAACGTATTTGCACTCTTTCTAGTGCATCGAAATAACGAGGACCCCAAGCAAAGACACTGTTAAACATAACGCTTAACGCTAGAGATTCAAACAATTTGATTCTACCCAAGTAGCAGAATCAGTTTTATTGGGGCTCTGTAAAATGCTATACAACATATCTAATAGAACTACGATCATCCTAAAATGCTCTTTACAGCACTAATATAATATGTATACAACCAAAAAAGGCCCACATTATAAAATCTTTCAGTTCTTTAACATATTTAGATAGATAGATAGATATTTATTTCGTACTAGTGACAAGATACATTTTTAGAAAAAAATATATACATTGTATAGTAGATGTCAAAAGTTCTCTGTAAAAATGGAATATAAGATATACGGTATCCGCCAAAATAAACAGTACCGAAACAGAAAGTGCTGTGGAGTTGTTTATGTAATATGGATTTGTCTTATTTGACTTAATTGTCATTAGTTGATATATTAATAGTACGCTGCAGTTAAATTTGATTTAAAAATGGTTCTAACAACGGAAGAAAAAGTGTTTTTGGTAGAGCATTATTTTCGTTCATACGACAACAGACTTCGAATATCCTTCTCATTCACCTGATCTGACGCCACCTGACGCATACATTTGGGGCATAATGAAGGACAAAATATTTCACTCGGAAAATCCGCCGGCGAATATTGCCGAACTACGGGAAAGAATACAAAATATTTTTTGGCAGTTACATCAACCACTTTTCATAAATATGTTTATTGACTTAAAAAATCGATGTGAAGCTTGTTTGCGTCGAAATGGTGAACATTTTGAACACTTACATTACAGAAATTAAAAATTAATTTTTATTTTTATTTTCGGTACTGTTTATTTTGGCGGATACTGTACTTGAAATTTAAAAAAAAAACAGATAAAAACAGTTAAAATCTACAATGTTAAACGTTCTCACATGTTGTACAATGTTAATATGCGCTAAGTTATATTTCAAATATCTAAAAAACAGATTAAAAGTAAAAAACAAATATGTAACACATAAACAAGTATAAAAAGATATGCGTGTAACATTGAATCAAAAATTCAAAAATTTATTTTGTAACCTTAAAAATTGAGCTCAAGCCCAACTAAGAATTAAGTTATAAAATTTAAATAACTAAAAAAAAGTGCAAGATTATAAATTAATTTGTCTACTTGGTTACATAAGTTTCGGTTGCTCCGGTGACAACCTTAGGCCTTCGACGTCGCTCAGAACGGAGGTAGGGGTGGATCCCTCTTATTGATCTTCCGGACAAAATAGTAGACAACTTGTGTGGGCGCCAACTGAGTTTTCCACTTTGGCCTAGCACGACTAATTTCCCCCGATAACCCAGTAAAACAAGTGATGAAAATAAAAGGCAAACCTCAGCTTATGTTCCTTATAATTACACAATTAAAAATAGTTAATACCCTTAAGGGGATGTTTTACAATTAATACTACTGAAAACCCTAGTAAAAGCCCCCCCACAAAAAAAAAAGAAAATAGTGTGAACATCTGTTTCACACCAATAGTCCAACTATTAACACTGAAATTCCAAACTATACCAGTTAATTTGACCTACTTAGTGTGAAATTAATATGGCTGTTCAAGTGAACCAGTAGTGATTAAATAAGAACGTATTAATTATATGTTCTATAAACGAACCTGAAAAGTAGCGTACAGTTTATAAAATAAGTTCCATACAAGGCGACACCGTAGTCAAGGCGTTGGCACCAAGGCAGAGACGCATGCGCAAGTGGATAAAGTTAGGAAAATTAAATTGTGAAAATCCACCGCAAAATATTAATTTCCACCATTACAATTGCATAATAAAATAAATCAGTAGGAACTACCTAGCTAATTTATATACATGTTGGCGTAAAGCCTAAAATGAAAATAAGTAAATAACTCAGAAAAACCCCCGATACCGGGTTACCCTCAATGTGGTCTTCTTCAAGAAGTTGTTGAAAAGTAGCATCAAACTGCAGAAGACATCATTTTCTATCCACCAGGTAGACTCCAAATGTCCCGAAGTGTGTATCTGGAGGGTGGTAAGTATACCCTGGCCCCACAGGTGAAGTGTGTATCTGGCCCCACAGGTGAACCCTTAAAAATTAAAACAGGTATCAGCTAAAAACTGAGCCTATACAGGAAAAAATCCAACACCTCGACAAGTTAAGCTTGTCTCGGCCTATGCCAGAAGCTAATTTATGAGAATTTACAAGTAACGTACAAATCAAAAACAACCCCAAATAAACTGAATCAAACCCACAAAGTAGTCATAAGGCCTACTTACAATTAACAGTGTCAGCAACAGTATACTACACTGAATTTAAATAAACTAATAAGAATGCGATAAGCATCTAAAATAAACTGTTTTTGGTCATAGCCAGGGTAGGTTTGAAGAACCACCCACGAATTATAGTATTCGTTAGACTAAAGCGGGCAAAGGAAACAAAATATACACAGGGTAACAGAATAGACTGACTTAATCAAAAATTTACAATCAACAGGTAGTATTTTACCACCAACTGTTTTAACTACAAAAACTACAAATCTATGAGAAATACCTTTTCCAAAAAGGGTCCAATACTCAAAATTTTCCTCTACTGAATGGCAACCAACTAATGAACCAGCAAAACCATGTGTCACACCTCCAATTCCAAAACTTCAACGTGGACGGTTTCCTTTAAATAGTGGTAAATACATAGTGATGCGAAATCAGTAAGTAGAGAAAATACTTACAATCGTTTTAGTGCAATAAATCCCCTATAAGGGTTTGTGAAAAAGGCTTCCAGAACAGGACGGAACTCTTCAACAATACGAACTCCCGTAGAACCAAAATACTAAACCGTATATTCCGTTCGATGCACTTTTGGAAACCAACTATCAAGTCGGAGCACATACCGGAAAAGACAAGTGACTGACTTTTCTTCAACTTCAATACAGAATACTACCATAGAGAAACCTACCCGAAACATACATCCGAACTACACTGCTCACTACACCGAGCGTGTTCCGCACAGATCAAGTCATAAAGTGTTACACTTCCCTATATGTAAGACAATACGCATTCGCGAGTAAAACAGCCTACACTCCTGAGTATCATCGATCAAACGCTCTAACAATCCCCTAAAACGGAGCGACAACATTTGTCTTTGGACTCGTAAAGTCACAGAGCAAACGCTCTATCTCTGCCGACATCAGTGCGACAAACTAGGTTGTCTGTGGACTCTTCAAGTCACAGAGCATTGCTCTATCTATACCAACATCGGCGCGACAAACTAAGTTGTCTGTGGACTCTTTAAGACACAGAGCATAGCCTAACATCGATTACGACTACACTCAGCGGCTTGACGAACGAACGCTTTTATCCAAGACACGACTGTCACGGCCAATTGTCAATGGCATCCAACAAATAAACACTTGTAAACATTGGACAGAAATGATAGTCAGTGTATTAAAAATTATATTAAAAATTATAGTACCACAATACCCTCCTGTCAAAGTAAACAAAGCAAGAGCAAACACTCGGATTTAACATACAAAACACATGGCGATAACAGCTAATATATTATGAGTAGATGTTTAGAAAATATTCGAATGCCATCTTACACAGAAGATTTCTAACTAGTATGTCTTTACTCAAGCCAAAATATGGCAGTTAAATGAAGAAAATATACCTTTAACTCAAAAGTAAAGTATGCCTACATAGATCAATAAGTTTTATCAAACCTAATTACTTCTTTAAATGTCTTAGACTTCAAGTCAAGCAGTCAGTAATTTATAACTGAACCCTAATAAACTTTAGCGTTTATCAAGCTGAAGCGGACAAAGTATTTGGACTACTGTGGCTACACCCCAAAGGTGATATAATCAAAGCCAGAAACAAAATCAGTAGTCCTGTACAATTAAAACATGTTAAAAAGTTCTGGCAATTTGCTGCTACATGCCCATATCTAGCACATTTAAAACATCTTCTGACAGAAAAATATTCGTGGACAACACATCTTCTCCACCCTAAATTCAGCTTACCTTGCAGGCTCAATTTTTTTTGTAATGCAACATCTAAATATTATATTACCTTTATTTTGTTGGCCCTTTTGTTTGTATCTTGCTAGTACTTTCAATACTGTATCTTTTGTTGTTTCTAACTCATTTTGTTCTTTCATTGTTTGTATAACAATGTCAACATCTTCTGTGATATATTCTTCTTCAACCCCTCTTACTATCATTTTTGGATTTTTTTGTATGCCATCTATTACCTTATACTGATTGCCAAGTTCATTTTCAACCTTATTCCTAATTTTTTCTTTTGAGTTTTTACTATTGCAGTTGATAATAACTGTTCCTTCTTTACCTTCTTTCAAATTCTCTACTCCTACCGCAAGACTTTTCGGATCAATGTTTTGTTTAAGATCTTCCTTAGTTTTATTACTTTGTTGTTTTTCTTTAGGCTTTATGACAAGTATTTCATTTTTAGTTTTTAGTTTGTCAGCATATGTGTTGGTTTCATCTTCTGTACACGCCATTTCTTTAACTGAACTTATCTCTTGTATTAGTTTCTGTAGAGTCTCATTTTGCTTTTTTATTGTTTCATTTTGTAGTTCTATAATAGACTTTAGGTTATTTATTTCTCTAATGAAAAAGCCTTCAAATGCCTTAAAGTTGTTCATAGTATAATTATTTAGTTTTCCACAGCATTTCTTGCAATAAAATTTTAATATCCTGTTATTTTTTAATTGAAGAACTCTTAATTCTGTTGTAGTGATCCCCATACATTCTTGACAATATTTTTCCTGACAACTATCACATGAAAAATTTTCACCATATTTTCCCATACCTGGTGGTTTCTTGCAAAGAACACACTTCATGATTTAAATCTCACAATAAGTTTATTTGCTCATCTAAGTTCCTGGCCTAATGCTATTTATTTGTTCATTGATGGGAAAAAAGTCAGTCCAGTTTTTAACTACTTTTTAATATGGTATTTTTTTTATTTCAACAAAAAAGTCGCATCAACCATAGTAGGTTATTAACGATGGTACAGTAGGTAATTACACTAAATTAAATACATTAATCAATTTCAAAAATATTATTAGTTTATGATAATTATTATCTTATTATTATTAAATCCTTTATTTAGCAAAAATCAGTCAGCTAATATAAACATAGAATATAATACAGTTACAATATTACATCCAAACAAAACAACATTACATATATGATAAGAATACCAATACAAATTATATTACAGTAAACGTATGTCCAAATTATGATAATAAATCGACAATATCAACACATTTGTACAAAACATAAATACTAACATAAATAAATACAATACAAAAATTTTATAGCCGAAAACCAGACATAAAATCAAACCACAAAAACAAGATTACAGAATTAAGTGATTTGCAGGCCTAATTTATAGACATAACTCAACATCCATTGCTGCTACTTGAATATTGACTCATTAAATAATCTTTGAGCTTGTTTTTAAAAGAGTTTAATGTGTTAATGGATCTAATGGACTCCGGTAGGTCATTGTAACGGTTCAGTCCCTTAAAAAATATAGAATTTTGAGTAGCACTCTTTACTACTGGGGTAACAAAAAAATTTTGCCTGCTTCTAGTTGAGTAGTCATGAATATTAAAATTATAGCATACTTTTTCGTTCAGATAATTTGGTAGTAAATTATTTTTAATTTTGTAAATAAAGATTAATGCATTATATAACAAATAATAATTTTATTGGCAACCATTTCAGTGCACATAACATGTCTTTGATAGGAGTGTATTTTGAGCATGACAGGATTATTCTCATAGCCCTGTTCTGCAGTTTTTGCAAACGATTTAGTTCATTTTGATTCAGAAGATATAGAATTGTGGAACAATGATTTAAGTGGGGCAGAATAATTGTATTATATATAATATTTTTGGTCCATCGTGATAATCCAAAGGAGCACCTGAAAAGATAGCTCAACTTATATGAAATTAATTTAACTACAGAATTAGCATGTTCTTTAAATTTTATTTGCTTATCAATGACAACTCCCAAATATTTAATTGTATCTACTGATTCTATAGTATTTCCAGCGACCTCGATGTTGTAGTTTTGATTTAAAAAGTGTGAATATTGGTATTTGTTACATATTACCATATATTTTGTTTTGTTAATATTAATTTTTAATAGATTTTTGCAACACCATTGGTAAAGATTTTGTAAGGTTTGATTTATCACATTAACCAATATATCTAAACTTTTGCTAGAAAAGCATATCAAACAGTCATCGGCAAACAAATGCAGTATACATTGTCCCTTTACATCCGTAATATCGTTGATATATATCAAAAATAGAAGTGGGCCCAATACACTACCCTGTGGTACACCCCGGTTACAATTTATTTCATCCGATATTATTTTATTCAATTTTACTTTTTGTTTCCTATTAGTTAAGTAGTCAATGCACCAATCTAATGCCCTCCCTACTATACCTATACTTCGCAGTTTTTTTATTAAGAGAGTTTGGTATACAGTCTCAAATGCTCTTTTCAAGTCTATAAAAACAGCCAAAGTGATACAGTTTTTATCTAATTGGTGTTTCCACTCATCTAACACACATTGAAATAAGGTTTCGAGCGTGTTGGGTAGTTCACAGTTTTTTCTTTGAATAAGGTATTTAGGACATTCTACGAGGATATGTTTCACTGTTGTATTTACATTACATAGATCACATATTGGGTTTTCTTCACGTTTTATCAGGTAACTATGAGCTAGTCTGGTATGTCCCAAACGTAGACGTGAAATAATCACTTGGTGTTGTCTGTTATTAGAAAAGAGGAACCACTTTTTTATAGTGGTTTAATATCACGAATTTTTGACTCACTTTCAGTCCACTGAGATTGCCACAAAGCGATCGTTTTCTTATTTAAAACACATTTTAGAACCGAACTAACCACTTCTGGAATCGATACGGCACTTTCATTTGTAAAGGCATTACGAGCACATCTGTCAGCTTCTTTGTTTCCACTAATACCAATATGGGATGGGATCCATATAAAGATGATATCGTTGTCTCGTTTTCTGGCAACGTAAAGTTCTTTTTTAATATGATGCACCAACGGGTGTTTGGAATAAATCGTTTGTATAGAGTGTAGGGAACTGAGGGAGTCTGTAAGGACAAGGAACCGGTTCTGGTGGCTGCTCTCGTTAATATGTGTTAAAGCTTGATATATAGCAAATAGTTCTGCTGAGAGGATGCTTGTGTAGGATGGAAGTTTATACAGGAGTTTCTGCGAAGCAGTTACTACAACTGCTCCTACGCCTATGGTCGTTTTTGAGACATCTGTATATATCTTTTGGTACTTTGGATACTTTTCCAGAATCTCGATGAACTTGTCTCTTATAAAAGTTGGGTTCGTATTTTGTTTATCATAGTCAGTAAGGCTTCTGTCGCAATTTGGTATCTTTACCGTCCAGGGTTCTATGTTATAGGTGGCAATCGGGTAGACTGTTGGTAGACAGAAGCCAATATCTTGAAAATATGTTCTAATTCTATCGTAAAACGGTTTTGGTGTCCTCGATTTTCCAGTAAGAAATCCTTCTAATTTATTTGAATGTGTGTACTGAAATGTTGGATTTGACTTATTGGCAAGAATAGTAACTGCATAATTACTGCTAAGAAATTTTCGCCTTAGGCTTAAGGCTGGCTCTCCTAGTTCCCACTGTAGGCTTTTCACCGGCGTAGTTCTAAAAGCTCCAAGTATAATCCTGAATCTCGAAGTATGCTAGGGTAGTGATTCCGAGGCGGGGGTAACGGCGAGTTTGAGGTGGGTTTGGTTGGTAGGCATCTCCTTGGGGATGAGTCCAACACTGTTTGGGTCCCATTCGAACATGAGTTTCCCATCTCGGCCCGAAAAAAAAAAATGTATAATCCTGAAAGCGGAATTTTGGATTATTTCGAGTTGGTCGGCGTCGGTTTTGCTTGCTGAGTCATATGCTATAGAACCATAGTCTAATACTGATCTAATAAGGGATTTATATAGTAACAATAAAGTTGGTCCGTCAGCACCCCACTTCTGGTTAGCTACCACTTTTAGAATATTTAATCTCTTTTGGCATTCTAAGGCTAGATTATTGATGTGTATTTTCCAATTTAATTTGCTGTCTAAGTGCATACCTAAGAATTTTACAGAACCTAGGATCTTCAGATTTTCGCCTTGTAGTATCAGATTAGGTAGAAATACTTCATTTTTTTTACTAAATAACATGCAGTGAGTTTTGGATGCTGAAAAACGAACTCCTGTTTGTGACCACCAGATCTCCAGGTTTGAAAGGAAATCTTGAAGAAAATTATTCATTGTGGTCATATTTGTACCTTTTATGAAAACAACTAGATCGTCAGCGTATATTCTTGCTCTAAGGCTACAATAAATAATGTTGGGATTATTACGGAACCTTGCGGTGTCCCATTCTCTTGTAATTTATTTTCAGACATCTGTGTATTTATTCTGACTGAAAAAGTTCTTTTTTGGAGGAAGTTTTTTATAAAAGCTAAACAGTGGCCTTGTATTTCTCATCCACTCAACGTTCTCAATATATGATATCGCCAAACCGTGTCAAATGCCCGGATAATATCGAAAAATATGGCCATGCACTTCTGGTTCAATGCGAAACCCTCATGAATATATATATATATATATAGCTTTTAACAGGCCTTTTAGGCCCATAGCTTTGTAATTCCTCTCCATACTTTTCTATCTTTGGCCTTTTCTCTCCATCGATTAACATTATTTTCTTTCAGGTCTTCTAGTACCACCCCCCTCCATCTTTTCCTTGGTCTGCCTCTTTTCTTCTTGCCTTCCGGAACTCTCCATGCTATTTGTTTCACTATTCTTCCTCCTTCCATCCTTTCTAAGCGCCCTAACCACTGAAGTCTTCTTGATGTAATAGTTGCATCTATTTTGGGTTCACGATAAATGTTATATAATTCTTCGTTAGTCCTTCTCATATACACCCCTTCTACTTTTTTTCCTCCCAGAATTCTTCTTAACATTTTCCTTTCCCATCTAATTACACTTTCTTCACTACAATTACTGTTTAACAGGGTTCCTAGATATATAAACTCTTCCACATATTCAAATTCGATGATTGCTTTTTGGGTTTCTACTCTAAATTTGTCATTTGTTGTCTAGTTTCCGAGTCTCATCAGCTTACTTTTCAGTTCATTTATCTTAAGTCCCATTTTAGCGGCCGCTTCTATTAAATTCTGTGTTATTTCACCCAAATCCTTCTCTGTTCTTGAAATTATGGTCATATCGTCCGCATAACCAAATAACTTGATGGATTTTATAGTAAATGTGTCCCTCTCTATATGCAAGGTTGAATAGTAATGTTGACAAGGGGTCACCTTGCTTCAGACCTGTTCCTATTTCAAAACTTTCTGAGCCTTCACCTCTGATCTGTACACTACTAGTAGTTTTGATGAGAGTCATCTTCACAAGATTCACCAATTTTCTTGGGGTCTCGAACTCATTCAAAGCCTTTAACAGGTTACTTCTGGAGACAGAATCATATGCCTGCTTGAAATCAAGGAAAAGTACTAGTACTGGTATTTTGTAGCATGATGTTAAAATTTCCTTCATTGTAAATATCTGATCTGTCGTTCCTCTCCCTTTTCTGAAGCCAGCTTGGTATTCTCCTATTACTTTTTCTGAGATCGGTTCTAATCTTTTCTTAATCACAATAGCTAAGACCTTATATACGACATCTAATAGGGATATCCCTCTGTAATTATTACAATCAGTTGCATCTCCTTTTTTTAGAATAGGTATTATCAGAGAATGGTTCCAATTTTGGGGCATCTTTTATTTTGTCCATATTTCCAATATCAATTCGTAAATTTGTTGTTTCAGTTCTTCACCGGCATATTTAATATTTTCTGCTGTAATTCTGTTTATACCAGGGCATTTGTTGTTCTTGAGTTGAACTATCATTTCACCAATTTCCTGTCTAGTTGGTTCTGGAACTTCTGTGTTTATGCACCCGTAATCTACTTCTTGTATGTTTTCTACTCCATCTGTGTTTAGCGTCTGTTCAAAATATTCTTCCCCCCTAGCTCTTATTTCACTATCCTCACCTATCAAATCTCCTTTCGCATCTTTCATATAAACTGCCTGGTTTGGTGTTCGTTTCTCTTTTTTTACTTCTCTGTAGAAGTTTCGAATCTCTTTCTTTTGATAGTAATTTTCAATTTCCTTTGTTTTCTGTTCCCTTTCCTCTCTTTTTCTTTGTCTGCATACTTTATTTACTTTTCGTCTTTGTTCATTATATGCCTTTTTGTCTTTTGTTTTCCCAGTTTGTATTGCTTTTATTCTCAATTTATTTCTTTTCTCTATTTCTATTGCTCTTTCTGCATTCCACCATTCCTTTCTCCTTGAATTTTGTTTTTTGGGAATTATTTTTTTGGTTGCATTTTGTATTACTCCTTCCATTTTTTCCCACTTCTCATCTATACTTTGCAGGCTTTCTTGATTACGCATTTGGCAGGTTGATCTATGTTTTCTGAAGCCACTTTGTTCCGGGATTAAAAGGTTTCTGCTTCCGAGTGTCCATAAAAGTCGTTTGTTAATTATTTTCTCGAGTAGTTTGCACATTGAACAAGTTAGTGAGATAGGTCTATAAGATTCAGCGATTGTTTTAGGTTTTCTAGGCTTTAGTACTGGTATGACAATAGCTTCACCCCATTTTTCTGGAAAGACGTGTTTAGTCCAGATTTTATTGCACAGGTGTAGCAAGTAATCCTTGGTATTTTGAGGCAAGTGCTTCAAGAATACTACAGGAATGTCATCTGGCCCCCCGCATGTATCTTTTAAGTCTCCTAGTGCTTCATTTAATTCAGATTCAGTTATATCATTATTTAAAGAATCCTGCCTGTCAATAATTCCAATATCATTTGCTTCCTGTGAAAATTTATTGGTAATAAAGGCGTTATCATAATTATTGTTGTTGAGTGACTAGCATATGTATCGGAGAGGATATTTGCAATATGTTTATCATCTGTAACCGTTATTCCATTGAGATCTAGGGATGTTATTTTTTTAATGGAATTTTTACCAGAAATCTTCTTGATTTTTTCCATACATCAGATATTGGAGTGGATCTATTGATTGAAGATACAAATTGTCTCCATGATTCCTTTTTTGCTGTTTTTATGATGTGTCTAGAAATTGCTCTTAGTCGTTTGAATTCAACGAGGTTTTCTGTGTTTTTTGTCTCTTGTAAACGTTGGAGGCATGCTTACTAGTTTTATTGGCGTCTTCACATGTTTTACTCCACCACGGAACTGGAATTTTACCTGTAACTAGCTTTGTTCTACCAATACTAGATTCTGCGGCAGAGATAATAATGTTTTCAAGATTTCTCAAATCCTTATCGATATCCTCGGTCATAGTAAGGTTTTCTATTTTCATTTGAATGTTTTCAGAAAAGGCATCCCAGTTTGCATTCTTTAATCTCCAAATGTAGGATGGTGAGGTAATTTTAGTTTCGAAGTTAGTATTCCGTATAATAATCGGGTAATGATCACTATCATATAAGTAAGAATCTACTTCCCAGGATACCGATAACGAGATCGTAGGGTCACAAAAGGATAGATCAATTGCGGATTATTTTCCTGTTGCTGCATTGAAGCGAGTTTTAGTACCATCATTTAATATGTTAAAATTAAAATGGTCAATAACATCTGCAATGATTCGACCTCGATTATCATTAGATTCGTAGCCCCAAAATATATGGTGACCGTTAAAATCACCTAAAATTAGGTAATCTCGGTGTTGGTATTTGATTAATAACATCATAAATGGTAGGTACATATTACATATGTGTATTGGGTGCCAGCCCTTAATTTTTGCGGCAATGACTTCCATGTTGGAATTAATCCGAATAATTTCTGCTTCTAATGTGTTCGATACATAAATCGCAACTCCGCCACTGGCATGTTGACGATTTGTTCTGTTTTTGAAGAAACACTGATAATTTCTTAGTGAATGATAATGATCTAGTTTAAAATGTGTCTCTTGAAGGCATAAAATGTCAGGAAGGTGTTCTGATAAAATTTTTTGTAGCATAGGTAGACGCTCGTAGTAGCCATTCAGGTTCCACTGAATAATTGATTTAAATAGCATTGGATTGAAAATAAATAATAGGTAATAAACAAATAAAAGTAGAGTTCTATTCTTGAGAGGATGAGTCACTTTCTGTAGCCATAGATTCATAATTGATTTCGTCTCCTAAGTGTCTGTATATTTTTTGTTTAAGTTTAGTGATACGGGTTTTAATTCGCCTTTCTGTAAGCAGAGGGTAAATTTTGTTTAACATGCTTACTAGAGCTCCATAGTCTGTCGTGTAGTCCTTAACTATTTCCAAGGCATTATGAGAGCCAAGAGTATTTTCAAGCAGGTCTACTAGTTGTTCGTAGTTTAAGGGCAGTCCTTCAGAATTGTCTGTTATATATGCTTTGGCTGGTTCAAGTAATTTTTTTACAGGAATTGCTGGTACCACTGTTGAAGTTGTTTTAACTTTTTTTATTGTTTTTTTAATAGGATTAGGTTTTTGGAAAATTGATTCTGAGCTTGTTTCTTCTATAGTGGGACTTTCAGATGCGGTTCTTTTTGGAGTTTTTGTTGCTGATGGAATCGGTGTGTTGGGAGTGTTGATTCCTCTAATAGTAGAGGGTTTTATTATATCGGTTGTAGGAGTAGGTGTGCTTGTTGTGTTGTTATTAGTTGATATAGTAGGTGTGGAAGTTGTGTCAGTCTATTGTTGACTCAAATTAGCTGAAATAGATACTGGGCAGTGTGCTGCAAGATGTCCTGTCTGACGACATTTGAAGCAAGCCATTCCGTCTTGTGCTATAAAAACTCTGTATGATGTATTATCATGATTAATCAATATAGAATCAGGAATTTGGATATTGTGAGGCGTAACGAAGATTTGTCTTCTGAAACTAAGAATGTGACTAAATTGCGGAAGCGCTGTGCTAATTCTTAGTACTGACATAGGTGAAATGGGATTTAGACCTATATTTTGTAATTCATTTATTAAAAGTTCATTCGGTACGGTAGGACATACATTCGATAGTATAAGTCTTTCCGCTGGTGTAACAAGTTTCCTGGCTTTAAGTATTTCACCATTTACCGTTATTTCTCCAATATCATCAAGGAATTTATTGACTATATTTTTGTCGGCTAAATATACGCAGATCCTGTTATTAGTTATTTTAGAGATGTGTGTGATATGTTTTGGTTGTATAACAGTTCCCAAAGGAATTAAATAGTCTTGAATAGGAATTCCTTCCAAGGCGTTAAAAATAATAGCTTGTTCTTTGTGGGTTTCGAAAGATTCAATAAAAGCAAGGAAACTCGTAGAGCTATTTTATTTCTGGAGTGTGACAACTCAAAAATCAGACTGACATCTTATTTTTATATCTGACGTTTAACTACTGGATTCTAAATATTGTTTACAGTGTGTCACCACAGTACCCCCTTACCAGTGATTTGCTTAAAGAAAATCACGTGAAAGGGAAAAAAAAGAAATGAAAATAAAATTACATAATATTACTAATTGTAGGTAATGATAAAAATTAAAGAAATTATTGAAAAGGTACACTACACTACACTCAAACTTGTAAGCGAAATTTAACACGTCTTCCGCTACGTGTAACTGTTTTCAAACTCTCTTCTGAAGCATTTGATGTTCTGGAATGCTTTTAAGGATCTTCACCGCAACTGTTATGATGGTCTTCCTGTAAAATAAACGCGGGTTTGAGACGGTCTATGGATATTTTTATATTGCGATCTGCTATCCTCAACGTGAATGTTTTTTGTCCTCTATGTATAATTGGAAAGGTGCCATCATATGGTTGTTGGAGGCTGCTTTTCAATGCGCTGTGCCTCACGAGTGCATGTGTTGATGTCTGCAGCTCTTTAAATATGAACGTATGCGGCTGACTATGATTCGTCCCATTGACTGGTCTTAGTTGCTGGAAATGTTGCATGATTTCTTTTGCATAGTCAGCTGGTTCTAAGTTACCTTCATTGCCACGTTTTGTTAGAAATTCTCCGGGAAGACGCAATGACTCACCATAAACAAGAGCTGCTGAAGTAGCTCCTAGGTCTTCTCTCCATGCGGATCTAATTCCAAGTAAAACGGTGGGTAAAGAGTCTACCCAAGTTGAGCTGTCGTGGCATCTTATAGCTGCCTTCAGTTGACGGTGAAATCGTTCTACTAAACCGTTGGCTGCGGGATGGTATGCTGTGGTTCGGAAGTGTGTTGAACCAATGAGTTTACTTAATCTGTTGAATAATTTTGATTCGAATTGACGTCCTTGGTCTGTAGTAATACGGAGAGGTACCCCAAAACGTGCTACCCAACCTTCGAAGAACTGCCGAGAAATAGTTTCTGCCTCAATGTTTTCGAGTGGAAAAGCTTCTGGCCATCTTGTAAAACGGTCAATGCATGTTAATAGGTATCTGAATCCCCTTGAAATTGGTAGCGGTCCTACTAGATCCATATGGATGTGCTCAAATCTAGTGGATGGTGGTGCGAACGATCCCACTGGTGCGGACACGTGTCGCGATACCTTTGAACGTTGACATCGCATACACGCACGGGTCCATTTTCTGCAATCTGATTTTATAGAGGGCCATACATACCGTTGTGAAACCAGTTTAACTGAAGCTTTAATACCTGGATGGGATAACTGATGTAATGAGTTGAATGCAGGTTTGCGAAAAATTGAGGGTAGGAAAGGACGAGCAGTCTGAGTTGAAACATCACAGTAGACTGAGACGTCTGTTCCTGGAAAAAGTATCTTCTTCAATTTTAAACTAGAATCAGCTTTTAAATAGGTCTTCAGCTCGTCGTCTTCTTCTTGGGCTGCTGCCAGAGAAGTAAAATCGATTGAGGTAAAAATTTCATCTACTCTTGATAGGCAATCTGCTACGACGTTGCTCTTACCAGAAATGTGCTGAATATCTGTAGTAAACTGTCCAATGAAATCTAGGTGTCGGAACTGCCTGGGTGTACACTTTTCGGGTGTTTGCGCGAAAGCAACGGTAATCGGTTTGTGGTCAGTGAAAATGGTAAATGATCTGCCTTCTAGTAAATGACGAAAGTATTTCACGGCTTGGTATATGGCTAAAAGTTCACGATCATAAGCACCGTATTTTCGTTCTGTTGGGCTTAGCTTCTTCGAAAAGGAAGCGAGTGGTTGCCAATCTCCTTCATTTAATTGCTGCAAAGCGGCTCCAACAGTTGTATCGGATGCGTCGCTCACAACAGCTAATTTCGCTGCTGGATTTGGATGGGCCAAAAGGGCTGCTTGTGCAAGACCGAATTTGCATGCTTGGAATGAGTTTATTGCAGTCTCGTTCCAGGTTAGTTTAGCATTACCTTTAATCTTTCCATGCAGAAGTTCATTTAAAGGAACTTGCAGATTGGCTGCTTCAGGGATGAAACGTCTGTAAAAATTTAGCATTCCAAGAAATCGTCGTAGCTGCTTGGCCGTTTCTGGTTTTGAAAAGTTATTGACTGCATCAACTTTTTCTTGAAGAGGACGCGAACCGTCACTAGAAACTTGATAACCGAGAAAATTAACTTGAGGTACACCGAATTTGCACTTTGCAGTGTTGATAAGAACACCGTATTCTTTGAGTCGCTTGAAAAGTAACCTTAAATGGATTGAATGTTCTTCTGGCGATGCTGATGCGACTAAGATATCGTCTATGTACACATAACAAAAATCAAGATCACGAATTACTTCATCCATAAAGCGCTGAAAAGTCTGACCAGCGTTCCGGAGTTCGAAAGTCATGAAAGGAAATTCGTAAAGACCGAAAGGAGTAGTTATTGCTGTCTTCAGGTGCGACTGGGATCTGGTTATATGCTCGTACCAAATCAATCGTAGAGAAAATGTACTTACCGCTCAATGATTGGGCAAAGTCCTCTATGTGCGGAATTGGGTACTGGTCGGGTATTGTCCTAGCATTTAAAGAGCGATAATCACCACAAGGTCGCCACTCCAGGTTTTTCTTGGGCACCATATGTAAAGGTGATGCCCAGCTGCTTGATGATGGTCGTGCTAGTCCCAACTGTATCATGATTTTGAACTCATGTTTGGCAATTTTGAGTTTATCAGGAGCAAGTCGTCTTGGTCTACTTGAAATTGGCTGACCAGGAGTTGTTTTGATGTGATGAAGCGTAGAATGTTTTGTTTCTACAGTGCTACCAGCAGGGCGGGTGATTTCTGGGAAAAGGGAAAGTAGTTCATGGTACTTTGATGATCCTACTACTGCTTTAATTTGCGGAACTGAACTCGTCACTGTCTTCGCACTAGCGGAGAGTGAAGTTGTATTATCTACTAGCCGTCGGTTGCGAATATCCACTAGAAGATTAAAATGTTCCAAAAAATCTACACCGATTATTGGTTTAGATACATCAGCAATAACAAAACGCCAAGTGAAAAGGCGACGTAATCCAAAATCAAGGGTTAATGTTATAAAACCAAAGGTTGTAATCACTGTATTGTTTGCTGCGAAAAGTTCGTAGGAAGATTTAATGCATGATCCTCGGATACGTGACCGTGGATACACACAGAGATCTGATCCCGTATCGATGAGAAAAGTTGCTTTTGATTCGAAATCGGTGACAAAAAGGCGGAGTGCTCCCGGGCTAGTATCGCTAGCCGCCATTAACGACTTGCCCTGACCGTTTTCCGACTTGAAACTACAAGGTTTATCGCATCTTTTTGCGTTTTGTCCGAATCGGGCATGGTACCAACACAAACCGTCTCGTGTTTCTTTTCTTCTGTTACGAGAAAACGAACTACTACGTCGACTTCGAGTATCTGCATACTGTTCGTTTTTTTTGGTCAGTGCGGAGATTTGTGAACACATTTGTTCAAAAAGGTCTTCGATTCGGTTTGAGGATGTGGTTTCTTCAGATACGTGCGGTCTAGATATTGTTTCTGCTATTTGATCTGCGATTTCAGCAGTGGTAGAAAGGTTAGCATTTACCTGCGTTGCTAAAATAGCCTGCATTGATGTAGGAAGACGTCCATCCAGATATATCGAACTATGTGATCTGGTACTGTTGAGCCTGCTAAACTTTGCAGATGGCGTAAAAACTGTGATGGTTTTGTCACCTACCTCTTCGGGTTCTAATAGACGTCGTGTGTTCTGCTCTTGGGATGCGCTGAGTCTTTTTATTAGCTCTTCTTTCAGCTTTTGATACTTTCCTGTTGCTGGTGGTTGTGTAATTATATCACGAACTTCCATTGCGTACTTGGACTCTAAATTTCCGGCGACGTAACTGAAACGTGTTTCGTCTTTCGTGATGCCAGCGATAGTAAACTGGCTTTCAATTTGCGCCAACCACATTTCTGGGTCGGTAGCCCAGAAAGGAGGAGTATGTACGGAAATGCGCTCCAGCATTGGGGTTGGACTGTCCGGCATTTTGATTTAGCACTTGAACACTTTCGAAAAAAACACTTTTTAATTCGGGGTCGCCAATTGTGGGTTTCGAAAGATTCAATAAAAGCAAGGAAACTCGTAGAGCTATTTTATTTCTGGAGTGTGACAACTCAAAAATCAGACTGACATCTTATTTTTATATCTGACGTTTAACTACTGGATTCTAAATATTGTTTACAGTGTGTCACCACATTCTTTATTTGGATATCTTGTTTGCTTCGCAACGTTAGAATAGGTTTTTGTTTGGTTAGATGGGATTTGGGAAGAGGAGTTTGATGGTGTGTTATTGATCATTGTGTTGTTGGTGAAAGTATTTTGAGGTGGGTTGGAATTTGTTTCAGAGCTCCTATAGTCAGAAGTGGTCTGCGTGGGATTTAACAGTGGCATATCAGATTATGTTGAATTTATTTTACGAGGTCGTATTGGGCAGGTTTGTCCCTGTCCATTTCAGTACCTAAGTACGGAAAAGACCTTGACTTGGATTTTACTTCGTGTTTGACTTCACACCAATGGTAAATTTCTTATTTTCTTCAAGAATAGTCTTAGATTTTGGGTACTTACAAGTGAGAAATAGGAGGTAACTATTTAAAAAACACTATGGTAATAAAGCGAATTTAAACTGCACCATGTTTTCACTAGAAAATTAACACAATATAAGAGCGAGATTGAGGTAACTTGCTGTAGAATTTGCAAGAACCGTACTCCAATATGGTCTTTAATTACTGTTGATCCAATATTTCACATGAATTTCATAATATTAACTTCAAAATTCATATAATTTGTAGGCACAAATACTCACAGGATAGTCCGTAAATTTTTCTATCGTTAGGTATAACTTTCACCTTTATGTTTAATATATTTCACAGGAAAATAAAACAAAATTCAGGAGCTATAAAACTATACAACTTTTATCTTCACATCACGACACACTGCTTATATCCTTCTTATATCATCTCAATAAAATATCTTATGATAGTTAAAAAACTATTTTATAAGTATGTTTTTCAGATTAGTATTATAATCTGTCCAAATGTGCGCTTTACAACCTTTATAATTATATTTCTTAGAAATCGTATAGAGCGGTTTAAAACCATTTTAATAATAGTTTATACGACTTAAAAATATATTTTATAAGATTGATAAAACGCTGTCTCTAGATATAAGTTAAATTTTATACGATTATTTTATTCTTTTGTGAGGCAACTTACAACAAAAATATCGAATAACGTTGATATAATTGTCGCCGCGCCTTGCTTGTCATGATTCGAAAAGATGGAATTATAAAAGAATCGCCATCTTAAAAAAATGTATAATAACAAAAATATGGAAGGTATATTATTAAATTTATTTATTTTGCACTACTAATTTTCCTGCGCAGCGAATTTTTCTGATAAAATATACATATATATTTACTAAAAAATAGAAGCGCCTTAATTTAGCCATTTATTAGCCGATCTGATGAAAATATTAAAATGTGTAATATCATTTAAATGTATTATTTTTGATCGGAAGTACCTTTTCAGTCCTATATTAGTTCAATAAATCGAATATAATAGAATATATCTCTATAAAAAGTATGAGTATTGTGTACTTTTGTGTCCGAAAATATTTTTCTACAACAATGGCGGCCACCGACAAACGCTTATCCCCGCAAATAAACATGGCGTTAACTTATACAATAATTATGTGTCAATAAAAACATTAAACAATGTTTCAAATTTATAAGAAACTCTATAGAACCTTATTATTTATTAGACTTGTTTTTAATGGCACTATAAAAGTATTTGTCAAACAACTGCAGTCCGAGATTTTATTCATTTCAGAGGTTGTCAAATTTATTATATTTTTGCCTCTATGATTTGTGTTTCGCTATACTACCTATTACAGGGATACGTAAAACTTTTGAAATTATGTATATCTGGTAAATTTCAAACTGCAACTCTATTGATTGCTCAGTTTAATTTATTATATTGAATACACGTAACTAATTATTAAATATAAAATAATTATTGACCCATTAAATTGAGCCATATTAAAATTTTAAACCAATCCTGCCTTAATAATTGTTGTAGATCTTGGTGGTGTTGTTTCTAGGCAATTTAATTAGTGATATTGATATATTGATACGGCACATGCATTGGATTTCCCTTAAGTTTTGCTACGTGTGGCAACCTGGTAAATCGGTTTTCGACGACTATCGTATAGGAAGCACCAAGCATCTTTAAGAAACACAGAGATATAAGGATGAAGAAACAGAAATAATAGAATAGTGTCATAGAACTTATAGAGTGTCTCGAAGCTGCACTTTACAACAGATCAGTTCTTTGGGGCTGCATTTATCTCCTTTTCGAAACATAACCTGCAAATTTTCTTGGTTAGTTGAGATTTTTAGTTTCAGCTTACAGTGTGAAAAATAATATGTTCAAGATAGTGGAGACTGTTGAAACAAATAGAAAAGAATTGCCGATTGTACCGGAAAGCTGGGAAAATCTAAAATTTGCAGTTATCTTTTTTTTACATTTCTTTTGAAATTTTTTAACTTTTTCCAGGGTGATAAATCCATATTATATTATATTCAGGAATCATAGGATATGATATAAATGATAAATGCAATAATACTTATTCGAGGTTAAGGATATGTTAATATTATTTGATACGGAAATTTGTGACCATTTATTTCTTTGGGCGTTTCTTAAGGGTGCAAACGTAATTACTTATAAAAATATTTTATTTAGTAGTTATAGCGCAGAAACTGTATTGAGTTTTTCCAAAATACTATTAATTTGTTCTCTAAACTATTTATAACGGGGTTATCGACGCCATTACAGGTAAACCATAAAACAATTTTATACGTATTTTATAAAGCATTTGGCTTTATCGTAATAAAACTGTTTTATTTATCATCTTACAAAGCTTTTATACAGCTTGTCAATAACTATTACGGTACAATTTTTTAATGCAGAATCTATAGGTGTTATACAGAAGCAATATAATCATTATAAAGTACTTAAAACACTTTTTGATAATGTTTTTAAAGCGGTCTTATAATGCGATATAAAACTGTTAAACAATTTATTAAGCCAAAACCAAGTTATATCTTTATAAGGTGAATTGTATAGACGATTATACGATATGATTATAAAAACGTTTAGCTACAAACACAAAAATGTCGCAGTCAAACTCCTTAAGTGATAAAATACTCCTTAATTCGGCATAAGAAAACACTTATAAAATAGTTTAGTTTCATAAGGCCATTATTTTGCTACTTGGGTATGGTACCACATGTCAATTTTTGCCTTACACATCACAGGAATGATAGCGCCAACGGCTTGTTTACCTTTTTTGCAGTTACAGTTGATATTTCGTTGAATAAGCCGGAGGAAGTAAACGTTATATGCATTACTCAATTCCATGGTCTCGTTGTTAAAATAAAATGTATAGTTTGGTTTTTGGAAACCACCTTCAGAAAACCTAACAATTTTTGTTTTTTTAAGATTGACAGTTAAACGATTAGTGTCCGTATGTTTTTCTAAAATTTTCAGTTTCCTCGCAACATCAATTTCAGAATGAGCCGGGATAACGAGATCATCAGCATATAGGAGTGTTAGTTCATTTTTATTATCGATATTTACACCTTGATCTCCTTGAGTATAAAAGTAGTCTTCCAAATCGGCGATAAACAGTGCAAATAAAAGGGGACTCAGGGGTTTACCTTGTAGAACACCTAAAATTAGATCGTATAATTTTGTCAAGCCATCAGAGCCTTTTATTTGAACAGTGAGTTGTAAATACAGTGTTCTTATTAAGCGAATAATTTTTGAAGAAACTCCAAGATTAAATAGTTTCAGCCATAATAAATTATGATGTACTGAATCAAAGGCTCTTTTGAAATCGACAAAAATTGCAAATACTTTTTGGTTTTCATGTCTAATATGTAAATGAGTAACAGAGCTCAAGGTGAAAACATTGTCAATACACCCTCGGCCTACACCAAAACCCAGACTGACACTCTGGCATAACACCGCAGTTATAAACCCATAAAGTTAATCTGTTTAGAATAACAGTTGTGAAAATCTTAGTACAGCAATTTACCAAAGCCAAACCTCTATAATTATGAGGGGTATCAGATGGGCCTCCTTTATGCAACATAGACAATAAAATGTTAGACCATGAATTGGGAATAATTGAGGAATCGAAGATTAAGTTGAACAAAGAAGTTAAATATATAACCCAGTTATGTGGTAGGTTCTTGAAAAATTCAAAAGAAATACCATCAGCTCCTGGAGACTTATTATTTTTACATTTATACAATACATCATATACTGCCTGCGTTGAAAACGGAACGTCCACATAGGGGTGACCAGCATCTAGAAAATCAACCGAAGATATTGCTAGAGAAGGGTACAAATTTTCATAGAAATTTTCCCATACTTGAACTGGTAACGCTTCATGAGTGAAACTATTTCTAAATTGTTTTACTGTCAACCAGAATTCTTTTGAGTTTTGTAAGTTTGATAACTTGGTAATAATTGTTGATTGATATTCGATTTTCTTAGATTTAATTATATTTTTGTACTCAAATTTTAGATTTACATATATTGCTTTTAAATCTTGTGGAAAGTTTTGCTCTCGGCAAGTTCTTAATGCATTTTGCATATTTCTCTTGGCGATAGTACATGTAGCATCAAACCATGGCTTATTAGTCTTATGAATATTTAATTGAGTAGAGAGCTTTCCTTTTCAAATAATACATACCTAGCTGAGTTGATGTTTCACGAATGGCATCCGTAAGATTAGAAAAAGAACTAGCAGGGTCACGAATGAATATTGTTCTATTTGAATTTTTCATACACATTTTATAAGATAGGGAAAAATCATTATTCCATTCATATGAAAAGTTGGGCAAATTATTGAATACTTCTCTATTGCTGTGATTGTGTGGTTGAGTACTATAGTGGAGAATTAAATTGATAGGATAGTGATCTGATAAGAAATCATTGTCAGTAACAAAAAAATTGTCTATATCTGATAGAAATATATTATTTAACCAAACTATATCTATAGCTCGACCCGATGACTCCTGCCACTGACAGTTTAACACAGGAATCCTGTACTGGAAGTAATCGTTATATTATGTCTAGATTAAGGGAACCAGCTATTTTATCATCTCTCAAGTTATTCCTCGCCTATCTACATGACCACCAACCATTGTGTGTATGTTTTGAAGGTTATACCTACTTCCACAAGTGTATAGGTGTTTTTAGCATCCGAGGGTCTGCCCCTTTATCCCATTTCTTTGAGGGCAATTTATTATAAATTTCATGATTTTCATGGCATAAGCTCAGTTGAAGTGGATGACGATCTATCCACCTACAAAACTTACATCACGTCGGAACGGAGAATTCACCAACAAAAAAATTAGAGAGTGTAATAGCCGTTACTTTACTGCCGATTCTTCTATGAGAAATATTTAGTTAATAAGACGTGTCCAGGGGAACTAGAATCCTCACTTAGGTTCAAGAACAGTAAATTAAAAATGGTTCTAATTAATATTCAGTCAACTCGCAATAAAACAGACGTTTTTGTTGAAAAATATCAAGTTATTAGCAGATATGACAGGGGTAATGCAGCTCACGGTGGAACCTTAATTTTATCTTCTAGCGAAGACTTCTCGGTTATAGTAAAATATGATTTTCTACAAGTAGAAAATACTTTTGAATTTTCCATAATTTACAACAAAAATATCGATTTATATATAATTTGTATTTATAGACCACCCAATTCAAATGTTCACTTCTTTTTCGAGAACCTTCTAAATTTACCTGACGCTCTGCCTGTAAAGAGCAGGAAAGTTTTATGCGGTGATTTTAACATTGACTATGCTAATGATTGTGCCACTCGGAGGTCTTTGGTAAATATTTTTAAGTCATTTCATCTAAATATGCACGTGGATTCATCAACTCGAATTACTAAAACAACTTCTCCAATTTTAGATTACAGAGTCTCCGACTTTCTACCCCATGATGTGAATCACTCAGTAATTAACTCAGGTCTCTCTGACCATGAAGCAGTTTTCGCCGAATTTATGTTACCTCGTAAATCTCTTGAGAAAAGCACTCAGTTGGTGAGGATCTTTCCTCAAAAAACTTTGCCAAATTTCATGGCTTATGTTTAGCAACTGATTGGATTGATCTTTATAAAGATATTGACTCAAAATTTTTGGACTTTCCTAATAAAATTATTAGGTGTTTCAATACATCATTTCCTCTTCGCTTTAGTAAAACTAAACATCACAAATCATGGTCTACCAAAGGAACACGTTCTTCAGAATTTGAGATCACTTATGTACATTGGAAAATTCACAGAAAATCCTCACATACTCAATTATATCAATAACTATAAAATATTATACCGGAAAATTATCAAATCTATTAAACAAAATTATTATAACCATCGCATCTCTAGAGCTAAAAATTCCTCCAGAGAAACTTGGTCTGTCATCAATGATTTAAGGAACAAAACTCGTTCATCAAACTTTATCCACCTCGACCCCGATGAACTTAACAACAACCTTCTATTGCCTTTTCTTTTCAAACATAAAATCTTGAAATCTTATCAATTTGGTTTCCTACCTAATAAATGTACTGATGACGCAATGTTTTCTGTCCTTAATGAAGTATATACCTTACTTAATAATAAACTTTTTACGGCTTCGGTATTTTTTGATTTCGCGAAAGCCTTCGATTGTGTGGATCATGAAATTTTGATAAATAAACTGGAATATTATGGCATCCGAGGTATTCCTTTAATGTGGTTTGAACATTTCCTTGAGTGAAGACAAACAACTGGTATGTGCAAATGGTAAAGTTTCGGAAAATTTACCAGTTAGCAGTGGAGTACCCCAGGGTTCAGTCTTAGGTCAAAATATTTTTTTGGTATTCATTAATGATGTCACAGACTTATAAATTAATGGTAAATTCACTTTATTTGCTGATAACACTAGTGTAACCTGGAGTAGTTCAAATATACCAAGTTTACATTCATTCAACCTTAAGCAAAGATCTCATTACCATTAAGTCTTGGTCTGACTCCAACGGGCTTTGTTTTAACACTGAGAAAACTTTGGAAAGGAGTTTTGCAACCACTCAAACTCAACAATAACTTAATAAGATCTTCAAATTCGATTATTAAGTTTCTTGGCCTCTGTAGTGTTCCTTAGTTCACTCAAGGAGTCCTTTCTAATACTTTATTATATATTAGGGTATACGAAATAAAACACTATCAACCTTATTTAATGTTCACCGGTTCTTCGCGTAACCTAGAATGCCTCTCGCTTCGCATTCCTTTGTTACCCAGCCAAACGGTGCGTCTTATCATTTATTAGTCATTATAATAGTGTTTACCGAATTATACAGTACACTACATCCCTTCCTTATTTTACAAAAGTAATTCAGTTACAAAAATCATTAACAGAGATAATATTTCAACCAAATAAATCTAATATTGTAATCTACACAAAACTTCTATTTTACATTCCTTATAACTTACATGTGCGGTGATAATATGGTTACTACCTATTTACTCATTATTTTCTAGTTTTTTATTCTTTATTTCGTCACTATCTAAATTATCCATCACCTTTCATTATCCTTCCACCTTTTTTAAATGAACTATATTTCTCCTTAATTTTTTTCCGGATTCATCATTTTGAATACTTATGTCTGTACCATTCTTTTCTAATACCGTAGGGGGAGTAGGATTAAAGTTTGACGAAAGCTTATTTTCTTTTACTGGATTTTTTATGTATACTTTATCCCCCTTATCGATATTGCGTTGCTTAGCTTTTCTTTTCCTGTCACTGTAGTATTTTCCTTCGGCCTTTTTTTTAATATCCCGATCCTTTGGCTCTTCGTCAAGGATACCTCCTTCTGAATTCTGTATTGTTGGAATTTTATCCCTAAACTGCCTTCTAAAAAAAAGTTCCGCTGGTGGTTTTCCTGTTATTGAATGGGGGGTAGAGTTATACATCATCATGTATTTTAATAGGTCTTGTTTCCATTCAGTTTTCAGGGTTTTACTAATTTTTAGGTGTTTTAGTTTATCTCGGTTCTGTCTTCCTACTTCGCCGCTTTGTTGGGGCCAGTAGGGAATTGTATGGAATAATCGATTTCCTGATTTTTTGCAAAATTCTATCATTTCGATGCATTGAAACTGTTTTCCGTTATCTGCTGTAATTGACTTCGGAAACCCTAGGCGGGTAAATATTTCTTGTAAGGCTTTGATAGTATTACTGGCCGTTATGGTTGTCATAATTCTGATTTCCTGACCAGAAGATAATGGTTACTAGGTGATGGTCCTAAAAAATCTAATGCGACATCGAATCATGCTTCTACTGGTCGTTCGCGCCTCTTCATGGGCTTGGGTGTATTCGGGGCAGCAACTAGTGTGCAACCTTTGCAACTTTTGACAATTTTTTTTGCGTCTCCATCTATTTTAAGCCACCATACCTTTGTACGTAATCGATTTTTCATGGACACTATTCCTGGGTCGCCTTCGTGGGCTGTTTGAAGTACTGGCTGACAATTTTAGTTCCCCTCAACAAAATTCCGTTATGGAAGCATAGCTCAGATTGCAAGGGTTGGAAACTTTTAATTTCTTCGTTTAGCTGTTCCGTGAAAAGCCACTTACGGACTTTTGTGATTTTGTTGTCTGATTCTGACAATGTTTTTATATCAGATAATGATATAGCAACCGGTGTAGAGTGCTCAATTAACTGTGTTCCTCATCATCAAAAAGGTTGCTTGGTATAGCATTAACGCACAATCTTGACAGTGGGTCGGCTATGTTAGTTTTTCCTGGGCGATATTTTACTTTGAATGTATAAGACTGGAGCCGAAGAACCCACCTTTCAATACGTGCACATGGTTTGGATTTTTCACCGAAAATAATCTCCAATGGTTTGTGATCCGTTACTAATTCAAAATCACTTTTACCATTGTTATACTAATTAGTATATTAATCATACATACTGTATAGTTTTCTTAATTGTTATTAATGTTTGTCAATTCTGTTGTATATTTTTAAACTGTCAATATCTAATCTGTCAGTTAAGTTATGTGAATTAATGTCTAATTCTGTAAAAAAGGTTTTATTACAATTTAATTCACATAAAGAAAATGGGAAAGTATTTTCGACCTGATAAACTAGAAGCTGATCCAAACTCCGCAACTGCTAGTAAAGAATTCAATCACTGGTATGAAACATTCAAAAATTTTCTGGATTGTAACTCGTCAAAAGAGAAACCACTGGAAGATAAAGATAAGTACATGCTCTTAGTAAATTTCGTATCACATACTGTTTATGAACATATAAATGAAGCTACAACATATACTTCTGCTTTAAAAATTTTAAAAGACCTGTATGTTAAACCTACAAATGAAATTTTTGCAAGACATATTCTAAGTACCCGAAAGCAAAACATCAATGAAACCATTGATCAGCATATTCAGGAACTAAAGAAATTAGCTAAGAATTGTAACTTTAAAGCTGACTCCAGTGAACAAAACATAAACGATTATATCAGAGATGTATTTATAAGCGGCATTTTGCAAGCTAATATCCGGCAACGATTACTTGAATTTAACAATTTATCGTTAGATGATGCGGTATCTACATCCAGATCTTTAGAAGAATCTCAAAAGCAGTCAGATTCATATAAGTCGCAGTCAAATTATGCAAATAATGTAACATGCTCAAATTTTAATGACGCAGTCCAGGTGAATTCAGCTTCGTTTAAACAAATATCTACTCAGACATGCTATTTTTGTGGACATCCTAGACATCCACGATCTCTATGTCCAGCACGAGACGCAATTTGTAAAAACTGCCAAAATCTGGTCATTGGGCTGAAGTGTGTTTAAAATCTAAGAAAATTTCAAGTATATCCGCAAAACCGACATCAGCATCTACATTTTTTATTGCTTCTTCATCAAAAAACACCAAGTTCACTCTCAAAAGCTATTATTAACGTATCAATTAAAAAAAATCAATGCGAAAGCCTTACTAGATACTGGAAGATCTGACACTTTTCTGGATTACGACTTTGTACTTAAAAATCAAAATACAAATTTTTCAAACCAATGGACAAGTTTTAATGGCATCTACATCGTGTTCATCTGAAATAAAAGGTTATTGCTTTATAAAACTTCAAATTCGAAACGAAAAATATGAAAATACAAAAGTCTTAATTCTTTAGAACCTTTGCACAGATATTATTATTGGTGATGATTTTATGAAACAACATGAACGAGTCGAAGTAACATTCGGAGGTTTAAAATCACCACTTTCCATTTGCTGTTTTGCTGAAGTAAAAGTTGAGCCGCCATCTTTGTTTGCTAATCTAATAGAAAATTATCATCCTATAGCTATTAAATCCCGTAAAAACTCTAACGATGATGAACATTTCATTACTCAAGAAGTGAGTAATTTGTTTAAAGAAGGAATCATTGAAGAAAGTACATCTTCTTGGAGAGCCCAAGTATTAGTAACCAGAAATGAAAATCACAAATGTCGAATGGTTATTGATTATTCACAAACAATAAACAGATTCACTCTCTTAGATGCTTATCCACTGCCTAATATTGAAACTTTAGTTGCTAAAATATCAAAATTTACAATATTTAGTACCATTGATTTAAAATCAGCTTACCATCAAGTGCCAATTCAAAAATCAGATAAGTAAACCATTTACAGCTTTTGAAGCAGGCGGTCGCCTTTATCAATTTAATCGTATTCCGTTTGGAGTCACTAATGGAGTTTCCTGTTTCCAAAGGGTGATTGATTCTATTATTTAAAAAGAAAATCTACAAGGCGTTTTTGCCTATTTAGATGATGTAACCATTTGTGGTAACGACCAAATGAATCACGACTCAAATTTACAAAAATTTAATGATGCTGCTAAAAAATATGGACTGACATTAAATGAAAATAAATGTCACTATACCTAATCAAAAATCAACTAACATACTAGGCTATACAATAGAAAATAATACTATGAAACCCGATTATGATAGACTTAAACCTCTTTTAGAAATGCCAATTCCACACGACACAAAAAGTCTTCAAAGAGCATTAGGAATGTTCTCACATTATTCAAAATGGATAAAAAAAATTTCTGAAAAAATAAGATGCTTAATAGACTGTAAGTCATTTCCACTTACCATACAAAATCAATGGGAATTGGTTCCACCCGATGCTCTACATTCTATTCGAAGTTTATTATGCACATCAACTGAACGTTTATTTACATATCAACGTCGATCTACGAGTGGAACTTCTACTCCTTCCTGGCTTAAAAATTCCGATAAAGTTTTACTTAAAAAGTTTGTACGTAGAAATAAGTTTGATCCACTCGTTGAAGAAGTAGAACTATTAGAAGTAAATCCTGATTACGCCCTAATACGATATAACAATGGAAAAGAAAGTACAGTTGCGACGAAGCATTTAGCGCCTCGAGGCGATTTACGATTGGCAGAAGATGATGAAGAAAATTTAATAACGAACAATCGAGACGAAGACGACTACCAACCGAATATGGAAGAAGGTGAAGACGCTTCAATAATAAACGATGAAAACGTTGAAGAACAGAATGCTACCAATGAGCCTTGCACTTCTGGCAATCAAGATTTTTTTGGATCAAAATCAGTCATTGCGTAGATCCACTAGAAATAAACAGAAGCCGCAGTATTTAACATATTAAAAAAAATTATACCGGGTGAATGTTATACTAATTAGTTTATTAATCATACATACTGTATAGTTTTCTTAATTGTTATTAATGTTTGTCAATTCTGTTGTATATTTTTAAACTGTCAATATCCAATCTGTCAGTCAAGTTATGTGAATTAAAGCCTAATTCTGTAAATAAGGTTTTATTACAACCATATAGATATATATGGAAGTGTTCCACTGCCCAAACCAGTGCCAAAGCTTCCTTCTCGGTTTGACAGTACCTTTTTTCGCAGTCTAACAAGCTTTTATTTCCATATGCTATGACCCTAGGCCCCTCGTTATCATATTGTAGTAAGACAGCGCCTAGCCCCACCGGGCTCGCGTCGACAATTACTTGTGTACGATCGTGGGGGTCATATTATCCAAAAGTTCTGATAGTAGATAGAGACTCTTTTAATTTTTGGAAACTTTTGCTTTGGGGTGTTTGCCAATATTTGCTGATCTCAGCATTTTTCCCCAATTTAAGTCGAAGGACTTCTCTCAAAAGTTCGGTGAGGGTGGCTAATCCATTTTCCTAGATAATTAACTAGTCCCAAGAAGCTTTGCAATTCATGGATGGTGTTAGGAGGACGAAATGCATTAATCACTGATATATATCTGTCTAACAATTTGATTCCTTTCGGTGATAACTCGTGCCCCAGAAATTCAATAACTGAAATGTTGTAAACACATTTTTTTTCGTTTAAGAGGACGGTATATTCTTTTAATACGTCTAAGGTGGTTTGTAAATTAACGTTGTGCTCCTTTCCATTTTCCCCAAAAACGTCGATATCGTCAATAAAATTGACAGTTTATGCGCACGGTGAGAGGCTTGCACGTTCTAAGATTTTTTGAAACATTTCTGGGGCGCAAAAAATTCCAAAATTTAGTCGTTTATTTCTAAAAAGGCCTTTGCTTGAAACAAAAGTAATTATGTATTTAGATTATTGCCTTATTTGCCCTTTGCATGTCTATGCAAATTCGAATTTCACCATTTGGCTTTAAAACTGGTACTATTGGTGACACCCATTCTGAAGCATTGTTTACTGGTTCAATGATTTCCGACTCGAGCAAATTTTGGATTGCTTGATTCACTTTAGCTTCAGCGGAATTGGAATTCGACGGTAAGGTTGGATTATTGGTTTTACTGTGTCGTCAATGGGAATATTTACTATTACGTTTCTAAATTTTGGAAAGGCAGATATGGCATTAACAAGCGATTGATTTCCTACCCCAACTCTCGAAACTCCTAATAATTTCGCAGTATCTTTGCCCAACAAATTTTTCGAGCCATTTTTCACTACATAAAAGGTAGCGGCTTTTTTTGTACTATTAACGCGTATGTCAGCTTCGAAACTACCCACAACCTCTAAGGGTTTAGTGCTTGTATAAGCTACGAAAACTTTCTTGGGCTTCCTAACTTGATTTCTGACAACAACCCTAGATCTTTTAAGGTGGTCCCAAGTCTTATCATTTATTATATTACATTTTTTACCTGAATCAATTATTACTTGCACTGAAACTCCCCCCATATTGCAAGTTAGGTCGGCATCGCTATCATGGTCAATATGAAAAATATAATTGACATGTCCATCATTGTTTTGGCTAGACTCACTATATCTTGGCTTTTTGAATTTATTAGAAGAGCCTGTGTACTTCGTCATCCTTTTTTCACCTCTTGTTCTGCAATTATTTGCAGTATGTCCACTGCGATGACACTTTTTGCAGGTTGACTCTTTATCTGGACAATTAAAGGATAGATGACCTTTTGAGCCACAACGATAACAGGATCTCATTGTGCTATTTCCAGGAGCTTCATAGGTATTTCTGGTTGTTACTTTGTGCACCTAAAATATATTCAAAAAAATATGTAGGATTTTATAAACTAGTTTATATGGATTTTATATCCATTTTACCTCTAATGAAGGCTTCTTTTCGCTGAACTGTTCCATTTGTCTGCCGACTGCTTCTAATGCATTTGCTTCTATTACGATGGTATCTAGAGTAATTAAATCTCCTAACGTTAGAATATTTTTGCTTAGTTCGCTTGAATAACATTTTTCCACTATTTGGTCGATAAGGTGTTCTTCTGAATTAACAAATGTACATTTTACAGCTTGATTCCTTAAGCGTATCAAGAATTTCTCAAATTTTTCTTCTGGATCTTGTTTTAGAAGACGAAAAATATGCCTTTCGAATATTCTACTCTGTTTCGGAGCCAAACTTTCTAAGGCGGTTTTGTAGACATCGGTATCCTCATTGGCCTCAGATGTAGGGATGTGGGCGCCAGGTAAATTATAATTAAAGCTCGGATTATATGCCAAATGCCTTTTTTTGCCTATTTTGCCTATTCTAGATGACTTTTGTATATTTTGCCTTTTTTCGTAAATTCCGTCTTTTTGTGCCTTTTTAAAACTTTTATGCTGCCCTACTGATTATGTTATTCATATTTGGTACTTCATTTTATTACTAAACCTTTCTGTAATAAAATTTTGGGCTATAGTCTATTTCAGAAAGGTATAGAGTAATAAAATGGGGAATTCCGTCCAGTTCGGCTCAATTTCGGTGTCGGCCATAGGCGTAGGTCTTGAAATAGTATTGTTTGTGATATTAAAATTTCAAGTAATTGCGTAAGAGAATTAGGAAAAGTATGTTTTCTGGCCCGAAGTGTCAATATCGAAATATTGTGTAGGGATTACTTAGGTAGTAGATTATACAGTTACGTTTTGCGTTTTGCAGGTCAAGAGGAGATGACAGTTCCTCAGATGACGAAGAATATTATGATTTTTTAAAATTTAATTTCTGTATAATGTATTTTTTGTATATTGTTCAATAAAAAATAAGTGCACCTAATACTACGTACATAATGTCTAATTTTTATTCTGTTAAAATAAAATTCTTCCCTTTTTACGAGTATCCTACCGGCACGCCTTTGGCACACTATTTTCAGTGTTTGTGAATGGATAACAATAGGCTAATCCCATATATTGACCCCAACCCGGGTGGTACTAACAGTACTTGATAAAAAGAAAGAATTCTACACGTTGAGTCACTCTGTTCTCCCTTTGCATACCTAATGAGGTTTTATTACTCTATACCTTTCTGAAATAAACTATAGTAATAAAATATTAATGGTTTGTTTGTTAATGGTCTTCTGGGAAAATTTACCTACCTATTTGCGGATTAAGAAGAGGCTTAACAAATGGGAAATCCCTAATGCTTTGACCTTTATATCAGTTGTACAGACGGTTACTGAATCAGAGTTTAGTTTTGTTGCGAATACCGCATGCGTATACCACATTTTAAAAAGTTTTAGACGTTTTGTGAGTTTATTTGGAAAGATGACTTCTAAGTTAAGTGCTTGGATCCGACCATATCCGGAACTATCTCTAGAAGGAGATGGAGCATTTTGTAAACCGTTTGGCAAATCAGTAAGTTTCATTTTTTCTTTCTCTCAGTCACCGCATAACTACATAGTATTAAAATTCTAATTAATTATTCTTATTTTTTAAAACTCTCAGATTTCAAGTACAAAAAAGTACTTTATTGACCAGCATTGTGGAACTCCACTTCACAAACGGAATTTGGAAAAATTAAATTCCTCTAAGTTAGTCCAAACATCTCTGCGGGATAGTTTAAGCAGTTCAAAAAAAAGGAGGAGGACACATTTAAATTTGATTTATGTCAGATGATGATTGCATCTAATATACCTCTGTATAAAGTTAATCATCCTAGTTTTAAGTTATTTTTTCTTAAACATTTTAATAAATCCTTACCGGAGGGGAGTACGTTGAGAAAACAAACTATGGACAAATACTATGTAGAATGTATTTCAAAAATTGAACGAGAGTTAGATGGCAATTTCTTGTATATTGTCCTGGATGAAACGACAGATGTATGCGGCAGATATATAGCTAATTTAACGATTGGAATTTTGAACGAAAACTTTCCAAGCAAACCTTATTTAGTTGCCGTTAAAGAATTAGAAAAAACAATTTAACTATAAGTAGATTTATACAAGATACAAACCTCTTCTTACCCAATGCTATACCAACCAATAAAATAGTTCTAATGCTTCCAGATGCTGCAGCATATATGTTAAATGCTGCTGCTAATTTAAGGGTATTTTATACCAACTTAATCCATGGCACTTGTGTCGTCCATGGTGTAAATCGAATTGCGGAAGAAATAAGAAATCAGTTTCCGTTGGTGAATGACTTAATTAATTTTATGAAAAAAGTTTTCTTAAAGGCTCCGTTGAGGGTGCAAATGTATAAAGAAAGACTTCCCGGTGTCACTTTGCCACCTAAACCAGTGATTACAAGGTGGGGAACGAGGCTCGAAGCAGTGTTCTTTTACTTTGAACACATTAATGAAATAGAATTAGTAATGTCAGAATTTGGTGATGATCTTTCCGAAGCAATTCGAGAAGCAAAAAATATTTAAAAAAATCCGAAATTGAAACAGCAACTCGCATATATCAATAGCAATTATAAATTAATCGTTAGCACAATTACCGTATTAGAAAGACAAGAGATAAATTTATGTGAGTCAGTTAAATTAATAGATAATTTATAGTCTAACATTAAATCGGCACCTGGAAGAAATGGTCAATTAATTACTGAAAAGATGAAATTTGTTTTTGACAAGAATGAAAGTTTCTCCTTTTTATATGATGTTGCTAAAGTTGTCAATGGAACATTTTCCAAAGAATTACAAATTGGGCCAGATTTATTATCCTCTCTTAAATATGCGCCAATTACATCTGTCGATGTAGAGCGTTCATTTTCTATCTACAAATTAATTTTAAGTGAAAGAAGACAGAGAAGACAGAAAATATAGAGAAGCACTTAGTTGTAGCTATTAATGATAAAATTTTAAGTGGTTATATTGTTTAATTATTAATTAACAATTGTTTAGTTATGTTGTGCAAATATATTTGTGTTAAGTTAATTCACTTTGTATATTAAAATAAATTCTTAATAACTTATTATTAATAATTAGGGAATTAAAAGCATTTGCCTATATTGCTTATATGTTGCCTATATGTTAAGATTTCTGCCTTTATCAATAAAAATCTTCGCCTATATAAGCGCCTTTTTCTTCAGTTTTTGTTGCCTATAAATCCGAGCTTTAATTATAATATATTTCTTGTATTCCTAGACCTCCGACGTGCAGTAATGTAGCCCTTTTTTTTTGAAGACTATCAATATTTGCTGCATCGATATAGATTTCAAAAGCTCTTTTCCACTTTTTCCATTTTAAACCGACTGATCCAATGTCACCCTCACAATCAAAGGGTTCTAAGGTAGCCAAGTTTTTTCGGGCCGAGATGGGAAACTCATGTTCGAATGGGTCCAGGACCCAAACAGTGTTGGACTCATCCCCAAGGAGATGCCTACCAACCAAACCCACCTCAAACTCGCCGTTACCCCCGCCTCGGAATCACTACCCTAGCATACTTCGAGACAGGCGGCGGTCCCTCGCACACTCTCCGCTCACACGGTCATCTTCTCCCTCCTATCACTCCTACCTCTCATGCCATATCGAGTCCTCTCCCCCTCACCATGCTCTCTACTACTCCACTCACTTCCATCCATTCCTCCTCCCCCCTCAACATTATCTCCACCATGTTTTCCCAGTACACCGCCTCCCCTAGTTTCCTCTCCAACTTCTTCAGCACTTCCTCGTTCCTCCAGCATCTAAACACATGCCCCACATCATCCTCCACTTCACACCTCTCGCACACACCAGTCTCTCCTTTCCCAATCTTGTGGAGGTACCCTACTCTCGACCCATGTCCAGTGAGCACTTGTGTCACCTCTTCTTTGGTCGCACCCCTCCAGCGTTTGCTCCTAGCTCTAGCCAACACGTCCAATGGGTAGGACCTTGCCAGCACCGCTGCTGCTAGTCCACCCACTGTCCTGTACCCCTGCACCACCATCAGCAGTATCCCTCTCTGCACCCGCAGGAGTGGCCTAACCCTCGCATTCACCCCCGCTCTTTCATCCCACACCTCCGCACCGTACAGCATACTCTGCTCTACCGTCCTACCACTCTCCCGGCCCTTTCACATTACACATCAATCTCCCCAGCCATGCTGCGCTCACTTTACCCTTCTCTGCCGTCTTTACCATATGGGTTTTGAAGGATAATTGGCTATCCAACCACACCCCTAGGTATTTCACAGACTCCTCCATGCGAATTCTCCTTCCCTTAACCATCACCCCCACTTCCCTTGCCCTGCTCCGTCCCTTCACTAGCAACCCCACCGTCTTATCTTCCGCCACTTCCAGTCCGCACCGCTCTATCTTCTCCACAATCTTCCTGCACATTCTCTCCGCCGTTCTTTCTATCTCCGCCTCTCCCTTTGCCGTACATACCAGACACACATCATCCGCATACACCGTAATCTCACATCCCTCTTCACATACTATCCCACAAACCTCATCAAACACACACTTCCAGAGCGTCGGTCCAAGAACCGAGCCCTGAGGTACTCCAGCCTCCATCTCATATCTCCTCCCTCTGGAGTCTACAATTACACGCCCCGTCAGGTAGTCCTCCAACAGGTTAACCGACCCCTGCTCCACTCCAAGCCTCAGCAACGCGCTCAACACTGCCCGTTTGCCGACACTGTTGAACGCGTTCTCGACGTCGAAGAACACCAGTAGGGCCAATTTCTTCCTCCAGCTGCCCTCCCTAGCTCTTTCCACCAAACCCATCACCTTGCTCAGTGCCGAGATGCAAGATTTCCCCTTCGTGAACCCGTGCTGGTTTACCCTAAAACCCCCATTCCTATCAACTTCCTCCTCAATCCTATCCTTTATTATCCCCTCCATCAATTTACCCATTCCACACAGCAAGCTGATAGGCCTATAGTCCCCCGCCCGCTTCCCCTCTCTACCCGCCTTCTTCATTAGTAGCACCCTGGCCACCTTCCATCTTTCCGGGAACCCCTTCTCCCTTAGCACCCTGTCGAATAGTTCCCAGAAGTACTCCCAACAGTCATTCAACAGCCTCTTCACCATATCACCCCTCAGGCCATCTATCCCTGGGGCTTTTCTCACTTTAATGTTTCTCCCCCAATCCTCTACCTCCCACTTCTCTACCGGCCTTATCCCCCTCATTTTCACTACCCCTCTAGTATCCCGGATTTCCTGAATTCTGCCGCCCTCTCCTCCTTTTCCCCCTGTGAACTATTTCTCTATAATCCCCTTCTCCCAATCCTCCTCTAAAACCCCGTTCCTATTTCCACCCATCCTCTTCACCGCTATCTCATACGCCTTTCCCCATGGAAAAAATTTAAGGGATGTTTCGACAGCTGAATGAGAACATGAATGAAATGAAAGAAAAACTAGATAATTTTTTCAGAGAAATGAAAGTACTAAAAGAAAAAAATGAACAATTGAAAGCAAAAACCATAATACACGAAGAGAAAATAGCTAAACTAGAAAGACGGATCAGAATGAAAAATATCATAATAAATGGAATCTCAGAAGAGGAAAATGAAGGTGAAAGGAAAGTAGAACAAAAAATACAGATAGTGATGCAAAAGATAGGAATTAATATAGATAAACAGAAAGATGTAGATGAAATAAGAAGAATAGGAAAATACAACAAGATATTAGTTAAATTAATGAAGGAAAGTACTCGAACCAACATACTAAAAAATGCGGAAAAACTTGTAGGGAAACAATTATTATGGATAGACCAAGATTACCCTAAAGATGTTCAGAAAGAAAGGAAAGCGTTAATTCCACAACTAAAAGAAGCACGAAACAAAGGACATACAGCATTTCTAAGATCGATATAAATTGATAGTAAATGATAGAATAGTAGTACAAAATCTAAAAAACGGTAGAGAGAGATTGGAAGAAGAAATAGGAAACACAAGTAATAAAAGATCTGAACAAGAAAGATCACCAGAAGGAGGGAGATGAACAAATAAGGAAAATAACGAAAACTATGAAACGAAAAAACTAGGCAACACAAATACGAAAAAGGAAAACGGACATGATATGTCTATGAAACCGGTAATGAATGAGAAAAACGAGATACAGTCCGACATAGAAAAAGTCAAAAAAATGGAAAATAAGAAAAACTAGTGTGATATAATGGAAACTAATATAATATGGAAAATAGCGACATGGAATGTTAAAAGTATAACTGGGAAACATATAGAATTAGAAGAAGAATTCGAAAATTTGGGGATTGACATACTGGGAATAACGGAAACAAAAGAAAAGGACAAGGAATAATGAAACTGATGAAAAATAATATATTGATATATAGCGGAGTAACTCAAGACTAAAGAGCAGCAGCTGGAGTAGGATGCTTAATACATAAAAAAATTAGAGAAACAAATTCAAAACTGGACTGCATGGTCCGAACGTATTTTAACTGTAGAAATCGAAAATAAAAACACACACCAATGGAAGACTATTATAATTGTATATGGTCCAAATGAAGACGACAAAAAAATAAACAAAGAAAAGTTTTGGGATGAACCTGCTTGAACAATGGAACAAGCCAAAGGAAGGATATTCATAATAGGAGATTTCAACAGCAGAGTAGGTATAAGAGATGACAAATACGAAACAATAATTGGAAAACATGGAGAAACAACTAGAAACAACAATGGAAAACGAATGCTGGACTTCTGCCTCATAAACACATTTTTTGCACACAAAGATATACATAAGTACACAAGGGAAGTTAAAAGTAGAAATGAAAAATCAATAATAGATTATGTAGTCATAGAAAGCAGATACCGAAAAACAACAATAGATACAAAAGTAAAAAGAGGACCGGAAATTGATAGTGATTACTTTGCCACTTTGTAGTAATGTCCAAATTTAAAGAAAATACGTTAAAACAGAACAAAGAGAAGTCTATACATCAGCAGTAGCACAAAGTAGCTCTATCAAATCATATAAATTAGGAGATAAAGAAATTGCAGAAAAATACCAACAAGAGATAAATGAAAGATTGGAAATACAAAATACAGAAACAAACAATGGAAGCATAGAAGAAAACTGGAATTACTTTAAAGATATATTACTAGAAACTGCAGGAGACGTATGTGGCACAAATAAGAAAAATAATAGCAAACAACAAACACCTTTGTGGACGGAGGAAATTAAAAACAAATAAGGTTAAAGAAAAAAGCATGGAAAAAGTATCTAGCGAATAGAACAAGAGAAAACTATGAAAATTACAAAACAAAAAAAAAAAGAATTAACAATGGGAAAAATTCGGGGGAAAAATGGAAAAAGATTGCACAGGACACCAAAAATTATTTTACCGAACGCTAAAGTCGTTAAGAACAGAAAAAAAAACAAAATTTACAATTTATAAAAAACAATGTATTTAAATGATTTATTTTTGAAGGTATAACATATATTATTAAAGCGGTAACAATAGTCACATAAGTACAAGCATAGATAACATATATACAAGTTGTTTACATGAAGTCTTTTTTCACTCTGTCCGTAATTTCTCATTTCCCGTTACACATACGGGGTGACGTCGCCACCCTGGCCAAGGTCACTCTCGTCCTAGCGGCAGAATGTGCGAGGTTGTCACGTTTTGCACAAAGTCTTGGAAGCAACATATCGCCCCCCTTGAAAGCCTCCAGGAGAGGCTTTAAAGATTTGATTGGGAAGCACACATAACTTGACAGCGGGTCTTTTGAGAATACCCAATGAAGTTTTTACAGATGCAACGCGTATGATGCCGTCTTTACCGGGGAACACCTCGGTAATTCGGTCCAATCTCCATTGAAGAGGAGGCAAATTGTCCTCTTGGATGAGAACTAACAGACCAGTTTGGAGGGTGTCTTGACTGGAGTGGACCCATTTGCTTCTTGGTTGCAAATGAGAAATATATTCCTTCGACCATCTTCGCCAAAACTGTTGAACCAATTTTTGTGCTAACTGGAATTGGTTGAGTCGGTTGTCAGGAGTGGACATTAGATTTGGTTCTGGAATAGCCTCCAATGATGCGTCAATCAGGAAGTGCGAGGGTGTGAGAGGAGAAAGGTGGTTGGGGTCATCAGAGGAAGGATATAATGGACGGGAGTTAAGAACGGATTCGATTTGTACAAGAACCGTTAAAAATTGTTCATAGTTAAGAGGCGTATTTCCTACTATGCGACGCAAGTGATGCTTGACGGATTTGACCCCTCCTTCCCATATACCCCCAAAATGTGGAGCCTTAGCAGGTATAAACCTCCAAGTTATGCCCTCAACAGATAGGTTGTCGGCGACTTCCCTTGAAGCCCCATTAAGAAAAGACCTTATTTCATTTGAGGCGCCTACTAAATTCGTGCCGTTATCGGAGTTAATAACGTCGGGTTTTCCGCGCCTAGCTATAAAACGTTTAAGGGCAGCTAAAAACAGGTCGGTGCTCAGATCCTCTACCAACTCTAAGTGTATGGCCTTGGTAGACATGCAGATAAAGAGGCAAATATAGGCCTTAGTCAATTTATAATTTCTTGTGGTTCTGTCCTTCAATTTGAAGGGACCAGCATAATCGATGCCGGTTAATAAAAAGGGCCTAGATGGGGACACCCTTTCTATAGGAAGCTCTCCCATCGCGGGCGTGACGGATTTGGCATTCCATTTGAAGCAAACGGTACAATCGCGAATTACCTTTTTAACGGTGTTTCTACCATTTAGACGCCAAAATCTCTCTCTTAAGGAAGCAAGTGTGTGTTGGGGACCGGCATGTAGCAATCTTACATGCTCTCGCCTTGCAATAATAATTGAAAGATTATGATTTTTAGGAAGAAGAACGGGATGTTTTTTGAAGAAATTAAAGTTTGAGAGTTTGAGCCTTCCGCCTACTCTCAGAATTCCAGAGTCGTCCAAAAATGGCGATAGTTTAAAAACAGGGCTACTATTAGGAATTATACCGTTTTTTGATATTTCGGATATCTCTTTTGAAAAATGGTCAGACTGAACAATTTTAATCAGCTGACTTAAGGAATCATCCAATTCTCCTGGGAGCAAGCAGCCGATAGTTCTGCTCTCCTTGTTTTTTAAATTCTGATAGAATCTTAAAACGTGAGAGCAAATACTCTTATGAGTCGGTTCAAATTTGAGAACTTGTTTAGATGAGGAAAAATATGAAAGTCTGTGGTTACAGTGGCGGACAGTGTAATTGCCTTAGGACAAATCTCGGGCAAGTCAAAAATGTTGATTTCAGACAAAGGTGAAACTTGTTGCTGATTGATTGGGCATTTTATTATATCAGGACCGTACCACCATAGCTTAGAATTTTTTAATTCTGATAGTGATATCCCCCTAGTCAACAAGTCGGCGGGATTAGTTTCTGTCGTTATATGAAACCACTGATCTGGGTTACTTAGAGTCTGTATTTGTGATACACGGTTGGCAACAAAAACCTTCCACATGTGAGGTTTCATGGCAATAACAACCTTTTGGACAAGCTCTGCTAAAAGTAAGGCTGCGCATAGCTCCAGTTTTGGGATCGTTAAGGTTTTTAACGGAGCTACTCTATTTCTGGAGCAAAGAATATGTCAATGCACTAGGTCGTTTTCGTATACGGACTTAACGTAAATGACTGCTCCATAAGCAGTTTGGCTAGCATCGGCAAATCCGTGCAATTCAATGAATTTAGGAGTCTTAGAAATGACATGCCTTGGTAAGGAAATAATATTGAGATGAGAAATTTCTGTTTGAAATGTTGTCCACTTACTGTGGAGATCTAGAGGTACTGATTCATCCCAAGAAAGGTGCAACTGCCAAAGTTTCTGTAGAATGATTTTGGCGGTTATAATGAATGGTAAGAGGAATCCCAAAGGATCAAATATTTGAGACGTATGGCTAAGAATGGATCTTTTTGTCACACAACCTTGACGGGGATTAGATTTTACTGAATAAGTCAGAGTATCTATATCAGAATGCCATAGAAGACCTAGCGTTTTAACCGGTTCATTTGAACACAAATCAACTGTTAGAGAGGACTGATGGTCGATGTCATATACATTTCCATTCAGGTTGGACCTCACCTTTCTAAGTGGAAATCCATAAGAGGAGAGTGCGCTTGAGATTTCTTCCTTTATTTTAATATCCTCAGCTAAAGATGACCCACCTGTGAGGAGGTCGTCAACATAAAAGTCTTCTAAAATTATGGAACTAATTGAGGGATTTTTTGTAGCCAATTGGTGGCCAATTTCGTGAAGACATCTAATTGCTAAAAAGGAAGAGGAAGCTAAGCCATACGTGATGGTGTTTAATTGGTATACAGATAAGGGATGAGCTGGATCATCGCGCCAAAGAATGCATTGGAGATTGCGTTGATCCTTGTCAATCAGAACTTGCCTGTACATCTTTTCTATGTCACCAGTGAGAACGTAAGCATGTTTTCTAAAACGCAACAGGATAGAAAATAGATCGTTTTGGATTGTTGGGCCAGAAATCATGATATCATTCAGAGAATAACCGGATGAGGTTTTTGAAGAGCCGTCAAAAACTACACGGAGCTTGGTAGTTGAATGATCTTCCTTGATCACACAATGATGGGGAAGGTAATACGATGGCATGAAAGATGGGTCAGACACGAGTGACATATGCCCCAGCTGGGTATATTCATGTATGAATTTAGAATACTGATTTTTAAGGTTAAGATTCCTATTGAGTTTGTTTTCTAAATAATGAAAACGTTTTTCGGCTATGGACCGAGATTCTCCGAGTACATTTGTGGGTTCCTTTAGAGGGTACTTGACAATAAATCGCCCTGAATCATCTTGGGCAAGAGTTTATAGGAAGTGGTTTTCACATAATTGTTCTTCAGGGGCCAAGTGAATCTTATTAACGGGTGGTTCCTGAATCTGCCAGAACCTCTGAACATTATTATTCAACTCTTCCAAAGTTTGATCAGGAATGGTCTCTTGGGTAAAGAAACATACAGCGTGCAGGTTTGTGTCTGTATGATCAGAAATGGTTTCAAGTTTACGGCCTGAAATTATCCATCCTAATGTAGTTTTTTGGAGAGTAGGGGAATTTACGCCAAGCGTAATTTGGCCTGCACAGAGAAGGGTCCCAAAATATTTCTGCTCCCAACAAAATATCAATTTCTGAACTAACGTTGAACATGGGATCGGCTAAAATTAAGTTAGGAGGAATTTGCAGTGCAGCCTTATCGAAGGTGACACATGGAAGATTAGAAGTTATGTCTTCCATGAGTAAGCAAGACAACTCGACATTGAAGGCACAAGTTCGGGAGGCTAATTTGATGTTGATCTTGGAGCTGATTTTAGAAGGCTTATTTCCTATACCAGTAATAGTCCCCTGGATTACTTCGGGTTTAAGACCCAATCTACTGGCACATGGTTTGGTGATAAAGTTGATCTGAGAGCCAGAATCAAGTAGAACGCGACATTGCTCTGGTATGCCATGCACGTTCTGGACTGTGACCAAAGCGGTTGATAAGACAATACAATTGTTACTAAACGAACAATAAATCTGTGAGCTAGGGGAAGGTGAAGGAGTGTTTGAATTAGGTTGACTAGCTCCTAATTCATTGCTCGACTGTTCGTTGGGAACATGTTTTTTGCCTTGTGATTTGGGTTTTGTTAATTCAAAATGAAGCAGGGTATGGTGAGGTTTATTGCATTTTCTACATTTACTTACTTGGCCTACACTCACCTAGTGGATGGTAGTCGCGCAGACAGTTAATGCACAGATTTAAGCGTCTTGCTTCATCGTAGCGTGTCTTTGGAGAAAGAGAGATGAATTTAGAGCAATTCAATATTATGTGGGCGACACTACATAGCGGACAGGTTGATCCGCTTGTAGTTGTTAACCAAGGAAGCTTGTGAGGAAACAGAAGAGGTGTCCTAAGAAAATTTGGGTAGGAGCTTGTAACGATTCGTTAGGAATTCGGTGAAATCCCTTAAGAGAGGTTTCGTCAATTTTAAACATTTGGAATCCCACTTCTGTTTGCTGCGTATGTCTAATTTTAGATACATTAAGTTTATAATTATGGAGTTCCAGTGTTCGGTGGGTTCACCTAGGTTTTTAAGAACTGTTATGTTATGATTGATAAGCATAAGTAGTGATTTTATATTGGAATGTGACTCCTTTGTGATTGGAGAGATGTTTATTAGTGCTCTAATGTGATGGTTTATCAAGGCATTAGAGTCCTCATAATGGTCAAGAAGAATTTTCCAAGCTAAATCGTAGCTGGTTTCCGAGATTTGCATGTCCCGTAGGATTTCAGCAGCTTCTCCCTTCAAGGCTAGCCGAAGATAATGAAATTTTTGAATTCCGGACAAATTGGATTTTTCATGAATGACTGATCTGAAGGTGTCTCTGAAACAAAGCCAGTCATCCAATGCGCAATCAAACTTGGGTAAGTTGATGTCTGGTAACTTAAGTCCTATATTCATAGTTGAATTTTGTGACAGCAGGCCTTGAAGAAGATCATTGGTAAGGGGATCCGAAAACTGGTTGTTTGAAGGACCCTGGTTAGGATTATTAACATTTTGAATTTCAGTCGAAGCTACGCTACCTCCAGAAGTAGATTTGACTGACTGGGATTTAAATTCGGTATATAAAGGTTTGATAAAGTTCTTTGCATTAGCGACGACCGTGTGATATGTATTTTCGAATTGTTCGCGGGTATCATTATCAATTTGAATCTCGTCATCATCACCTGACGATGCGATTTCAATATCAAATTGTAGGTTGTTAAATTCCTCCAATAACGGTACAATATTGTCTAATCTTTGTTGTAGATCAATGACATTTTTATTTTCTTCGTTGACAAATTTATGAAAAAAGGTTTCAAAACGTATGAGTGAGGCTTTTAAAATGCCTCGACGGGCCGTAAGTATTTTGACATCAGTCATACTGCCGCAAAAATATTAATAATCAAAGAAAATTTAAATTACACAGTTTTTGCAGCGAATCGCCCGTACTATATTGGTTATAGGTTCGGTAATAAAGTCTATGAGAAGCAATTGGATTTTTCAACTTGAAATATAGTGAACATCACAACACATTTTTTTTAACTAAGGCTAATGGTTATTCAAATATAAATAAGGTTGCTAACAATAGCCACAAATTATAGTATCTTTCGTTGGAAGCATAACCTGGAGTAAATGCAGCCAAAACACTCTTTTTTATAAATATTAATTCACTTGGATATGTAGACTCTCAATATATTGGGATTATAATAGTCAAAAATTACACTCTCATTAGAATCAAAGCAATGTAATGTAAGCATGTAAATTTAGCTTAATATAAAAATGCAAAGAAAGAAAATAGTAAAAAATTACACTATTTCTGTGGCAGTAAATGCAAAAAATGTAAAAACTTGTGTAAGTTGCTTAAGTTATGTAAAAATAGTCGAAAATTACACTATTTTAGGGGTATTTAATAAATAAAAACGCAAGTACCTACGTAGTTAGGACTAAGGTTCAATAAACTAAAGAAAAAATATTCAAGAATTACACTATTTACGTGAAATTGATTCAATAAAGGTTAAAACCTTGTAAATTGAGCTTAATGTTTAAAAACTAAAGAAAAATAGTCAAGAATTACACTATTTTCGTAATTAAATAAAGGTTATTTCCCAGAAAAAACAGTAAATAAATCGAATCTATCTTTGTAATGATAGGAAAGTGAGAAGTTGATAAAATGGAACGCACTGACCTGTTACCATGCAAGAAGTCACAAAAAGGGCGGTAAACTTCTTTTCAGCCGGCAAACGAAGCACAGTTGCAGCAGTATTTCTTGATTATGTTCACTTAATTCGGGTTTCTGTTTCCATATATTCACTGGAAATATCAGGCATCGATGGACCATGTATTTAATTGATTTATTTTTGAAGGTATAACATATATTATTAAAGCGGTAACAATAGTCACATAAGTACAAGCATAGATAACATATATACAAGTTGTTTACATGAAGTCTTTTTTCACTCTGTCCGTAATTTCTAATTTCCATTTTCACATACGGGGTCAGGGTATGGGCACTCTGAGCGCGCGATGGTACTGCCACCTGGAGAGCCAGAGCACTTCTAAAATTGCGGATTTAATGAGAACTGTAACGCCGTTAGTAGTGTCTCTGGTAGTAATTCCAGATTCTTCCACATATGTCACCACTAATAACTTAACCTAATAACAACCACGTTTACGACGATTAGTTTTATTTCTGGGTTAGTTCAGTTTTAAAAAATTGTTTTTCTTCAATATATATATATATATATTTTTTGTTCAGGTCGACAGGGTGTGTTTAGTTTATTGTTTAGTGTGGACTTTACAGACAATGTATAGTGAAGGACTGTAATGTGGGGTGTACCCGGTAAGCTTTATATTTTTATAAAATAAAACATGTTTCACTAACTAAAAAGTGACAAAATATTGAAGTGGTTATTCTTTTATACAGCCTTATACTTCCCAGCCTCGAAGAAGAACGTTCAGTTTGGCTGGAAAGAAGTGGAAACCAATCTTTGGATTTAACAAGGCGAAAACATTGGAGAATATGCCCTCGTCATTTTGGCCAGGCCGGCTTTTTAAAAGTAGAAGTAGTCGAAGGCAAACTATTGAAAAGGTTTTCTTTGCCATCCCTGTTTTTTCCTGGTATGTAATTCTTTTTGTACATATATATTTATTGAATGTTATTAAATGTGATTATGTTTTTTAGATTACAATCCAAAGGGGATTCCGATTTTTTGTTCCCCACTATGGTGCCCTCACAGGAAACAACTCCCGAGAAAATTAAAGATATTTATTTTCTAGAGTTTGAAAAAAATTTACTTATGTATAAAGATTCTGTAGATATGATGGAAATGCCCTCCACATCAGCAACTTATTCGCCAGTTGGGAAGGTGTAAACACCAACAAAAACTTATAAACGGAAATTAATTAATGGTGAGTTTTATGCAACTCGTTAGCTATAATTTTGGCAATCGTACAGTGTACCTAAGAAAAAATAAACACCTAATTTTTATGTTATAGCTATTCCATTCACAAGCAAGGGGTTTGAGGAGGAAGGATTGAAGGGCATTAAGCCATTATCAGATAATGGTATGTATAAAATAAAATATCATCTGTCTGTTCCTTTTGTTATATTATTTGGTTTATTTAACTCCTAATTTTTATGTTATAGGTATTCAATCCACGAGTAAGGAGTTAGAGGTGGATGAATTGGAGAGTATCGAGCAATTATCAAATGATGGTATGTATAAAATAGTATATCTTCTGTATGTTCCTTTTGTTATATAATTTGGTTTGTTTAATTCCCATTAAAAACTAACTAAATTATATATTTTATAGTATTATATTAGTAAATGAATAAATTGTCTACAGGTACTGAAAGGAACAAAAAAAGGATTTCCCGAAGAAAGGTCCAAGCATTTTTCGAAGGTAAGCAGTTTCGAGAAACAAATATGTAAATGTTTACAATCATATGTATTGTGTGTTTGAGCTAATTAAAAATATCCAAATGTAGCTACCTAATAAATTATATAGAAGTAATGATAGTTATAATCTTGTAAACTAAGTTTTTTAAATGGTGTGCACATTTTAGTTATCAGTGTTATTAGCAAACTGTAGAAATGTGCTTCATGTTTTTTTAATATAAGCTATTTTTTGATTTGTATGAAAAAATGTTATTCTTTATAAATATTTTTGAAATACATTTGTCAGTTTCCTCATATTACTATCTTTATTTGCAGAAGCCGGTGCAGCAAAGATTTTCATAAGACAGTGACTCTCATAAAAAATCTTAAAGGGGTTTTGAAAGGTCCATTTCAATTGGCCCATAATAAATATCTTAAACGCCGTAAGAGATCATTATGAGTTATTTTGAAATAGATCAGCTTGATGATTGGTCTTTTATCAACATCATACAAAACACATGTCAGTTTCTTTTTTATGTTCCTTGTATATTCATTATTTTGTTGGTATTTTTAGTTTAATTTTCCTTTTTAGCCCATTTTGTAATTATCTTCTCATATTTGTGTATTACTAAAAATTATTTGTTTGCAAACAATTCTACCATCTCCTTGCTTTTTATTTTAGTATTTATTTTAAGGATTATTGATTTTTATTAAATGTTTGTGTCTTTCTAGCTTCACTATATTATATTTAATTATTTTTGCATTCCAGAATATGCTTCTTTTTCTGTTTTTCAATATTAAGGGTGAGAGGGTCACTGTTTCACTATTTGTTCTACTTTGCGTCGTTGATCACTGTTAATAATTGTTAACTTATTAAGACTTCTTACTTTAAAAAATCGTTTTACCTTACATCGCATGCTGAGATTTTTCAAAGATATTTACTCAGTCTATTGCTTTGTTGTTAAACTCCTAACATTTATTGTTCTTCCCGTTTTTCATTCAAAGATTTTAAAAAACGTTTTATTTATTGTGTACTTTTTTATATTGAATAAAATATATAAACTCGATGATTATTGCTTTATTTTTTCCACTTCAGGCATTATATGGTCCATTTTTTGATATTTCATTTAATTTAACTTGACTATTTGATTGTTATTATTGTAATATCAATCAAATGTTGAGTTGATTTGAATGAAATATCAAAAAATGGACCATAAATGCCATTTTGCAATAAAAGTAAAATTACAGTAATTTTGAATATGCCGCCAAAAACTGTAAAATTACAGGAATCTTCTTTTTCTGCTGTTAGCGAAGATCACAACCATGTCAAAGGTGCTACTGCTCAGGCTCTCAAGGTGGCGCCACCCGTACAATTAATTCGCCACATGAAGCGCCACGGGTCAGATTCCTATCTATAGGTAGGTGATCTGTGTACGGGGTGCCGTCGCCACCCTGGCCAAGGTCACTCTCGTCCTAGCGGCAGAATGTGCGAGGTTGTCACGTTTTGCACAAAGTCTTGGAAGCAACAACAAAAATTGGGAAATACTAACAGAAGAAAGAGAAATTATGGAAAGATGGAGAGAGTATTACCAGGATCTTCTCAACGGACCGCAAGAACTGGAGGAACACATAGGGAACAATGGCGGAGTTGGAGACAACATTAACAAAACAATAGATAAAGAAGAACTAGAAAAAGTTATCAATGAGCTAAAAAATGGAAAATCACCCGAGTCCGACAAAATTACAGCAGAAATGATAAAAAGCATGAGTCAGAAAGGAAGAGATACACTGTTGCATATTTGCAACAGAGTATGGGAAGAAGAAACCTTGCCAATGGATTGGGAGAAAGCATTAATAGTAACCATCTTCAAAAAAGGAGACCACAATGACTGCAATAACTACCGAGGTATCACATTACTGAATACAGCCATGAAAATACTGGAAAATATCATAGAAAAAAGAATCAGACTAAAGATCGAGAGAACACTGGAAGAAACACAGAGCGGATTCAGAAACGGCAGAAGAACACAGGACCATATATTCACAATAAAACAGATAACTGAAGAAGCAATTAAAGAAAAAAGGAAATTTTTTATGGCATTTTTGGACCTAGAGAAAGCTTTTGATGCTGTTCCAAGACATAAATTATGGAAAATACTTACGGATAGAGGAATAATTGGTAAAATGATAAGATTAACACAGAAAATATATAAGAACAATGAAAATGCAATTATAAAAAACAATATGATATCACAAAAATTCACTACAAATACAGAGCTACGACAAGGAGGCAGCTTGAGCCCGCTACTGTTTATAACGTTCATGGACGAAATAATAAAGAAATGTAAGCCGCTAACAAAAAATTATTGTGTAGGACACTTACAATTACAAAAAGTAAATATAACTGAAGGAGCATTCGCAGTTGATGACGTATTACTGGCTGAAAGTGAAAAATACTTGCAAGTAAACATAAATGTATGGAACATAGTAATGAAGGAAAATGGCATGAAGATAAACAAGAATAAAACAAAGCTAATGATAATAGGAGAGGACAGAGAAAACTTAACCACTTACATCGATGGAGAAAAAATAGAACAAGTAAATTATTTCCAATATTTAGGAGTAACATTGGATGAAAGAGGGACACAAGACGCCGATATTAACAATAGAATTCATAAAACGAATAAACTTTCCTATTCAATGAACACAAAATTTATAAATTTCAAAACAGACAAAAATAAAGGTCTTAACAACGATATATCGACCAATACTAACATTTGGATGTGAATCTTAAGTCTCAACAGAACAACATAAAATTAAGATACAAGCAACAGAAATAAAATATCTTAGAAGAACTATAGGAGTTACCAAGAGAGAGAGACTGAGGAATATAGATATAAGAAAAGATCTAGAGGTACAATCCACATTAGAATTTATAGAAGGAAGACAGCTAGATTGGTGGGGACAGTTGCAGCGAATGAACGAAAAAAGACCAGTAAAAAGAATTTGGAAAGCGAAGGTACAAAATAACAAGAAAAGGGGCAGACCAAGAAAAACGTGGGACAAAGTAATAGAAGATACACTAAATAAACGAGATATAAGCAGGAAATAAGCAGCGGAATTGGCACAAAACAGAACAGAATGGAAGAAATTCGTACATAAATAATTGAACCACACCCTACACCATCAAATGGTAGAAGGGTTTACTGACTATATATGTTACAGTCAATATATAAAATTGGGCATTATATATACTGTCTAGCCGGTATATATATATTGCCTGAACTTGTAACGGTAAGAGGTTGTAACCTTACAGGGCGCCAATTTGTAACGGTACGAGGCGCCAGCTTGAAGGGCTCCGGCTAGAGACTCCTCTCTAGGGTGATTCGACCCAAAGTTTATGTCGCACAAGTATTACAGGGAGGTTGTAAAAATTGAGGGCGCCACTACCTTTTTGACGTCGATAAAAATACTAATGAAAAAACTGTGAGGTATACAGATACCGTACCGACAGTCGGAACAATAGACATAACACAACACATGTCAACCGCCAGATGTGACAGAGCGTTTTCATAAAGATTTATATTTAAAAATTATAATCATTACTTTTAATAAAAGCTTAGTGTAGTAACGAAGTAGCATTTATTACATGGCGCAGACAGTAATCAGTGAATCACGTAAATACAATTTAATAATAATTTCAAAATAAACAACAATTACAAGAAGCATGGGAGACAGTAGAGGAGTTGCACCAATGTCCATGGATGGTAGCGTCCCGGAAAACTGGAAGTTATGGAGATCCAGGTTTGAGAATTATCTGATAGCCAGTGAAGTTATTAAAAAGCAGGAGGCTACCCAATGTGCGCAGCTCCTACACTACATAGGAGAAGAGGGGTTTAAAATCTACTCAACATTCAAGTTCGAAGAAGATGAGAAAAACAAATTGCAAAAATTGATAGATAAATTTGAAGCCCACTTTCTTCCAAAGGAAAATGTTACTTACGAACGCTATAAATTCTTTTCTTGTAAACAACAATCAGGACAGGCCCTTGATCAGTATGTAACTGAAATTAAAAAGCTATCTAGCAAGTGCAAATTGGGTGAATTGCAAGACGAATTGACAAAAACTGTGTTGATTTGTGGGGTGGCAAATGCAACACTCCGTGAAAGGTTATTACAGGATGACAATCTAACACTTCAGCAAGCAGTTGAGTTATGTGTTTTAATTGAAACATCTAAGGAAAGAAGTGCAGCAATGGGTAACAATTTGCTTGATGTAGATGCCCTAAATAAGAATAAATCCTGGAGTACACAAAAAATGACTAATGTAGCAAACAAGAAAATTAACTCGTGCAGAAAGTGTGGTAAGTCTCACGTTATTAACAAATGCCCAGCCTTTGGGAGAAAGTGCAACTTCTGCAACATCGCCAATCATTTTGAGAGTGTATGCAGAAAGAAGAAAAATAGTAAGAAGATAAATGAACTAAGACAAGAAGAAACTGTTAATGTTATAAATGAAGACTCAGATTTTTTATTCATAGGTTCAGTAGAGATAAATTCAGTTAATAAAGATGAGTGGTATACACTGCTTCAAATAAATATTAAAATAGTTAAATTCAAAATAGACACTGGAGCTATGGCTAATGTATTACCATTATCCTTGTTTAAGAATTTAGAACTACCATATTCTGATTTAGAGAAAACGGATATTAAACTTAAATCATACACAGGAAATTCATTAGATGTTCTAGGTAAGTGCACACTGCCTTGTTTTAAAAATAATACTAAACATGACATTGAGTTTTTTGTAGTAAATTCTAACTCAGTTCCTCTGTTGGGATTAAATTCATCAATTAATTTAAATTTAATAAAAAGAATTCAAGTAGTTGAGTCAAATGAGAGCAACTACAAAAATTTATTAAGCTCCTATGGTGAGGTATTTTCAGGTATAGGTTGTGTTAATAAACCGTATCATATAGAATTGGAAAAAAATGCTAAACCAGTAGTGCAGCCTATTAGAAAGGTAGCTTTACCCTTGAGAGAAAAACTTAAAGAAAGTCTAGATGAACTAGTAAAACAAAAAATTATTGAAAAGGTGGAAGGTACCTCCGATTGGGTTAATGCGTTGGTAATTGTTAAAAAACAAAAAGATAAAATACGTATTTGTTTAGACCCAAAAGATTTAAATAAAACAATCAAGAGAGAATTTTGTAAAATTCCCACATTTGAAGAAATCACTAGTGAGTTGGCAGGATCAGTTCTTTTTAGTACGCTTGATGCTACTAGTGGATTTCACATGATCCCGTTAGATGCAGAAAGTTCAAATATTTGCACCTTTGGTACACCATTTGGAAGGTACAAATACTTAAGACTTCCGTATGGAATCAAATCAGCACCTGAGGTATTCCAAAAAAGGTTTGGTGATATGTTCAATGGAGAAGGGGTAAGAACTTACATTGATGATATCATTGTTTGGGGCAAGACTCCAGAGGAGCATGATAGAAGGTTGAAACATGTTTTAGATATTGCAAAGGCCAATAATGTCAAATTCAATCTCAATAAATGTAAATTTGGAAAGAAACAAATAAATTACATGGGTCATGTTATTTCATCACAAGGGGTACAACCAGATAATTCTAAAATTAAGGCTATTTCTGAAATGCCCAGACCTACCTGTAAGCAGGATGTGCAGCGCATACTTGGTATGTTAACATATATTAGCAAATTCATTGAAAATTTCTCAGATAAAACGGCTCCTTTGATGGATTTGTTGAAAAGGGATGTGGAATTTGTTTGGTTACAACAGCATGAAGAAGCTTTTAATAATTTCAAAAAACTTCTTACTAGCCAGCCAGTTTTACAATTTTTCGACATAAATAAAGAAACTGTTGTTTCAGTTGATTCTTCTCAGGCCGGATTAGGAGCTGTTCTTATACAAAATAATCTTCCGTGTGCTTATGCGTCACGAGCGTTAACAGAGACACAAACTCGTTATGCACAAATTGAAAAAGAATTGTTCGCAATATGTTTTGGTTTAGATAAATTCTACCAGTATGTTCTTGGCAAAAAAGTAGTCGTTGAAACTGATCACCTACCATTGGTCGCGATTTTTAAGAAACCATTGAATAAATGCCCCGCGAGGTTACAACGTATGTTGCTACACTTACAGAAATTTGATATAGATCTTCGGTACAAAAGAGGAAAATATCTTTATTTAGCTGATGCTTTGTCTAGAGCATATCTTAACGAATATTCTTGTAGTGAATTGGACGAGGATATTGAGTGTCATGTTTGTCTAGTAAATTTGGAATTAAATGCTACTCCTGAAAAAATTAATCAGTTTAAAATTGAAACAGAGAAAGATCATATTCTTAAAAACCTAAAGAATGTAATAATTAATGGATGGCCAAATTCAAATAAAAAATTGTCAGATGATATTAAAACCTATTTTTCGTACAAAGGTGTGTTAACTATAGTAGATAATCTTATTTTTAAAGGAAAGTGTTTGGTTGTTCCAAATTCACTAAGGAGTGAATTGATAAACCGTATTCATTATAGTCATTTAGGCGTTAATAAATGTGTCAAATTGGCTCAAGAGCATTTATTTTGGCCAGGCATGAGTAACCAAATTAGGCAGAAAATTTCTAATTGCCATGCATGCTTAACATTTGCAAATTCACAAAATAATGAACCTTTGAAACCACACGAAATTCCTAATATACCGTGGAGCAAAGTAGGTTGTGACATTTTTGAGATAAAAGGTAATAAATATCTACTTGTAATTGACTATTTCTCAAAATATGTAGAAATAGCGGATCTAAAAAATAACACATCAAGTACAGCTATTATTAATAATTTAAAATCAATATTTGCAAGGCATGGTATACCTCTTGTGGTTATTTCTGATGGAGGCCCTCAGTTTTCATCGTTTGAATTCAAACACTTTACAGTGCAGTGGGAATTTTCGCACATAAAATCATCACCTACATATGCTCAGTCAAATGGAATGTCTGAACGACATATTCAAACCGCGAAAAAAATGTTAAAGAAAATTGCACTTGATAATAAAGACATTAATATGGCTTTACTAATCTATAGATCAACCCCAATATTTGAAAATATTTCACCAGCAGAAATACTCATGTCGAGAAAAGTAAGATCAATTTTGCCACTAACTAATGATACATTGCAACCCAAAATAGCTCGAAGTTATAATGAAAGTGTTATTAAAGAAAGGCAGAGAGCACAAACCAAATATTATAATCGGAAAGGTTCTAGAAACTTAATTCCTATTCAAAGTGGTTCTACAGTTTATGTACAAACGAAACCAAATTCTATATGGACTTTTGGTACAATTTTAGAACGTGTAAGAAACAGGGTTTATAAAGTCCAATTAGAAAATGGTTCTGTTCTCTTTCGAAACAGAAAATTTCTGAAAATTGTAAATAAGGATAGTTTAGAAAACAACTCAACTCATGTTGGTAATTTTCCGATAGTTAATAGGAGTAAATGCTATATAAAGATGGATAATAATAATAGTGACGATAATTTAGGAGCTTCTTCAACTCAAAAAGGGGAGGATAGTGATAGTAGTGACTTAGATAATAGTTCCGAAAGTGTTCATTCTAAGGATGACATTGAAAATAACAGTTATTCAAGTAGAGACAATACTAATACTCCAGTAACCGATACAGTATCTGAACCTATTTCCTCAAATTCAAAATCTATGTTTCTAAATAGTAAAAAAGTAACTTCTTCTGGCAGAATTGTTAGAAAACCTAATAAGCTAAATTTGTAACTTTTCCATAATTTAGAAAGGGAGATGTGAGGTATACAGATACCGTACCGACAGTCGGAACAATAGACATAACACAACACATGTCAACCGCCAGATGTGCCATAGCGTTTTCATAAAGATTTATATTTAAAAATTATAATCATTACTTTTAATAAAAGCTTAGTGTAGTAACGAAGTAGCTTTTATTACAAAAACTAAGGCGGAAAAGGTAGAATCGCCTTGTAAAATTTAAATAAAAGTAATAATAAAAAAAGTGACTTAAAATTACCCTGGGCGACATCTCCCTCAACTTTTATAGTTGAGGATTTAGAAAAGAATAAAAAATTAGATTTAAAACAAAGTTATATTTTATTCTGCCACAGGAAATGAAAAAATTTGGGGAGAATTTGTACTTAGGTACTTAGCTTATGAATAGATTGTTTCCTGAAGAAGGTAGGTAGGTCTTGCCTCTACGAAGTCTTGAGAAGATCTCGAAGAAGATAGGTAGATAATCTTGATTTGTATTGCTGTATCCTGGTCTAGGGCGGTATCCTGGGGTTATATGTTTACCTAGGGGTTATATTCTTGCCTATATCCTAGGGTTGGGGTTATATCCTAGGGTTGGGGTTATATCCTAGAGTTGGGGTTATATCCTCGGGGCTGTGCTTACCTAGAAGTACAGGTGGATCAGGGATATATTGGAACTTGAATGTAATGGGCACATTATATTGGTCAGCTTTTCGGGTTAAAAAAAGGAAGGCAGTTATTTGAAAGTAAAAAATTGATTTAATTTACTGAAAGCTTTCCAACATGTCCCATGTTAAAACAGTAAAAAAGCAATTATCGGCTAAATTAAAAGAAATACTAATGATCTGAAAGAAACTAATTATAGCAAAAAGTTAGGTACTTATATGAAAAAAATATCGTGCTTGAGAAATATATGAAGCCGGCACTGGCGGTACGAAAGAATATTTTATAGGTTTACTGTTATAAAAATGTTATTTTATAATTAAAAAATTAGTCTGCAAGAGAAAAAGCTTGCAAATGTTTGCACAAAAGTAAAACAGTGAATTATAAAAGAATATTTAGTTTAAAACTACCATATTAGTATAAAAGAACAGTTTATGACCACGTGTTGAATTTAATTTCGTCTATCTCTGTAAAAAAATAAATAATGCATACAAAAATTATATCAGACAATACTTTAGAAGAAGCTTATTAATTATAAATTATGATTTTGAACTTACCACAGCAAAAGTATTGAGACACGAAAGGTACAAAACGATAAAAAAATGAGGTATTTCCTCGGAGAGAGTCGGTAGAGAGGGGTGTCCCTCGTGGCGTTGGAAAAAATGGAAGCGTCCGTTGGCAGACGTCAATTGTCTTATAGTCAGGGTTGAAGAATTTGGGATCACAGAACTATAATTGGAAGTGGCTGATGAGACGACGAGCGGTAATTAAAAGGATTTATTCTGTAAAATCGAAACAGGTCGATAGACATGTTACAAACTTACTCCGCTATATATGAAAACAGCACAAATTTTAAACTGACTAGGCATTATATAAAACGCGCATAACAAGTTAGTCAGTTTATTTTGTTCATTGTTTTTAACCGCTAGGAGATTTTATAGTTGTAGTAGAAGCTATACAGTGTTAAAAAAATGGCTTCTACAATGATTTACCTTGCCCTTCTCGATAAATTAATCAATGATCTGATTTAACCAAGACAGAAATTCTAAATAGTGGGGCATAGAAATAATTATTTTATTCGCCATAGATTAATAATATTTGGGTATAGCACAAAATTCTATTACGGTTTTGTTTGTAGATGTAAATATTGAATTGTTTCACAAACTGCCTAATGATAAGTACGCAGTCGATTTATGAAATAAATATTTTTTATATAAACGGTCTGTTATGGGCAGTCTGTATATAAACGGTCTGCGCGGTATATATACGGCGTCTTTTCACAAATTGACTGTAACATTATATATATATTGTAATGTTATGGAATAGCCTCAATGTTGGCACATAACAAGTTATATCTTTGGTAAAACAAGTTATTTAATATGAAAGTCTTATCGATTCACAATAATGAGACTTGTTTTATAAATAAGAAGTTCAATATTTATAGGTAGATGCTTTCTTCCATTCAAAACTCAAAGAGATATGTAAATAAGTTGATTTTAAGTCTGTTTAATCCATATTTATAGAAATAGTACAGTAAAACCAGAATATGAGTGATACATTTATTAGTTCATTAGATTGTTTGTAATTAGCTTTAAGATGTGTAAGTGGTACCAAAATGATTATTGTGGATTTCTAATCAAATAGTGAATTTTTTTTAAGTGAACTATGAAAGGTCAAAATCCTAAAAGAAAAAAAAATAAACTTTTGAATATTTTGACAAATGTCAAAATATAATGGACATCAACTTACCTGTTCTATAAAATAGGAACAGAATTGTTCGGAGTAGTTTGGTTTTAACCCTAGTAGGGTGATCATAGAAAAAAACCATTCCATTGTTGCTAGATTATCTCTGGTTGCTAGGAGACGAGAGAATGTTGAAAAAATTGAAAATAAGAGGAGAGGGTTTATCAGTTTTTGCTTGAAATGAGCAGATGCAGATTATGAAGTCCTGAGAATAGATTATTTCTAATACCAATTTACTAGTCCTATGATAATTTGTGAATCCAGATTTTAACATACATAATCTAAGAATGATTTAGATTATCCAGTAGCTGAAACCTCAATATTTGACGATCATGAGGCATACCTGAAAGAAAACACACACACACAAGATTAACAGGTATCAACTATAAAATATTTTGCAAAATATTCACCATAAGTACGTACAATTTTGATATTTTGGCCAAAGTATATGATAAACATGAACATTAAGTAAATTCACCTAACATTTTTGAGACTTTCTCAACAGCTGATGAAAGGCTGTCAATATTTAAAGAAAGGCTTTAAATTATTAATTCCGGGAATTATTATTAATTTAGTTAGTTATTTATTTGTAATATAATTAGTATGTATTATTTGATTTCGAAATACGTGTTGTTGTATTTTCATTTTGTAAATTAAATTATTAACATAACCTCTGAAAAAGGTTTGAAAATACAACACACATTTCAAAATTATCACTGTTTTGAGCTCATAAGATGGTTTTCTGTTACTTACTAAATAGTTTTACATGATAAAACTTAATAGACTTACCTGATGTTTGAAGTCACACAACAAGTGCAATTTGTGTAGGTGACATAATATCGTGTGAATTTAATAATCATTATTTATAAATGTATTTTATGTTATTTCTTATGTATTCCAAGAACATATAAAATCACACCATTAATCACCATTAATATATAACTTTCTTTGAAACACTAGATTTGTTTTACTATAAATAACTTGTCTTTTCTTCTTTTTTGTCTCACTAATAAACATTACACCATAACCATAGAACAGCTAACCACAAATTTCGGTCAAGGTCAAACCTTTTCGAGGAACTATGGAGGGTAAAGAACTCATGCTACAGGATGACAAAACTGAAACACGACCCAAAATGAGATCGTAAGATTGTTGTAATAAGGGAATTGTCATAGTTTGTTTCTAAAGATAACAAGGCAAGTACTTGTAAACGATAAATAAATATTGTCTTTGGTACTTGACACATTTATTGTCGTCATAGCATCAAGGACTGGCGCCCAGCGGGAAATTTAAAATATAATATCTAACAATTACACATCCACAATACCCAAACGCAACAATATATATATTAACCGAAAGGGTTCATTTTAACATCGAACAACACGACTGCCATATTCCAGCGTGGTCATTTAGTTGAATTCTCATTGTGTTGAGGTAAGTCATCACTTCCATTATTTTCTTAGAAGGAAATGTTGATAGTTTTTTGCAGATTTTTTTATGAAGAATTTTTTATAGTCAAGGTTAATCCTTTTAGAGTTCTTCCATTGGATAGTCAGACTCGTTGGTTGGCTCATTGGCTTTATTTGGTAGAGACAACTAGGGCTGTATGTTGGACTTCTAATTGGACTAGTTGGAACTTGGATGCTGACACTACATAGCGGGTCTCTAGTTGAGATTACCGGTGATCTCTGTTCTCACTACTTCACATTACTTTGACTTTAGTTTACCAGATTTGACACTTTGTTTGTGGAACTAGGTTGGCTGGAACCCAACTTCAGTTCATAGTGATTGCGCCCGATATTGACAATTTGATAATAAACCCGGACTCGACTGTTTAGTTTGGCTGAAACCCAAACTGAACAACCTTTACGTTTGTAATTTTGTATCATTAAGTTAGTAGAACTGAATAGATACTTTTTCATTTTTTTATTATGGTTATTAGGTACAAAAACAAAAAAAGGGTGTTAAACAAAACTTGCTGTAAAGCTTGTATGATCATACATCGCTAAACAAAATAGGTATTGTTTGATATTTGAAATATTAATTACAACTAAGTCTATAGTTATAATATTTTACTTTTGTTGAACCCTACTACGGATTAATAATAGTAGATAGATAGATAGCTTTATTGACGTCCATAAATAAAGTACATAGTCATAATTTTACAATTTCACATTGGATAATATGATATAAAATCTACAATACCTGTATAAAAAACTTCAAAATGCATATAATAATTTGGGTTGATTTTGTTACAAACATATTAAAAATAATGTAAACGAAAAATTTAATACAAAAACTTAAAAAACATGTTACTCAATTAACAAATCAATGAACTTAATAAATGAAACTATTGAACAAAATTGGTGAATAAAACTAATGAACAAAACTAATGAACTCATCGACACTGTAAAAACAGTTAGCCTGAAGAAAATCTTTTACAAGCGAATGCAATTTTCTCCGTGTATACTTTTTAAAATTACTATTGGTGTATTTCTGTAGTTTGTTGTACAATCTCACATCACATTTATTATTTTCTGAAACGTGTAATTTAGATTTCAAGGGTAATAAACTCATTGCGTTCCTTGTGTCGTAATTATGAACATCAGAGTGAGAAACCAACGCATCCTTGGATGGATGTATAAGATTGTCTGTTAAATATACACACAAGGGAGCGGAAGAATCTCGAATTTTTTAAAGAGAGGACGACACGTGGCATCATAATCCGCGTTATCGATTGTGCGAATTGCTGCCTTCTGCAATGAAAAAATTTTGTTCGCTGATGAACTGTTACCCCACAAAAGAACACCGTAATTTAGTACATTGTGGATAGTTGCAAAATACACTGATCTTATAACTTGCCTATTCAGAGAATAACTAAGTTGTCTCAGTGCGAACAGCTGAGAAGATAATTTATATGCCAAAGTATTAATTTGAGGAGTCCAATGTAATCGTGTATCAAATGTGTTGCCCAAGAGCTTCACTGGTTCTGATGCACATATTCGTTTATTTGAAGTAAACGTAATCTGCTGTGTTTTTTGTTTATTCAGCTTCAGCTCATTACTTGAGAACCATTCTTCCATAGCAGAGATGCATTCGCTTGTGTCAGACTCCTCGTTAGCTACGAAAGAAGTATCATCCGCGAACTGTAGACAACTGCCAGACTGTAAATTGACTGAAAGATCGTTCACATGTATTAGAAACAACAGAGGGCCCAATACAGAACCCTGTGGTACTCCCCTGTGAATGGGTAATAGATCCGAATCTACATTATTGCAGCTAACATATTGCTTACGGTTTGTCAGATAAGATGAAAAAGATTTAACTGATTCTGTCTAATGCCGTAAAACTCTAATGTATCTGATAGTATATTGATATTCATACAGTCAAAGGCCTTGGTGAGGTCACACAACACAACGTTAGTATCGTTGTCCTCGCCAAGGCCCTCCACTACTGTATCAATGATGGCAAGTATAGCATTTACGGTGGATTTGTTTTTGCGGAATCCGAATTGTGAATCAGCAAGGATGTTTTTCGATTCCAAATAACACACAAGCCTCTCCTTCAAAATTATTTCAAATACCTTTCCAATGACAGGTACTATGGAAATAGGTCTGTAATTATCGGGAATATTAGTATCACCCGTTTTGGTATAACTTTACTGATTTTCAAAGCATCGGGCCATGATCCCTCAACGATACACTTATTATAAAGAACACTCAGCGGTTCTGCTAGACAGTCACTAGCAGATTTTAGCATGGCACTATTCATACCGTAATAATCAATGCATGATGAATTTTTAAGTTGAAGAATGGCTTCTCTAACGTCACTTCCAATAATCGGCCCCAGCAAAAATGATGTAGATGGCTCTCGCATATTTTTCAAAAAATCAGAGAAGTTGATATTCGGACTGTTGATGGTACCTATAACTGATTCTGCTACGGATGTAAAAAACTTATTTAGATCTTCCGGAGGAATGTCTGGAGCTCGGGCAGAGTGGAAATTCCTATTACCACCTCACTCCATATTAACTATATTCCATATTGTTTTATTTTTGCTGTCAGAGGAACTAATTTTGTGAGTGTAAAAATTACGTTTTTCTTTTCTGATAATTTGCTTATATTTTCTACGTAAATTGCAATACGAACTCCAGTCATCCATAGAATTACTCTGATTAAAAATAGATTTCTTGCGGAATACATCTTTTCTCAATTTACGCAGATCTTTATTAAACCACCCCGAACACCTTCTTTTTCCTGAAAAAGTTTTTATGGGGAAACACGAATCGACAAAATGTGTCATAATGTCTAAAATTATTTTACAGGTGTCAGATGAGTTAATTTCCTCCAACTCTAGCTCATGCCAGTCAATTTCTCGCAAATGATTCGCAAAATTACTGATTCCATTTTCAGTTATAAACTTTTTTTATAAGGAGCTGTATCAATATTTTTTCAAGTTGATTCAATAATCAGATAAACACTAATATGATCAGCAATAGCTGTATCAAAAATTCCTGTTTCCAAGCAGTCAGGACTAATGTTTGAAATAACATTATCAAGGCATGATCTAGAGTTTGAGGAGAGTAAAATTATTAATAAAATGTCTAAGATTATATGTGGATAAAATGTTCCTTATATATCTCTAACGTGTTCAGTATTTCCATTCAAATCCAAATTAAAATCCCCAACTATACTAATATTTTTATATTTACGGGAAAAACTGAACAATAAATCAAAAAGTTTTTCTTTAAAAACCCTCATATCTTCAGTAGATGAAGATCTATAAACAGTAACAATAATGCTATTCGAATTAATAATTTCCGCCGCACAGAATTCTGCGTGTTTGGCAATACAAAAACTTGAGCAATCAACAGATTTAAGATTAATCTTTTTGCTCGAAAATATGGCAACTCCACCATGTTGGTTGAAATCACGACAAAATGATGATATTAAATCATAATTGGCAATACTAACAGATGACAAATTATTTTTGGTGAGCCAGTGCTCGGAAAAGCAGATAACATCAAATTTATAGTCCACTAACAAACCATGTATATCATTTACCTTGTTGGCCAAACTTTGTACATTAATATGCAATACTGAACAGTTTGGAGATTTAGACAAATAAGTTTCTAGCATATCAAATGGCTCCTCTACTGTTGGAAGTGTGGAGTCTTCTTGATGGAAAAAACTTGTTAATTAACACAAGAGTTCCAACCAATATATTTGCTCTTTTATGTTGATCGTTGGCAGGTCTTTTTTTCTGAGCAGGCAAATTTTGTTGATGTGGTTGAATATCTTTATTGAGGTTAATAACTGAATTGCAGATACTACTAGCTTCGGCATTACAAACAGCAGCTGCAACTGTAGCTTTTGATATTTTATTACCCCTGTGTCTGCTGTCAGTGCTGGAGGCAGATTTATGTAGAACAGATTTTTTTGAAGCTGCGGTATTATTTGCTGGTTTATCCTGTTTCAACAGTACAATTTGTTCGGAGAGCGCCTTTATAGCTAAGGATTGATTTTCGATAATTAGTTCTTTATCTCGGATAATTCTCTCCAAATAGGATATTCTTATAGCATCAACATTAATATTATCGGTAGCGCACTTCATTGGGGCGTTTTTAGTAACAGATGCTTTCAAATTATCGCAATTTACTTCACCACAACATATTGACGTATCATTATCTAGAATTTCAATATTCAGTATTTTTAGACAACTTTTATGAGACACTACGCCACAACGAATGCACTTAATTCCCGTTGTAGCAGTTCTGAAACATCTTTTGCAGACAGGATCCTTAATTTTATTTGGTTCAGACATAATTGGAGCAAAATCAATGAATTTATGAATATAGATGTATACGACTGGAGGAATAAGTCTCCAACCTTCTTCGTAAAAAGACACAAAACAATGAATGATATGGAATATTCAGTACATGAATTTATTGATTTGAGATTAAAAACTTGAAGTTAGTACTTGCCAACATTCACAGGGTGGTCTTATACGTTATATAACTCACTACACTACTTTACAGAAATTAAAATCACTTACAAACACATGATAAGCAAATTTATTTACGGAGCTGTGTAGATGATATGTGGGCTGGAGGACTTTCTACCAACCAATAATACCATACCATACCATACCATTTATTGACCAAATATAATATATTTACATAAGAAAGTACGTCTAGGTCCTAAATATATGAAAACACAGTATACAAACATGTATCTATAGGTCGTTTACACAATAACTAAAAATCATATTGAAATGTTTAAAATTTTTTGAAAAATTGACTTACACTACTTTAAAATACAATTACAAAATAACATAGAACACGTATGCTATATGAAATTTTGACTGGATGACCACACATTAAATCTTTTAAAAAATAATGAAATAAAATAATTAGGCACCAGGCAACCAAGGTGTGAAATATGTCATGTATATTTAACTATTAAGCACATACTAGTGGAATGCGTTAAGTACTCGATAGTCCGGCAAACAATAGGTCTTAGTAATGACATTAAAACATGTTTGAACAATGATATAAGTAACATTAAGAAGCTACTTGATTTTCTACATCAAACGAAATTGATAAAACAACTATAAACTAAATGCAGAACTGAATATTTTCACCGTTCGTTAAAATAGTTAATGGGCTAATGACCATAGAAGTCGATGCCCTATCTCAAAAAAAAACAATAATAATAATAATAATAATAATGATGATAATAATAATAATAATAATAATAACCCGTGGGGGTACTGGTCCCCTATCGGGCGCTTCCCCAGGTGGTGGATCGGGGAATGCCTTTTGGATATAGAAGGTATCGAGGAAATTAAATACCTCGGAGCGAACCAAAACCAATTAGTTTCAGGACACGACGGTCTCCATGTAAGGAGCGGTACTCCGACAGCGTCTGTTCTCCATGTAAGGAGCGGCTGAATCAGCACCTGGCAGTAGGTCTAAAATGCGACAATCACGATGTCGAATTGTAAAACAAGATTACCCCAGGTGGGTAGAGCTAAATGCTCAGAATCCCACACTGCTTGTGTACCTAGTACATCGGCTGTCTGCTCCACGGATTCTGGGGGGAGCAATAATTCGAGTGTAAATTCCGGGATCTTAAATCTCAGGAATCGTCAGGTGAATCGACATTGCAACACCTTAAACTCTTGTCGCGTTCAAGTTGGTGCTAGAAGGGCTTGTTCGAAAAATGATTTACCTTCTTCCTCGGTTAGCGGTAGGCGCAGCGTGACACCGAGTAGGGCTACTGCGAACCACACTCAGGGGGAAAACAACATCGATCCTCCGCCACCGGCTTCTGATGTTTCTGGAGTGACGCAAGTCGGCACATCTACGACCACAAAAGCCGGAAAGCCCAGGAAGCGCATGAAGTGGACTATCGAGCTAAACTCATTCATTATGCGCTCCTACTTTAAAATCACGAATATGGAAACTGATATGACGACATACAGATACGCCCTCCACCGTGCATTCGTTGAACATTTTCCAGAATTTCACCATCTCACGGAACAGCGTATTGCTGACCAACGTCGAAGTATTGTGAAAAACAATCTACTACCCGGTCCGACGTTGCAACAAATTTGAGGTGAAGTCCTTCTTGACCTTCAAGATGGCGAGAATGACATAATTACCGATCAGGATACACATAAATCGGAGAATGCACAAGGAGACCACAATGGCGTTGAGGAAATAAACAATGATTGCGACAAAACCACCGATAATGACTATATTACCGAACTTTGTAAAGCACTAGCGGAATTTAATGGCACCAACCCAATACACCGGCCAAAACTACCCAAGCTTCGAACCAATAAGAGCACTAACAGCATACTAGCAGCTGTGAACTTACTACTGCAGAACTATGCTAAAGACTGCGAAGCGCTGGAACAACTTCACACTCTCATCTATTGTGGAGCGGTAGCAGTGATTCGAAGTCACAATCAACAGATCCAATCCCCTAAGAACAATCGAGGTAAAGACTACAAACAGCTCAAGCCTTGGTGGCAACGCCGGCTGGAAAAGTCCATTAATGACATCAGAAGGGAATTGGGGCAGCTTACAGAATTTAAAAACAACTTGAAACCGTCTAGGCGCTTAACAAACAGAGTGAGGAAGATCTATCGAAGAATCAACACTTATACAGGTCACCCACAACATAAACAACATGTATGTGAATATATCGATTCACTCAGGCAAAAGTTAAAGACAAAATCAAAACGTTTGTCACGATATGTCAAGTGCACGAAAAGGAAACAACAGAACTACTTATTCAATAACAATCAGAAGTTATTTTACAGGCAACTAAGCGGTACTGTAAACAATCACAACCAAAGTCTCCCAGATAAAGATGAGCTAACGGAGTACTGGTCTTCTTTATGGTCGAACCCTATCGAACATAAATCCAACGCTCACTGGATTAGAACTGAGGAGGAGAAAATTAACATTGAACCAATGCCTTTCGTTAACTTGACAACAAGCGAGGTAACCGAAGCTATAAAAAGCACCAGTAGTTGGAAGACACCAGGAGTTGACAATGTCCAAAACTTCTGGTATAAGAAGTTTGACAGTCTGCATGAAGCAATGGCAAGATCATTTACACATATTCTGCAGCATCCAGAAGATACACCACCATTTCTGACACTGGGTTCGACCCACTTGCTTCCCAAAACGCATCAAACTCACGATCCTACGCAGTATAGACCTATAACATACCTTCCAACTATATATAAAATATTAACGTATTGCATTACTAACCGTATTTACAGACATGCCGATCAAAACAACATTTTGTCGGAAGAACAAAAAGTGTGCAGACGAGATCACCAAGGCTGCAAAGAGCAACTCATCATCGATTCGGTAATACTAAAACAGGCGCAGAAGGAACAGCGCAACATCTACACGGCTTTCGTAGATTATAGGAAAGCATTTGATAGCGTTCCACATTCCTGGCTTGTTAAAGTGTTGCAAATTTACAAAGTACACCCCACTCTTGTTACTTTTCTTGAATCATCGATGAAGCACTGGCGAACGAACCTTCATTTACAAATAAATGGTCAATACCTCGAAACTGATGAAATTTCTATCCGTAGGGGGATCTTCCAAGGCGACTCCCTGAGTCCACTTTGGTTTTGTTTGGCAATGAATCCACTCTCCAATCTACTTAACGATACGGATTACGGCTTTAAAATCAAGGCCAACAGAAACACTAGCTGCACTGTTTCCCACCTTTTATACATGGATGACATCAAAATATACGCATCAAACCAGCGTCAAATTCAACATTTACTTAATATTACTGAAAAATTTTCCAGTGATATACAAATGGGATTTGGATTAGACAAGTGCAAAACCTTAAATATCGAGAAGGGTCAAATCGTTAACGGAGATGTATTACTACCTAATGGGAACATTATAAATGCCATGCAAAATGGTGAAACCTACAAATATCTAGGATTTCAGCAAGCTAAGCTACTTGACCAGAAGCAAGCAGAAACCAAAATTCGAGGACAGTTCACTCAAAGGATAACTGCTTTATTGAAATCCCAGTTGAACGCAGGAAATCTCGCCAAAGCAATTAACACCTACGCCATACCGATCCTGACATACTCATTTAGAATTCTGAAGTGGACAAAAACAGAACTGGAAGATATTCAAAGAACAACGCGAACCATGATGACCAAACACAAATGTCACCACCCGACATCATCAGTTATTAGGACCACATTGCCAAGAAAAGAGGGAGGGAGAGCTTTAACGGACATAGTTAATTTACATTATAATCAAATATCTAAACTCCAAAAGTTCTTCATTGACAAGGCTCAAACATCTAAATTGCATGAGCTGGTCGCGAAAGCAGATAAAAACTATTCCCCCTTGGATCTTGTAAACCCTGAAAAAAAACTTGAAATCGTTACAAACTCTGACAAACAGGCGGAGTGGGCCCAGAAAGCGCTTCATGGTCGACATCATCACGACCTCAATCAACCATATATCGACAAGGAAGCATCAAATAAGTGGCTCTCTGATGGAACATTGTTTCCAGAAACAGAAGGATTTATGATGGCGATCCAAGACCAAGTAATTAATACCAACAATTACAAGAAATTTGTTATAAGAGATCCAAACATCGTGTCGGACAAGTGCAGAAGGTGTCAACAAACAACAGAGACGATACAACACATTACGTCGGGATGTTCAGCCATAGCTAACATTGATTACCTACGCAGACACAATCAACTGTGCAACATCATTCATCAGAAGTTGGCCAACAAATTTGGATTAGTTAACACCTACACGCCTTATTACAAGTACCATCCGCATGCAGTTCTAGAGAACGCTGATTTTAGACTATACTACGATAGGTCAATTATCACCGATAGACGGGTGACGAATAACCGGCCTGATATTGTAGTTGTGGATAAAAAAGCTAACTCGGTTCTTCTAGTGGATGTTGCTGTAACCAATAACAATAATATGTTAGACAAATACAACGAGAAAATTGCAAAATACACCGATCTTGCAATTGAGGTAGGGCAGATGTGGCAAGCAGAGAAAGTAGAGGTGGTGCCGGTCATCGTTTCATCTACGGGACTAATCCCCAAAACTCTACAAGACAGCCTCACCAAACTAGGTCTCCACAAAAACACATACATCGATCTGCAGAAGGCTGCAATTTTGAATACTTGTCACACTGTCCGTAAATTTCTAAATATGTAACTAGTGTGCCTAATCCCATTTGCGTTTACACACGCTCGGGATAGGTGAATATTACCAGCAAGAGCTGAGCAAGAGTAACTTGAGTTGAAAATAATAATAATAATATTAGATCTCATACAGGAGGACGAACAAAACACATATGAAAATCGTCTACACAAACCAGCAATGGTTCGCGCAAAAGCATTAATATTAGAATTCCTACCAACTATAGAACTTCACACCTTTATAGACGATGAATACGAGCCCTGGAAAATCCAAACTCCAAAAATATACATAGATTGTCTTAAATATAACAAAATTGACACCCCCAAGGAAATAATACAAAACGAAGTACAAAACATATTATTCAACCATGACAATCCACTAGAAATATACACAGATGGCTCTAAGACCGAACAAGGTGTGGGATGAGCGATCATCACTGAACAAGAGACTTATAAATGGGGATCCAAGAACTTCACCACCATATATTACGCAGAGATGTACGCAATTCTTCAGGCCCTGAAGTATACAGAAAACAACGGATTGGAAAATGTGGCAATTTGTACAGACTCATTAAGCTCATTGCAGTCAATAAAAAAACAATATGAACAAGAACCAGTTACCAAAACCATCTTAAGCATGCTGCAGCGATTAACAGACAAAGGAACGAAAATTATTTTTATTTGGGTACCAAGTCATTGTGGTATAAAAGGTAACGAAATAGCTGACAAAGCGGCCAAAGAAGCTGCTACATCTGGGAATATAGACATAATAAAATACAGCCTTGGAGACATTGAGCACTACATAAGGAACAAAATCACGGAACAGTGGCAAAATGACTGGAACGGTACTTGTACCGGATTAAAACAAATAAAACTCAGGGTGGAAATGACGCCAACAATGAACCAGATGAAAACAAGGAAGGAACAGGTCATACTGACAAGACTACGGATAGGTCACACACATCTGACTTCTTCCCACCTCCTATTAGGGACACGCCCTGCACAATGCGAGATATGCCATACTCCCGTCACTGTGAAACATATTATTACTGACTGCCCGAAATATGAAAACCAAAGAAAAAACAAACATCTACCAACTGATTTTAAGAGATGCTTAACAGAACATACACACCAGGAAAGTATATTAAACTTTATGAAGACAATAGGATTATACCATAAGCTGTAGAAAAAAAAAGAGATAAGATCCGAAATTATTATAAGGCTAATGACCTAGAAGTCGAAGCCAAAGTAAAGAGAAAAAAAATAAATAATAATAATAACAATAATAATAATAATAATTATAATAACGTCCGTGGGGGTACTGGTCCCCTATCGGGCGCTTCCCCAGGTGGTGGATCGGGGAATGCCTTTTAGATATAGAAGGTATCGAGGAAATCAAATACCTCGGAGCGAACCAAAACCAGTTAGTTTCAGGACACGACGGTCTCCATGTAAGGAGCGGTACTCCGACAGCGTCTGTTCTCCATGTAAGGAGCGGCTGAATCAGCACCTGGCAGTAGGTCTAAAATGCGACAATCACGATGTCGAATTGTAAAACTAGATTACCCCAGGTGGGTAGAGCTAAATGCTCAGAATCCCACACTGCTAGTGTACCTAGTACATCGGCTGTCTGCTCCACGGATTCTGGGGGGAGCAATAATTCGATTGTAAATTCCGGGACCTTAAATCTCAGGAATCGTCAGGTGAATCGACATTGCAACACCTTAAACTCTTGTCGCGTTCAATTTGGTGCTAGAAGGGCTTGTTCGAAAAATGATTTACGTTCTTCCTCGGTTAGCGGTAGGCGCAGCGTGACACCGAGTAGGGCTACTGCGAACCACACTCAGGGGGAAAACAACATCGATCCTCCGCCACCGGCTTCTGATGTTTCTGGAGTGACGCAAGTCGGCACATCTACGACCACAAAAGCCGGAAAGCCCAGGAAGCGCATGAAGTGGACTATCGAGCTAAACTCATTCATTATGCGCTCCTACTTTGAAATCACCAAGATGGAAACTGATATGACGACATACAGATACGCCCTCCACCGTGCATTCCTTGAACATTTTCCAGAATTTCATCATCTCACGGAACAGCGTATTGCTGACCAACGTCGAAGTATTGTGAGAAACAATCTACTACCCGGCCCGACGTTGCAACAAATTCGAGGTGAAGTCCTTCTTGACCTTCAAGATGGAGAGAATGACATAATTACCGATCAGGATACACATGAATCGGAGAATGCACAAGGAGACCACAATGGCGTTGAGGAAATAAACAATGATTGCGACAAAACCACCGATAATGACTATAATACCGAACTTTGTAAAGCACTAGCGGAATTTAATGGCACCAACCCAATACACCGGCCAAAACTACCCAAGCTTCGAACCAATAAGAGCACTAACAGCATACTAGCAGCTGTGAACTTACTACTGCAGAACTATGCTAAAGACTGCGAAGCGCTGGAACAACTTCACACTCTCATCTATTGTGGAGCGGTAGCAGTGATTCGAAGTCACAATCAACAGATCCAATCCCCTAAGAACAATCGAGGTAAAGACTACAAACAGCTCAAGCCTTGCTGGCAACGCCGGCTGGAAAAGTCCATTGATGACATCAGAAGGGAATTGGGGCAGCTTACAGAATTTAAAAACAACTTGAAACCGTCTAGGCGCTTAACAAACAGAGTGAGGAAGATCTATCGAAGAATCAACACTTATACAGGTCACCCACAACATAAACAACATGTATGTGAATATAGCGATTCACTCAGGCAAAAGTTAAAGGCAAAATCAAAACGTTTGTCACGATATGTCAAGTGCACGAAAAGGAAACAACAGAACTACTTATTCAATAACAATCAGAAGTTATTTTACAGGCAACTAAGCGGTACTGTAAACAATCACAACCAAAGTCTCCCAGATAAAGATGAGCTAACGGAGTACTGGTCTTCTTCATGGTCGAACCCTATCGAACATAAATCCAACGCTCACTGGATAAGAACTGAGGAGGAAAAAATAAACATTTAACCAATGCCTTTCGTTAACTTGACAACAAGCGAGGTAACCGAAGCTATAAAGAGCACCAGTAGTTGGAAGACACCAGGAGTTGACAATGTCCAAAACTTCTGGTATAAGAAGTTTGACAGTCTGCATGAAGCAATGGCAACATCATTTTCACATATTCTGCAACATCCAGAAGATACTCCACCATTTCTGACACTGGGTTCGACCCACTTGCTTCCCAAAACGCATCAAACTCACGATCCTACGCAGTATAGACCTATAACATGCCTTCCAACTATATATAAAATATTAACGTCTTGCATTACTAACCGTATTTACAGACATGCGGATCATAACAACATCTTGTCGGAAGATCAGAAAGGGTGCAGACGAGATCACCAAGGCTGCAAAGAACAACTCATCATCGATTCGGTAACACTAAAACAGGCGCAGAAGGAACAGCGCAACATCTACACGGCTTTCGTAGATTATAGAAAAGCATTTGATAGCGTTCCACATTCCTGGCTTGTTAAAGTGTTGCAAATTTACAAATTACACCCCACTCTTGTTACTTTTCTTGAATCATCGATGAAGCACTGGCGAACGAACCTTCATTTACAAATAAATGGTCAATACCTCGAAACTGATGAAATTTCTATCCGTAGGGGGATCTTCCAGGGCGACTCCCTGAGTCCACTTTGGTTTTGTTTGGCAATGAATCCACTTTCCAAGCTACTTAACGATACGGATTACGGCTTTAAAATCAAAGCCAACAGGAACACTAGCTGCACTGTTTCCCACCTTTTATATATGGATGACATCAAAATATACGCATCAAACCAGCGTCAAATTCAACATTTACTTAATATCACTGAAAATTTTTCCAGTGATATACAAATGGGATTTGGATTAGACAAGTGCAAAACCTTGAATATCGAGAAGGGTAAAATCGTTAACGGAGATGTGTTACTACCTAATGGGAACATTATAAATGCCATGCAAAATGGTGAAACCTACAAATATCTAGGATTTCAGCAAGCTAAGCTACTAGACCAGAAGCAAGCAAAAACCAAAATTCGAGGACAGTTCACTCAAAGGATAACTGCTTTATTGAAATCCCAGTTGAACGCAGGAAATCTTGCCAAAGCAATTAACACCTACGCCATACCGGTCCTGACATACTCATTTGGAATTCTGAAGTGGACAAAAACAGATCTGGAAGATATTCAAAGAACAACGCGAACCATGATGACCAAACACAAATGTCACCACCCGACATCATCAGTTATTAGGACCACACTACCAAGAAAAGAGGGAGGGAGAGCTCTAACGGACATAGTTAATTTACATTACAAACAAATATCTAAACTCCAACAGTTCTTCATTGGCAAGGCTCAAATATCTAAATTGCATGAGCTGGTCGCGAAAGCAGATAAAAACTATTCCCCCTTAGATCTTGTAAACCCTGATAATAAACTTGAAATCGTTACAGACTCTGACAAACAGGCGGAGTGGGCCCAGAAAGCGCTTCATGGTCGACATCATCACGACCTCAATCAACCATATATCGACAAGGAAGCATCAAATAAGTGGCTCTCTGATGGAACATTGTTTCCAGAAACAGAAGGATTTATGATGGCGATCCAAGACCAAGTTATTAATACCAACAATTACAAGAAATTTGTTATCAGAGATCCAAACATCGTGTCGGACAAGTGCAGAAGGTGTCAACAAACAACAGAGACGATACAACACATTACGTCGGGATGTTCAGCCATAGCTAACATTGATTACCTACGCAGGCGCAACCAACTGTGCAACATCATTCATCAGAAGTTGGCCAACAAATTTGGATTAGTTAACACTTACACGCCTTATTACAAGTACCATCCTCATGCAGTTCTAGAGAATGCTGATTTTAGACTATACTACGATAGGTCAATTATCACCGATAGACGGGTGACGAATAACCGGCCTGATATTGTAGTTGTGGATAAAAAAGCTAACTCGGTTCTTCTAGTGGATGTTGCTGTACCCAATAACAACAATATGTTAGACAAATACAACGAGAAAATTGCAAAATACACCGATCTTGCAATTGAGGTAGGACAGATGTGGCATGCAGAGAGGGTAGAGGTGGTGCCGGTCATCGTTTCATCTACGGGACTAATCCCCAAAACTCTACAAGACAGCCTCACCAAACTAGGTCTTCACAAAAACACATACATCGATCTGCAGAAGGCTGCAATTTTGAATACTTGTCACACTGTCCGTAAATTTCTAAATATGTAACTGCTGTGCCTAATCCCATTTGCGTTTACAAACGCTCGGGATAGGTGAACATTACCAGCAAAAGCTGAGCAAGAGTACACTTGAATTGGAAATAATAATAATAATAATAATAATAATAATAATAATAATAATAACCCGTGGGGGTACTGGTCCTCTATCGGGCGCTTCCCTAGGTGGTGGATCGGGGAATGCCTTTTAGATATAGAAGGTATCGAGGAAATTAAATACCTCGGAGCGAACCAAAACCAGTTAGTTTCAGGACACGACGGTCTCCATGTAAGGAGCGGTACTCCGACAGCGTCTGTTCTCTATGTAAGGAGCGGCTGAATCAACACCTGGCAGTAGGTCTAAAATGCGACAATCACGATGTCGAATTGTAAAACTAGATTACCCCAGGTGGGTAGAGCTAAATGCTCAGAATCCCACACTGCTAGTGTACCTAGTACATCGGCTGTCTGCTCCACGGATTCTGGGGGGAGCAATAATTCGATTGTAAATTCCGGGACCTTAAATCTCAGGAATCGTCAGGTGAATCGACATTGCAACACCTTAAACTCTTGTCGCGTTCAAGTTGGTGCTAGAAGGGCTTGTTCGAAAAATGATTTACCTTCTTCCTCGGTTAGCGGTAGGCGCAGCGTGACACCGAGTAGGGCTACTGCGAACCACACTCAGGGGGAAAACAACATCGATCCTCCGCCACCGGCTTCTGATGTTTCTGGAGTGACGCAAGTCGGCACATCTACGACCACAAAAGCCGGAAAGCCCAGGAAGCGCATGAAGTGGACTATCGAGCTAAACTCATTCATTATGCGCTCCTACTTTAAAATCACCAAGATGGAAACTGATATGACGACATACAGATACGCCCTCCACCGTGCATTCATTGAACATTTTCCAGAATTTCACCATCTCACGGAACAGCGTATTGCTGACCAACGTCGAAGTATTGTGAGAAACAATCTACTACCCGGTCCGACGTTGCAACAAATTCGAGGTGAAGTCCTTCTTGACCTTCAAGATGGAGAGAATGACATAATTACCGACCAGGATACACATAAATCGGAGAATGCACAAGGAGACCACGATGGCGTTGAGGAGATAAACAATGATTGCGACAAAACCACCGATAATGACTATAATACCGAACTTTGTAAAGCACTAGCGGAATTTAATGGCACCAACCCAATACACCGGCCAAAACTACCCAAGCTTCGAACCAATAAGAGCACTAACAGCATACTAGCAGCTGTGAACTTACTACTGCAGAACCATGCTAAAGACTGCGAAGCGCTGGAACAACTTCACACTCTCATCTATTGTGGAGCGGTAGCAGTGCTTCGAAGTCACAATCAACAAATCCAATCCCCAAAGAACAATGGGGGTAAAGACTACAAACAGCTCAAGCCTTGGTGGCAACGCCGGCTGGAAAAGTCCATTGATGACATCAGAAGGGAATTGGGGCAGCTAACAGAGTTTAAAAACAACTTGAAACCGTCTAGGCGCTTAACAAACAGAGTGAGAAAGATCTATAGAAAAATCAAAACTTTTACAGGTCACCCACAACATAAACAACATGTATGTGAATATATGGATTCACTCAGGCAAAAGTTAAAGGCAAAATCCAAACGTTTGTCACGATATGTCAAGTGCACGAAAAGGAAACAACAAAACTACTTATTCAATAACAATCAGAAGTTATTTTACAGGCAACTAAGCGGTACAGTAAACAATCACAACCAAAGTCTCCCAGATAAAGATGAGCTAACGGAGTACTGGTCTTCTTTATGGTCGAACCCTATCGAACATAAATCCAACGCTCACTGGATAAGAACTGAGGAGGAAAAAATTAACATTGAACCAATGCCTTTCGTTAACTTGACAACAAGCGAGGTAACCGAAGCTATAAAGAGCACCAGTAATTGGAAGACACCAGGAGTTGACCATGTCCAAAACTTCTGGTATAAGAAGTTTGACAGTCTGCATGAAGCAATGGCAACATCATTTTCACATATTCTGCAACATCCAGAAGATACACCACCATTTCTGACACTGGGTTCGACCCACTTGCTTCCCAAAACGCATCAAACTCACGATCCTACGCAGTATAGACCTATAACATGCCTTCCAACTATATATAAAATATTAACGTCTTGCATTACTAACCGTATTTACAGACATGCGGATCATAACAACATCTTGTCGGAAGAACAGAAAGGGTGCAGACGAGATCACCAAGGCTGCAAAGAACAACTCATCATCGATTCGGTAATACTAAAACAGGCGCAGAAGGAACAGCGCAACATCTACACGGCTTTCGTAGATTATAGGAAAGCATTTGATAGCGTTCCACATTCCTGGCTTGTTAAAGTTTTGCAAATTTACAAAGTACACCCCATTCTTGTTACTTTTCTTGAATCATCGATGAAGCACTGGCGAACGAACCTTCATTTACAAATAAATGGTCAATACCTCGAAACTGATGAAATTTCTATCCGTAGGGGGATCTTCCAGGGCGACTCCCTGAGTCCACTTTGGTTTTGTTTGGCAATGAATCCACTCTCCAATCTACTTAACGATACGGATTACGGCTTCAAAATCAAAGCCAACAGGAACACTAGCTGCACTGTTTCCCACCTTTTATACATGGATGACATCAAAATATACGCATCAAACCAGCGTCAAATTCAACATTTACTTAATATCACTGAAAAATTTTCCAGTGATATACAAATGGGATTTGGATTAGACAAGTGCAAAACCTTGAATATCGAGAAGGGTAAAATCGTTAACGGAGATGTGTTACTACCTAATGGGAACATTATAAATGCCATGCAAAATGGTGAAACCTACAAATATCTAGGATTTCAGCAAGCTAAGCTACTAGACCAGAAGCAAGCAAAAACCAAAATTCGAGGACAGTTCACTCAAAGGATAACTGCTTTATTGAAATCCCAGTTGAACGCAGGAAATCTTGCCAAAGCAATTAACACCTACGCGATACCGGTCCTGACATACTCATTTGGAATTCTGAAGTGGACAAAAACAGAACTGGAAGATATCCAAAGAACAACGCGAACCATGATGACCAAACACAAATGTCACCACCCGACATCATCAGTTATTAGGACCACTCTACCAAGAAAAGAGGGAGGGAGAGCTCTAACGGACATAGTTAATTTACATTACAAACAAATATCCCAACTCCAAAAATTCTTCATTGGCAAGGCTCAAACATCTAAATTGCATGAGCTGGTCGCGAAAGCAGATAAAAACTATTCCCCCTTAGATCTTGTAAACCCTGATAATAAACTTGAAATCGTTACAGACTCTGACAAACAGGCAGAGTGGGCCCAGAAAGCGCTCCATGGTCGACATCATCACGACCTCAATCAACCATATATCGACAAGGAAGCATCAAATAAGTGGCTCTCTGATGGAACATTGTTTCCAGAAACAGAAGGATTTATGATGGCGATCCAAGACCAAGTAATTAATACCAACAATTACAAGAAATTTATTATAAGAGATCCAAATATCGTATCGGACAAGTGCAGAAGGTGTCAACAAACAACAGAGACAATACAACACATTACGTCGGGATGTTCAGCCATAGCTAACATTGATTACCTACGCAGGCACAATCAACTTTGCAACATCATCCATCAGAAGTTGGCCAACAAATTTGGATTAGTTAACACCTACACGCCTTATTACAAGTACCATCCGCATGCAGTTCTAGAGAATGCTGATTTCAGACTATACTACGATAGGTCAATTATCACCGATAGACGGGTGACGAATAACCGGCCTGATATTGTGGTTGTGGATAAAAACGCTAACTCGGTTCTCCTAGTGGATGTTGCTGTACCCAATAACAATAATATTTTAGACAAATACAACGAGAAAATTGCAAAATACACCGATCTTGCAATTGAGGTAGGACAGATGTGGCAGGCAGAGAAAGTAGAGGTGGTGCCGGTCATTGTTTCATCTACGGGACTTATCCCCAAAACTCTACAAGACAGCCTCACCAAACTAGGTCTTCACAAAAACACATACATCGATCTGCAGAAGGCTGCAATTTTGAATACTTGTCACACTGTCCGTAAATTTCTAAATATGTAACTGCTGTGCCTAATCCCATTTGCGTTTACACACGCTCGGGATAGGTGAACATTACCAGCAAGAGCTGAGCAAGAGTACACTTGAGTTGGAAATAATAATAATAATAATAATAATAATAATAACCCGTGGGGGTACTGGTCCCCTATCGGGCGCTTCCCCAGGTGGTGGATAGGGGAATGCCTTTTAGATATAGAAGGTATCGAGGAAATTAAATACCTCGGAGCGAACCAAAACCAGTTAGTTTCAGGACACGATGGTCTCCATGTAAGGAGCGGCTGAATCAGCACCTGGCAGTAGGTCTAAAATGCGACAATCACGATGTCGAATTGTAAAACAAGATTACCCCAGGTGGGTAGAGCTAAATGCTCAGAATCCCACACTGCTAGTGTACCTAGTACATCGGCTGTCTGCCCCACGGATTCTGGGGGGAGCAATAATTCGATTGTAAATTCCGGGACCTTAAATCTCAGGAATCGTCAGGTGAATCGACATTGCAACACCTTAAACTCTTGTCGCGTTCAAGTTGGTGCTAGAAGGGCTTGTTCGAAAAATGATTTACCTTCTTCCTCGGTTAGCGGTAGGCGCAGCGTGACACCGAGTAGGGCTACTGCGAACCACACTCAGGGGGAAAACAACATCGATCCTCCGCCACCGGCTTCTGATGTTTCTGGAGTGACGCAAGTCGGCACATCTACGACCACAAAAGCCGGAAAGCCCAGGAAGCGCATGAAGTGGACTATCGAGCTAAACTCATTCATTATGCGCTCCTACTTTAAAATCACCAAGATGGAAACTGATATGACGACATACAGATACGCCCTCCACCATGCATTCATTGAACATTTTCCAGAATTTCACCATCTCACGGAACAGCGTATTGCTGACCAACGTCGAAGTATTGTAAGAAACAATCTACTACCCGGTCCGACGTTGCAACAAATTCGAGGTGAAGTCCTTGTTGACCTTCAAGATGGAGAGAATGACATAATTACCGATCAGGATACACATAAATCGGAGAATGCACAAGGAGACCACAATGGCGTTGAGGAAATAAACAATGATTGCGACAAAACCACCGATAATGACTATAATACCGAACTTTGTAAAGCACTAGCGGAATTTAATGGCACCAACCCAATACACCGGCCAAAACTACCCAAGCTTCGAACCAATAAGAGCACTAACAGCATACTAGCAGCTGTGAACTTACTACTGCAGAACCATGCTAAAGACTGCGAAGCGCTGGAACAACTTCACACTCTCATCTATTGTGGAGCGGTAGCAGTGCTTCGAAGTCACAATCAACAAATCCAATCCCCAAAGAACAATCGGGGCAAAGACTACAAACAGCTCAAGCCTTGGTGGCAACGCCGGCTGGAAAAGTTCATTGATGACATCAGAAGGGAATTGGGGCAGCTAACAGAGTTTAAAAACAACTTGAAACCGTCTAGGCGCTTAACAAACAGAGTGAGAAAGATCTATCGAAAAATCAAAACTTTTACAGGTCACCCACAACATAAACAACATGTGTGTGAATATATGGATTTACTCAGGCAAAAGTTAAAGGCAAAATCCAAACGTTTGTCACGATATGTCAAGTGCACGAAAAGGAAACAACAAAACTACTTATTCAATAACAATCAGAAGTTATTTTACAGGCAACTAAGCGGTACAGTAAACAATCACAACCAAAGTCTTCCAAATAAAGATGAGCTAACGGAGTACTGGTCTTCTTTATGGTCGAACCCTATCGAACACAAATCCAACGCTCACTGGATAAGAACTGAGAAGGAAAAAATAAACATTGAACCAATGCCTTTCGTTAACTTGACAACAAGCGAGGTAACCGAAGCTATAAAGAGCACCAGTAGTTGGAAGACACCAGGAGTTGACAATGTCCAAAACTTCTGGTATAAGAAGTTTGACAGTCTGCATGAAGCAATAGCAAGATCATTTACACATATTCTGCAACATCCAGAAGATACACCACCATTTCTGACACTGGGTTCGACCCACTTGCTTCCCAAAACGCATCAAACTCACGATCCTACGCAGTATAGACCTATAACATGCCTTCCAACTATATATAAAATATTAACGTCTTGCATTACTAACCGTATTTACAGACATGCGGATCATAACAACATCTTGTCGGAAGAACAGAAAGGGTGCAGACGAGATCATCAAGGCTGCAAAGAACAACTCATCATCGATTCGGTAATACTAAAACAGGCGCAGAAGGAACAGCGCAACATCTACACGGCTTTCGTAGATTATAGGAAAGCATTTGATAGCGTTCCACATTCGTGGCTTGTTAAAGTTTTGCAAATTTACAAAGTACACCCCATTTTTGTTACTTTTCTTGAATCATCGATGAAGCACTGGCGAACGAACCTTCATTTACAAATAAATGGTAAATATCTCGAAACTGATGAAATTTCTATCCGTAGGGGGATCTTCCAGGGCGACTCCCTGAGTCCACTTTGGTTTTGTTTGGCAATGAATCCACTTTCCAAGCTACTTAACGATACGGATTACGGCTTTAAAATCAAAGCCAACAGGAACACTAGCTGCACTGTTTCCCACCTTTTATACATGGATGACATCAAAATATACGCATCAAACCAGCGTCAAATTCAACATTTACTTAATATCACTGAAAAATTTTCCAGTGATATACAAATGGGATTTGGATTAGACAAGTGCAAAACCTTGAATATCGAGAAGGGTAAAATCGTTAACGGAGATGTGTTACTACCTAATGGGAACATTATAAATGCCATGCAAAATGGTGAAACCTACAAATATCTAGGATTTCAGCAAGCTAAGCTACTAGACCAGAAGCAAGCAAAAACCAAAATTCGAGGACAGTTCACTCAAAGGATAACTGCTTTATTGAAATCCCAGTTGAACGCAGGAAATCTTGCCAAAGCAATTAACACCTACGCCATACCGGTCCTGACATACTCATTTGGAATTCTGAAGTGGACAAAAACAGAACTGGAAGATATCCAAAGAACAACGCGAACCATGATGACCAAACACAAATGTCACCACCCGACATCATCAGTTATTAGGACCACTCTACCAAGAAAAGAGGGAGGGAGAGCTCTAACGGACATAGTTAATTTACATTACAAACAAATATCCCAACTCCAAAAATTCTTCATTGGCAAGGCTCAAACATCTAAATTGCATGAGTTGGTCGCGAAAGCAGATAAAAACTATTCCCCCTTAGATCTTGTAAACCCTGATAATAAACTTGAAATCGTTACAGACTCTGACAAACAGGCAGAGTGGGCCCAGAAAGCGCTCCATGGTCGACATCATCACGACCTCAATCAACCATATATCGACAAGGAAGCATCAAATAAGTGGCTCTCTGATGGAACATTGTTTCCAGAAACAGAAGGATTTATGATGGCGATCCAAGACCAAGTAATTAATACCAATAATTACAAGAAATTTGTTATAAGAGATCCAAACATCGTGTCGGACAAGTGCAGAAGGTGTCAACAAACAACAGAGACGATTCAACACATTACGTCGGGATGTTCAGCCATAGCTAACATTGATTACCTACTCAGGCACAATCAACTTTGCAACATCATCCATCAGAAGTTGGCCAACAAATTTGGATTAGTTAACACCTACACGTCTTATTACAAGTACCATCCGCATGCAGTTCTAGAGAATGCTGATTTCAGACTATACTACGATAGGTCAATTATCACCGATAGACGGGTGACGAATAACCGGCCTGATATTGTAGTTGTGGATAAAAAAGCTAACTCGGTTCTTCTAGTGGATGTTGCTGTACCCAATAACAATAATATGTTAGACAAATACAACGAGAAGATTGCAAAATACACCGATCTTGCAATTGAGGTAGGACAGATGTGGCATGCAGAGAAAGTAGAGGTGGTGCCGGTCATTGTTTCATCTACGGGACTTATCCCCAAAACTCTACAAGACAGCCTCACCAAACTAGGTCTTCACAAAAACACATACATCGATCTGCAGAAGGCTGCAATTTTGAATACTTGTCACACTGTCCGTAAATTTCTAAATATGTAACTGCTGTGCCTAATCCCATTTGCGTTTACACACGCTCGGGATAGGTGAACATTACCAGCAAGAGCTGAGCAAGAGTACACTTGAGTTGGGAAATAATAATAATAATAATAATAATAATAATAAACCTTCTTCCTCGGTTAGCGGTAGGCGCAGCGTGACACCGAGTAGGGCTACTGCGAACCACACTCAGGGGGAAAACAACATCGATCCTCCGCCACCGGCTTCTGATGTTTCTGGAGTGACGCAAGTCGGCACATCTACGACCACAAAAGCTGGAAAGCCCAGGAAGCGCATGAAGTGGACTATCGAGCTAAACTCATTCATTATGCGCTCCTACTTTAAAATCACCAAGATGGAAACTGATATGACGACATACAGATACGCCCTCCACCGTGCATTCATTGAACATTTTCCAGAATTTCACCATCTCACGGAACAGCGTATTGCTGACCAACGTCGAAGTATTGTGAGAAACAATCTACTACCCTGTCCGACGTTGCAACAAATTCGAGGTGAAGTCCTTCTTGACCTTCAAGATGGAGAGAATAACATAATTACCGATCAGGATACACATAAATCGGAGAATGCACAAGGAGACCACAATGGCGTTGAGAAAATAAACAATGATTGCGACAAAACCACCGATAATGACTATAATACCCAACTTTGTAAAGCACTAGCGGAATTTAATGGCACCAACCCAATACACCGGCCAAAACTACCCAAGCTTCGAACCAATAAGAGCACTAACAGCATACTAGCAGCTGTGAACTTACTACTACAGAACCATGCTAAAGACTGCGAAGCGCTGGAACAACTTCACACTCTCATCTATTGTGGAGCGGTAGCAGTGCTTCGAAGTCACAATCAACAAATCCAATCCCCAAAGAACAATCGGGGTAAAGACTACAAACAGCTCAAGCCTTGGTGGCAACGCCGGCTGGAAAAGTCCATTGATGACATCAGAAGGGAATTGGGGCAGCTAACAGAGTTTAAAAACAACTTGAAACCGTCTAGGCGCTTAACAAACAGAGTGAGAAAGATCTATCGAAAAATCAAAACTTTTACAGGTCACCCACAACATAAACAACATGTATGTGAATATATGGATTTACTCAGGCAAAAGTTAAAGGCAAAATCCAAACGTTTGTCACGATATGTCAAGTGCACGAAAAGGAAACAACAAAACTACTTATTCAATAACAATCAGAAGTTATTTTACAGGCAACTAAGCGGTACAGTAAACAATCACAACCAAAGTCTTCCAAATAAAGATGAGCTAACGGAGTACTGGTCTTCTTTATGGTCGAACCCTATCGAACATAAATCCAACGCTCACTGGATAAGAACTGAGGAGGAAAAAATAAACATTGAACCAATGCCTTTCGTTAACTTGACAACAAGCGAGGTAACCGAAGCTATAAAGAGCACCAGTAGTTGGAAGACACCAGGAGTTGACAATGTCCAAAACTTTTGGTATAAGAAGTTTGACAGTCTGCATGAAGCAATAGCAAGATCATTTACACATATTCTGCAACATCCAGAAGATACACCACCATTTCTGACACTGGGTTCGACCCACTTGCTTCCCAAAACGCATCAAACTCACGATCCTACGCAGTATAGACCTATAACATGCCTTCCAACTATATATAAAATATTAACGTCTTGCATTACTAACCGTATTTACAGACATGCGGATAATAACAACATCTTGTCGGAAGAACAGAAAGGGTGCAGACGAGATCACCAAGGCTGCAAAGAACAACTCATCATCGATTCGGTAACACTAAAACAGGCGCAGAAGGAACAGCGCAACATCTACACGGCTTTCGTAGATTATAGGAAAGCATTTGATAGCGTTCCACATTCCTGGCTTGTTAAAGTTTTGCAAATTTACAAAGTACACCCCATTGTTGTTACTTTTCTTGAATCATCGATGAAGCACTGGCGAACGATCCTTCATTTACAAATAAATGGTCAATACCTCGAAACTGATGAAATTTCTATCCGTAGGGGGATCTTCCAGGGCGACTCCCTGAGTGCGCTTTGGTTTTGTTTGGCAATGAATCCACTTTCCAAGCTACTTAATGATACGGATTACGGCTTTAAAATCAAAGCCAACAGGAACACTAGCTGCACTGTTTCCCACCTTTTATACATGGATGACATCAAAATATACGCATCAAACCAGCGTCAAATTCAACATTTACTTAATATCACTGAAAAATTTTCCAGTGATATACAAATGGGATTTGGATTAGACAAGTGCAAAACCTTGAATATCGAGAAGGGTAAAATCGTTAACGGAGATGTGTTACTACCTAATGGGAACATTATAAATGCCATGCAAAATGGTGAAACCTACAAATTACTAGGATTTCAGCAAGCTAAGCTACTAGACCAGAAGCAAGCAAAAACCAAAATTCGAGGACAGTTCACTCAAAGGATAACTGCTTTATTGAAATCCCAGTTGAACGCAGGAAATCTTGCTAAAGCAATTAACACCTACGCTATACCAGTCCTGACATACTCATTTGGAATTCTGAAGTGGACAAAAACAGAACTGGAAGATATTCAAAGAACAACGCGAACCATGATGACCAAACAAAAATGTCACCACCCGACATCATCAGTTATTAGGACCACACTACCAAGAAAAGAGGGAGGGAGAGCTCTAACGGACATAGTTAATTTATATTACAAACAAATATCCCAACTCCAAAAATTCTTCATTGGCAAGGCTCAAACATCTAAATTGCATGAGCTGGTCGCGAAAGCAGATAAAAACTATTCCTCCTTAGATCTTGTAAACCCTGGTAATAAACTTGAAATCGTTACAGACTCTGCCAAACAGGCAGAGTGGGCCCAGAAAGCGCTCCATGGTCGACAACATCACGACCTCAATCAACCATATATCGACAAGGAAGCATCAAATAAGTGGCTCTCTGATGGAACATTGTTTCCGGAAACAGAAGGATTTGTGATGGCGATCCAAGACCAAGTAATTAATACCAATAATTACAAGAAATTTGTTATAAGAGATCCAAACATCGTGTCGGACAAGTGCAGAAGGTGTCAACAAACAACAGAGACGATACAACACATTACGTCGGGATGTTCAGCCATAGCTAACATTGATTACCTACGCAGGCACAATCAACTTTGCAACATCATCCATCAGAAGTTGGCCAACAAATTTGGATTAGTTAACACCTACACGCCTTATTACAAGTACCATCCTCATGCAGTTCTAGAGAATGCTGATTTTAGACTATACTACGATAGGTCAATTATCACCGATAGACGGGTGACGAATAACCGGCCTGATATTGTGGTTTTGGATAAAAACGCCAACTCGGTTCTCCTAGTGGATGTTGCTGTACCCAATAACAATAATATTTTAGACAAATACAACGAGAAAATTGCAAAATACACCGATCTTGCAATTGAAGTAGGACAGATGTGGCAGGCAGAGAAAGTAGAGGTGGTGCCGGTCATTGTTTCATCTACGGGACTAATCCCCAAAACTCTACAAGACGGCCTCACCAAACTAGGTCTTCACAAAAACACATATATCGATCTGCAGAAGGCTGCAATTTTGAATACTTGTCACACTGTCCGTAAATTTCTAAATATGTTCTATGTTCATATGTTCTATTCTAATCCCATTTGCGTTTACACACGCTCGGGATAGGTGAACATTACCAGCAAGAGCTGAGCAAGAGTACACTTGAGTTGGAAATAATAATAATAATATTAATAATAATGTTAATGATAATGTTATTTAAAATAGATCTATCAGCTCCTTTGATCCAAAGTTTAGTTTTTTTCTTGAACATATTTACTGTATTAATGATCTTTATTTCTGGGGGAAGAAAATTATCAATTTTGGCAGCTAAGAATTCAATGCTGCGCTGTTTAATAGTTTTTTCGCATTTTGGAATTCTTATGTTATTTAATTTTTGTATAATGTTATAATTATGACTAAAAGGTTCCAATTTAATATTATTTTTATATACGTTCACTAGAATTTTTTGAACATATAGGTAGCTGTCTAATATCAAAAACATTACTGATTTTAAATAGTTCATCACTTGAGAAGGTCTTATTTTTTTTATATATTATTCTAATGATCCATTTTTGTAATATGTTTAATTTTTCTAAGAAGTTGTCAGAAACCCCACCCCACACCAACAGACCATAGGAAAACTGTGATTGGATAAGGGAATAATATACGATTTTTGAATGATGAACATCCAAGAATTCTATTAAGTGTTTAATTTTACCTATAAGACCTCTCACTTTTTTCAGAATATTATTAACTTGTAGGTCCCAGAGTAAAGGCTGCTGCACAATTGCCCGGGAACGGGAATGTGAACGAGAACCAGAACGGAAACGAGAATGAAATAATATATTTAGATGCACAACAACGAGAACGAGAACGGAAATAGTAGGGATGTTTGACATTTTCTGGGGATATTTATTTTCTAAGACACTGTAAAGTTGTGACTCAATAACAAGCTTCCGAATATCATATCAATCATTTTTGATATACTGGATGTTATTATTGGCCTCTTCTTCTTAAAAAAATTGGCCAGCACATTAATTGCTTCTTTTTGGGGCCACTTTTACATTAGTCTGAGAGATTCGCATGCAACGAGGTTATGTTTGCATCAAACAGGTTGCTGCTTTCCTATTGGCTCAACTATAAGCATTATATATCCTGTGCTGTGATTGGCTCCGGGAGTGCAACGGTAACGGGAATGTTAAAACTTGGCCTACTTTCCAGTTCTCGTTCCCGGGCATCTTCTCGTTCCCGTTACCGGAAATTGGTTGTGCATGGGTACAATAAAATATGTGTATCTTAACTTTTTTTCCGTTCTCGTTCCAGTTCATGTTCCCGTTTCCGGGTAATTGTGCAGCGGCCTTAAGTGACGATCAATAATGATTCATAGATATTTGACATATTCGTCTTCTTGAATACAAATGTTGTTGGATATATTTAAAGGACCAAGATAGAGAAGATATGTTACGTAAGAAGTAAACGGCATATAATTAGTTTTCTTAGTATTGAGGGTAAGCTTATTATATCTGAACCATTTATCTACGTCTTCAAGATCAATTTGTACGGTTTCTTTTAATTTTCCCAAGTTTCTCCTGTATAAAAAATAATAGTGTCGTCTGCAAAGCTGTGTACAGTTCCTTTTAGATCTAAGGTGAGGAGACTATTTATATATGAAGTGAATAGTAATGGACCGACAAACTGTACCTTGGGGGATTCCGTATGAAACTGTTGTGTCTCAACGTATTATTTATGTACACTTGTTGAAAACGATTTTATAAATAGCTTTTTATAATTTCCTCTGATTCCATATAATTGAAGTTTATGTAGTAGTATTTCATGGGAAACAGTATTGAAGGCCTTAGAGAGGTCGACAAAAACACTTAAGGCGGGAATTTTTTTATCAATTGCTTCATAAATAAGAGGAGTCAATGAGCAAACTTACCGTCTCTGAAGCTATACTGTTTATTAGAAATTATATCAAATTTATTTTAGAATTCGGTGAACCGATGTTTCAATAATTTCTCCATAGTTTTAGATAATGTCGAACCATTCAAAGTAAACTAACCAAACTTGAAACGACAGTGGCGGATTTACAGGAGAAATATGATAAGTTAACTGAAAAATATGAAAATCAAACAAAGAAAAATGATGGAGAAACCTTTCAGTTTATGGAGAAATTGGACCAAATGGAACAAGATAGTAAATTTTGCAATTTGAAAACTTTCAATTTCAAAGAACAGCCTAAGGAAAATATTTGTGAAACAGTAAAAGAACTATTTAATCAAAAAATGGAATTAAAATTGACGGACCAGGATATTATATTTTGCTATCGACTTGACAAAATGAACAACGGAAAGTCCAGAGGAATCTTACTAAAGCTAATTACAGAGAAAACAAAACAAATAATATATAGAAGAAAGAAGTTACTAAAAGGAACAGGATTGGTTATAAGGGAAGATCTAACTCGCCATAGGATTGAATTAATGAATAAAGCTATAAAAAATTGGATTTAAAATCAGTAGGAACAGAAAATGGTAAAATCTATATAACAAAAAATAATAAAATATCAATTATCAAAAATAAAAAAGATTTTGATCAAGTTTTTAACTAGCTAACTATTGTCTTTGGTTTTGGTTCATTTATTTATGTATAAATATTTGTTTATGATAGTTTTCTTGAAGAAAAGTATTTAATTTTGATTGGGGTAGGCTCAGATAAAGAAAATTATTATTATTTTATTGTATTTTTAGGGAATGTTAGATTTAAATGAATTAATACAGTTTCCTGTAAAATTGTCGTATTTAGTAAAGCGTTTTAACAATAGATTGTTAAAACTGTTTTTGAAAAATATTTTTCAAAACTAGTTGTGAAGCGTAGAATAATATATTTTTATTCTTCGACATCTATTGTTAAAACGCTTTACTAAATACGACAATTTTACAGGAAACTGTATTAATTCATTTATGTTTCAAATCCACGTGGTTTGTTGTCTCATTCGAATTTTGGTTTGTGACTTAGAGGTGAGATGTCGCTATTTTCGCAACAAAAATATTTCCGTAACTGGACAATATGTACCGTTGTTGATTATAGTCACATTTCAGTCCGGGATTAACTCTCGGACGATAACATATACCTTGTACTGATGAGGCGCAATACGCCGAAACCGGTCTACAAGTTGTGTTATCCCTTCTAGTTGCAAACCAGAATGGTTGGTTTAAATCTTGTAGATTTACCAACCCCGTTTGACTTAGAAGTGTAATTCAATATCTGTCGGGGCATGTAGCCCGGGAAGTAGTTGTTTCTTCTTCGTTGAACGGTCACTGTTTTTGAAAAATATTTTTCAAAACTAGTTGTGAAGCGTAGAATAATATATTTTTATTCTTCGACATCTAATGTTAGATTTGTTGAATGATTTAGATAATGAAGATCATATTAAGACTAAAATTATAGAAAATTATGAAAGCTATTTTCAGCAAAGAACTGATATCGGATGTGGCTTAGGAATTATTCATTTTATTATAAAAAGTATATACAAACATATGGATGAGCTTTTGGTTTATTTGCAAATGGCCGGAAAATTTATAGATATTATTGTGCTATCTGAAACAAGATATATTGACTCAGTGAGTAGTTTTACAATTCCCAACTATAGCATTTACTACAATGAATCCCAAATAAATAAATGTGATGGTTTAGTAATTTATGTAAAAAATACAGTATCAACTAAAGTAGACATAATATCTATAAATAAAACAAAATTCTTACATATAAACTTCTTGCTAAAAGTTCTAGAACAAAATATTGAATTTGGTTTGACTGCATATTATAGGTCTCCATCAACTAATGTACAAGAATACCTTAGCGATTTAGAAACATATTTAGGAAATTTGATATTTATGTTGGTGATATTAACATAAATTTGTTAGAAAAAGATTCAATCGAAACCAATACTTATTTGAATATTTTGAATTCTAACGGATATAATTCATTTATAAATAAACCTACTAGAGTAACTAATGGCACTAGCTCTGTAATTGATCATATATTTGTAAGACAAGAGAAATCTTTAAGCAATGTAATTTCAATAGATCCTGGCTTTTAATAACATCATACTAACAAATAAATTCGATCTAGTTCTATATACTGATGCCTCAAAAAATGAAACAGGAGTAGGCTGCTCTGCTACAACGTCCCATTTTCATATTAACTCCTTCCTTATCCCTCTTTTATGCAGCGTTCATACTGGCGAATTATTTAGCATACTTCAAGCCCTCAAACATATCACTTCAACAAATAAGCATGTAGCTATATGCACAGACTCACTAGCCTCAATCCAGACTATCCAAAATATATTTACCCAACACCCAATTGCCCAAAATATCCAAGATACTTACCACCGGCTTAACACTTCCCAAAATATATCAGTTACTATAATTTGGCTACCATCACACATTGGTATAGCAGGCAATGAACTCGCAGATCATTACGCTAAAATTGCCTCAACATCCACTGAAATTACTGACAATATCCAAATATGTAACGACTTGAAGGCACACTGGGACACAAACCGTTCATTTTTACACGAAATACAACCGTCAATCAATAGCCATCTTCCTGCTCCTACAGTACTTTCAAGGCGAGATCTAGTCATAATAAGGAGACTACGCATCGGACATTCTAAGTTAACGCATGGATACCTAATGACATCCAGCAACCGAACCTATTGTCAAGTCTGTAAAACGCATTTGACAATAAAACACTTTTTGACTGAATGTCACCAATTCTCAGCCAGGAGACAACATTATCACCTCTCATCAAGCCTACGATATATGCTAAATAATCCTGAGCAAATTAACAACCTACTACAATTTCTCAAAGATGTGCAGCTTTACAGCAAAATTTAATCAAACCTTCATATATATATATATATATATGTATATAATCTTATTGTTCTTTATGTAATGCAATGTAATCGTTTTGTGCAAGTGGCCATAGTAGCCGAGCACGTTAATTTTTAATAAAAAAAAAAAAAAATAGATCCTATTATTTTTACCACAGATATGACGGACCATTTCACTCCATACATTTATATTGATTTTGAGAAACAAATTAAACAAGGTAATTCGAAAATAATAATCCGAAAATAATCAATATCAACAAACAATTTTTTCTAAATTAAATGACCTGTTACATAATGAGACCTGGGAGAAAATATTCAGTACAGAAGACCCACAGCTATCTTACTAAGCTCAAAGAGCACATTTCAAGATGTACCTATATAGTACCATATAAAAATAGAAATCACTAGAAACTTAAACCCTCTATTATAAATTCTATTATTGAGAGAGATAAGTTAAAAAAAAGTTATTAAAAAATTATTCCGATGACCTTAAGCAAAAATATAAAGTATATAGAAATAAAGTAACTGTTGTTATTAAAAAAACCAAAAATGACTATTATAAAAACAAAATAATTGACGAATTATTTAAAAAAAGGTGAGCGGTCGTAGGACCGCCGACAGAAGCTTGCTTCTTATGCACAATAGAATGACCATTTTTGACAATTTTTCAAAAATTTTGACCATTTTAGACCATTTTTCCAAATTTTAACAATTATTGACAATTTTTGACAATTTTTCAAAAATTTTGACCATCTTTCAGAAAATTTGACAATTTTTAACAATAATTGAGCATTTGTGTCAGTTTTTTATAATTATTGACCATTTTTTCAAAATTTTGACCATTTTTCAAAATTTTAACAATTATTGACCATTTTTGACAGGTTCTGATAATTATTGACCATTTTTGACAACTTTCAAAAATTTTGACAATTATTGACTATTTTTGACCATTTTTAAAAATATTTAACAATTTTTGACAGTTTTTGACAATTATTGACAGATTCTGACAAATATTGACCATTTTTGACAATTTTCCAAAAATTTTGACAATTTTTAATAATTATTGACCATTTTTGACAGTCTTTTATAATTATTGACCATTTTTTCAAAATTTTGACAATTTTTGACCATTTATTTGAATGCGTCTCTCTCTCTCTTTCTCTCTGTCTCTGCACTGAACGTACACTATAGCCTGCGCCTCTCTCTCTCTCTTTCTAATGAGTCATCGCGTGAGGACGCTTTTTCGTAACATCACACTTTTCACGAGTTCACTAGCCTTCCCAAAAGTCCTAATTTTGACCATCTTTCAGAAAATTTGACAATTTTTAACAATAATTGAGCATTTGTGTCAGTTTTTTTATAATTATTGACCATTTTTTCAAAATGTTGACCATTTTTCAAAATTTTAACAATTATTGACCATTTTTGACAGGTTCTGATAATTATTGACCATTTTTGACAACTTTCAAAAATTTTGACAATTATTGACTATTTTTGACCATTTTTAAAAATATTTAACAATTTTTGACAGTTTTTGACAATTATTGACAGATTCTGACAAATATTGACCATTTTTGACAATTTTCCAAAAATTTTGACAATTTTTAATAATTATTGACCATTTTTGACAGTCTTTTATAATTATTGACCATTTTTTCAAAATTTTGACAATTTTTGACCATTTATTTGAATGCGTCTCTCTCTCTCTTTCTCTCTGTCTCTGCACTGAACGTACACTATAGCCTGCGCCTCTCTCTCTCTCTTTCTAATGAGTCATCGCGTGAGGACGCTTTTTCGTAACATCACACTTTTCACGAGTTCACTAGCCTTCCCAAAAGTCCTATGTCGTGCAATAAGAAGCAAGCTTCAAAAACATGGGACATTGTAAACAATATAACGGGTAGTAAACCTAAAAACACAATCGAAAATTTAAACATAGTCATGGAAAATGGAAGCATTATAGCAGATAAAAAAGAAAAAGCAGCAGAGTTCAACAAGTTCTTTAAAAATGTTGGCAAGAAAATGGCTGAAAAAATACAAATAACTGAACTACCCGATAACTTTTTGAATGATCCTCCAACTAATGATTCAATATTTCTTGAACCTGTTACAAATGAGGATATAATTAGAATCATATCAATCTTAAAAAATAACTGTTCACCAGGACCGGACAATATTACCTCAAAAACAATAAAAAGTATTCACAATCATATATCTAAGCCACTGTCGTATGGAAAAATAGCTAACCAGTGGAAGGAGTCTAATGTTACTCCCGTTTTTAAATCCGGAAACCCAACAACCTTAAATAACTATAGACCTATATCAGTAATCAACAATTTCGGAAAAATATTTGAACAAGCATTAAAAGCTAATGTCTTTCCTCAATAAACATAACATAATAACGGATAAACAGTATGGTTTTATCAAAAAAACTAATACTGAAAATGATATAATTGACCTCCTCAAAACAACGGAGGATACGTTGGACATTTCATTAAAATGTATAGCAGTCTTTTTAGATTTAGCCTTTAGCTTTAGTCTTTCGACACCGTTGAGCCTGAAAAATTACTAAACAAATTATGTAATTATGGCATTCGAGGTACAGCTCTAAAACTATTCGAAAATTATTTAACAAACAGAATCCAAGGAGTAAAAAAAATAGGAAATATATCCAGTACTGAGCTCAAAATAAAAACGGGCTTACCGCAAGGAGCAGTGTTAGGTCCCATCTTATTTTAAATATACATGAACAGCATCTCAAAAATTAACAATTTCAAAGGACATTTGATTTGCTACGCTGATGATACTGTCCTAATATTCTCTGGAAACTCATGGAATTTAGTGAAATATAGGGTTGAAGCAGGTTTAAATAGAATCCAATTGTGGTTTATGAATAATTTACTAACTCTAAATGTTGAAAAAACTAAATATATTACTTTTTCACCAACGATAACAAATCAACCTACAAAGATATATGTTTACAAATTCATCACACAAACTGCTCTCAAATACAAAATTGCAAATGCAGGAGTTTCACAAAATGTTCGTCAATAAGATACCTTGGTATAATGATAGATCAATATTTAAAATGGACAGAACACATAACATATGTTGCAAAAAGAATAAGAGTTTTAGTTAGAAAATTTTATCAGCTAAGGGAAATTATGTCAGAGAAAAACCTAATTATACTGTATTATGCTTTTGCAAAGTCAATAATTAGATACTGCATTATAGCTTGGGGTTTTTTTTTTCTTCGGGCCGAGATGGGAAACTCATGTTCGAATGGGTCCAGGACCCAAACATTGCTGGACTCATCCCCAAGGAGATGCCTACCAACCAAACCCACCTCAAACTCGCCGTTACCCCCGCCTCGGAATCACAACCCTAGCAGACTTCGAGTCAGGCGGCGGTCCCTCGCACACTCTCTGCTCACACCGTCATCTTCTCCCTCCTATCACTCCTGCCTCTCATGCCATATCGAGTCCTTCTCTCCCCCTTACCATGCTCTCTACTACTCCACTCACCTCCATCCATCTCTCCTCCCCCCTCAATATTATCTCCACCATGTTTTCCCAGTACACCGCCTCCCCTAGTTTCCTCTCCAACTTCTTCAGCACTTCCTCGTTCCTCCAGCATCTAAACACATGCCCCACATCAACCTCCAATTTACACCTCTCGCACACACCAGTCTCTCGTTTCCCAATCTTGTGGAGGTACCCTACTCTCGACCCATGTCCAGTGAGCACTTGTGTCAAGAAGTAGTTCACCTCCCCGAATTTCCGGTCCATCCAATCTCTCCTATTCCCAATCGCTCCGCTAGCGCGCCCTCATACTCCTCCCACCTTCTCTCCATTTCCTCCTCCATCCATTCCCGTACCTCTTCTTTGGTCGCACCCCTCCAGCGTTTGCTCCTAGCTCTAGTCAACACGTCCAATGGGTAGGACCTTGCCAGCACCGCTGCTGCCAGTCCACCCACTGTCCTGTACCCCTGCACCACCCTCAGCAGTATCCCTCTCTGCACCCGCAGAAGTGGCCTAACCCTCGCATTCACCCCCGCTCTTTCACCCCTCACCTCCGCACCGTACAGCATACTCTGCTCTACCGTCCTACCAATTACCCTCCTCTTCCACTCTCCCGGCCCTTTCACATTACACATCAATCTCCCCAGCCATGCTGCCCTCACTTTACCCTTCTCTGCCGCCTTTACCATATGGGTTTTGAAGGATAATTGGCTATCCAACCACACCACTAGGTATTTCACAGACTCCTCCATGCGAATTCTCCTTCCCTTAACCATCACCCCCACTTCCCTTGCCCTGCTCCGTCCCTTCACTAGCAACCCCACCGTCTTATCTTCCGCCACTTCCAGTCTGCACCGCTCTATCTTCTCCACAATCTTCCTGCACATTATCTCCGCCTTTCTTTCTATGTCCGCCTCTCCCTTTGCCGTACATACTAGACACACATCATCCGCATACACCGTAATCTCACATCCCTCTTCACATACTATCCCACAAACCTCATCAAACACACACTTCCAGAGCGTCGGTCCAAGAACCAAGCCCTGAGGCACTCCAGCCTCCATCTCATATCTCCTCCCTCTGGAGTCTACAATCACACGCCCCGTCAGGTAGTCCTCCACCAGGTTAACCAACCCCAAGCCTCAGCAACGCGCTCAACACTGCCCGTTTGCTGACACTGTTGAACGCGTTCCCGACGTCGAAGAACACGAGTAGGGCCAATTTCTTCTTCCTCCAGCTGCCCTCCCTAGCTCTTTCCACCAAACCCATCACCTTGCTCAGTGCCGAGATGCAAGATTTCCCCTTCGTGAACCCGTGCTGGTTTACCCTAAAGCCCCCATTCCTACCAACTTCCTCCGCAATCCTATCCCTTATTATCCCCTCCATCAATTTACCCATACCACACAGCAGGCTGATAGGCCTATAGTCCCCCGCCCGCTTCCCCTCTCTACCCGCCTTCTTCATTAGTATCACCCTGGCTACCTTCCATCCTTCCGGGAACTCCTCCTCCCTCAGCACCCTGTTGAATAGTTCCCAGAAGTACTCCCTATTGTCATCCAACAGCCTCTTTACCATATCACCCCTCAGGCCATCTATCCCTGGGGCTTTTCTCACTTTAATGTTTCTCCCCCAATCCTCTACCTCCCACTTCTCTACCGGCCTTATCCCCCTCATTTTCACTACCCCCCTTGTATCTTGGATTTCCTGAATTCTGCCACCCACTCCTCCTTCTCCCCCTTTGAACAATTTCTCTATAATCTCCTTCTCCCAATTCTCCTCTAGAACCTCGTTCCTATTTCCACCCATCCTCTTCACCGCTATCTCATACGCCTTTCCCCATGGATTGTTTTCCAATTCCCCCAGTAACTCTTCCCACTTCCCTCTTTTTTCCCTTTCCACTCTACACTCCAGTTCCTTCTTCTTCTTCTCTTTATATCTCCCTCTTCCCTCTATCCTTCCTCTTCCTCTCAGCATCCGTCTTCGTTATTTCTTACACTCCCTCCACAGCTCCTCTATTACCTCATTTCACCAGTAATTGGCCCTCCGCTCACGCCTATTGCCTCTCTTTCCCTCTCTTTTGCAGCCCTGTATCACATTGTACAATTAATCTGCATTATGTCCAAGTCCCCTTCCTATCTCTTCCCTTACTTTCTTCCTCATACTCTTTGCCTCGGCTTTCGTCCACTTCCATTCCCACTCTTCCACTAAATCCTTCTCTCTTTCCTCATATCCGTCTCCACATACCTATGTAAGCTCAAGCTTTCCTCATCCTCCAGCACCCCCCAACTAAACACTCTTTCCCACAGCCATTCATCACATGCTGTTATATCAATGAATGATGAACCCCCGTCACCCCTCACGAAGGTGGGCAGTAGTCCATCATTCAGCACCACCAACCCGTTGGATCTTAACACTTCCTCAAGGATCTCCCCTCTCATGTCCGTTTTCTTACCCCCCCCATATAGTATTCTTCGCATTGAAGTCCCCTGCCACCATTCTCCTGATGATCCCCCTTTTCCCTTTTGACACCCTCAGATCGTCCTCTAATCCTGTCATGCTCCTCTCATATTCTTCCAGGCTGACATTTGGGCTTATATACACACTGTACACCACCATGTCTCCCATTCGCACTACCACCCATCCATTTCCCTTCCTCACTTCATCCGCCCTCAATCCATTCCCCACCACTCTTATTCCTGCTTCTCCTGTATCGTCCATAATCCATCCCTGCTTCCCCACATATCTAGCATTCCCCTCAGATCCACACACTACATCCACTTCCCTCCTAAAAATCACTTCATCCAATATATCATGCGCTATCCTGCATTTCCCTAAATTTATCTATAACACTCTCCATACATCCCCTACATTCCTCCTTCCCGCGCAATGCTGTCCCCTTCCTCCTATTCGACCAGACTCGTCCCCTCTGAGGGGTCCAGAGGGTCCCTCCCATTTTTTCCTTCACCTTTTCCATCGTCTCCTTCTACTTCTTTCCTTCCCCTACTACATTCTATCTCCCCTGGCTTGTGTCTCCTTCCCCCACATACCCTGCCTACCGACAGTCTCTCGCCATGTGATCCTCGCTCTCACAAAGCCAACACTTACTCCTCTCCTTGACTACCTTCACCTTACACCCTGCTACTTTATGGCCCTTTATCCCACATCCAAAGCATCTGTCATCCTCTCTACCCTCTATAATATTTACCCTGTTCCACCCCAATCTAATCTCCTTTTTTTTCAACAAGGCTACCGCTTTTTCCCATTCCGCCCTCTCCACCGCCATTTTCATCCCGTTTCTCTCCCTTACCACTTTAATCACCGTTGTCCATTTCCCAATCAAATTTTCTATTTTCCCCCTCACCTTTTCATCTTCCATCCACGGTTCTATCCCTACCATTTTAATGGTTTTTGTTCCCCTCCCCGCTTCGACCACCCTAGCTCCTGTTACCCTTCCTACCCCCCCCAGAATTCCCCTCACCTCAACCCCCTTCTTTGCCTCTATTACCACCTCCCTATTTATTGAGACTCTGAGTCTATCCACCCACTCCCCTGTCATCTCCCTCAACCCCTTCTTAATCCTCTCGATCCCCTGCTGATCGACTTCCCCGATAACCTTCAGGATTATCGCCCCATTTCTACCTTCCTTTTCCTTCTCCCCATCTGTCTAGATTGTTACCTCCGCCACCTCTCACCCACGCCACCATGCTACCTGCTCAAGCCTGTGGAGTCCAATGCTGTCCCCGCTCCCCACTACCCCAAACAGTCGACTCATCAGCTCAAACACCTTTTTCTCATCCCTACAATCGACAATCGACAATCCGACAGATCAACACCTCCGTCTTCACCCTTACCCCAGTCCTTTCCATAGTGCGTACCTCCTTGACCCACTCTATTTCCTCTCCTTTTCCCCCTAGCATCGGGTACCTATCCCTGAACTTCCTCTGTATTCCCTTCTCCATTCCACTGTCTTCCTTGGTCACCCATACCACCTTTACCTTTTCATCCCCTAATATTGGATTTCCCACCTTCACCTCTATTCCCTCCCCCTTTTTACCATCTCAGTCCCTGTCTCTAACCTCCAGCCATCCTTCAGAGTCCCTTTGCCCCACCTCCCATCGTGTTTGCATTATCTCCTTTCTATCGTCCTCCTCCCTCAACCTCTCCAATTCCTTGACCTGCCCCTCTGCCGCTGCCTTCTCTTCCTCCAGCCTTTCCACCTCCAGTCGCCTTACCATATCCTTCAATCTCTCTACACTCTCCCTCTCTTCTTCCTTCCAATTCTCCATTTCCTTCTTTCCTTTCTCCTTCAGTTTCCTCTTCTGTTCCTTATCCTCCAGAGGCGATACCTCCTTTCTCTTTACTCCAGTATTACTCCACCCTCTCGTCTCCCCCGCCTTATCAGGCGTTCGTTTTACCTTCGTCGATTTACCAAAAATCCCATTTCCTTGCCTTTCTTCATCCATAACCTCCTGTTCTATTTTTCTTTCTTCTTTTTCCATATTCCACCCCACGAGTAGCTACGAAATTGAATGTCCACCACCACAGAGCCCCGCTTGTGTTGGTAAGGCTGGTTACTCCTTGAGGTCACCAGGTATCCCGGAGGCACCGTTTCTGACTGACTTTCGAGCAGCCATTCATCCATCGCCACGGTAGCTAACAACGTAGATTACGGATTGTTTTATCGAGGTTTACTCCTCTAGGCTTTTTATCACGGTTGCCTCCGGACGCAGTGGCTTCTGTTGCCTACACTACACCACAACATAGCTGCCTTCCCTATGCTGCTGGTTTTTAATCGAGGTTTACTCCTCTAGATTCCTGGGAATCTAGCCTATTAGTCGCCTTTTACGACAGGTGGGCTATCCCCTGGGGGTATTCTTCTGAGCCCGCCCCCAGACGGGACATTATAGCTTGGGGTGGAGCATTCAAAACAACATTGAGTATTTTGCAAACTGTACAAAACTGACTTCTGAAAATAATCTTCAAAAAAAGGAGATTACACTCTACTCTTCTATTATACAGAGAATCACAAATTTCAAATATTCAAACTATGTATACATATCAATGCTTACTTCATTTATACCATGAAAAAAAAATAAACCCCCTTTAGCCTATGAGGGTACTAGAAACAATACAAATTTGAACGTTAGAACCACAGATCACCTACCTATAGATAGGCATCTGACCCGTGGCGCTTTAATTGTACGGGTGGCGCCACCTTGAGAGCCTGAGCAGTAGCTCTAGCACCTTGGGCATGGTTGTGATCTTCGCTAACAGCAGAAAAAGAAGATTCCTGTAATTTTACAGTTTTTGGCGGCATATTCAAAATTACTATAATTTTACTTTTATTGAAAAATGGCATTTATGGTCCATTTTTTGATATTTCATTTAAATCAACTTAACATTTGATTGATATTACAATAATAACAATCAAATAGTCAAGTTAATTTAAATGAAATGTCGAAAAATGGACCATATAATGCCTGAAGTGGGAAAAATAAAGCAATAATCATCAAGTTTATATATTTTATTTAATATAAAAAAGTTCACAATAAATAAAACGTTTTTTTAAATCTTTGAATGACAAACAGGAAAAACAATAAATGTAAGGAGTTTAACAACAAAGCAATAAACTGAGTAAATAACTGAAAAATCTCAGCATGTGATGTAAGGTAAAACGAGTTTTTAAAGTAAGAAGTCTTAATAAGTTAATAATTATTAACAGTGATCAGGCCCAGATAGCAAAATTTGATTCATAGGACATTCATAGAATGTTCCGCAAGAATAATGGTATATTCAGTGAATGTCCAAGAGATATATGTATTCTTCATAGAATATTCCTAGGATTAACACTTTGTTCAGTCCCCACAATATTCGATGGATATCCTGCGAGAATATTCCATGAATATCCTAAATATTCTATGAATATCATATAGATATTCCGCAAGATGCATTCGAAGGATATTTTCAAGGAATATACGACGCATATTCCCGATATTACTGGAATATTCCAAGGATATTCAAACTGGCACATTCGGGGATCATTCCAAGTGAATATACCATGAATATTGCAGATGTTCCTTGAATGGTCCATGAATATTCAGATTGGCACGTTAAAGGGACAACACCAAGGTAATATTGTAAGTATATTCCAGATATTCTTTCAATGTCCTCCTGACCATATTTGAAGAATGTACATTTCACACTACATGAATATTTCATGTAAATTAAACTCAACTATTAAGGGAAATTATATGAAAGGATATATAAAAACCAAATATTAATTAATTATTTATTTCCAATACATCATTATCTTCAGTTGGGAATTTTTTCATAGGTTCGTTGGCTTTAGCTAACAATTCGCTAATTGCCACTTCAAAATCCTTGGAAGTAGTTTCAGAGTGTTGTTTTAAGACAGATTCTAAAAAAAAGTTGTTATAGTTTTTGTGTTTGGAATAAATATTATTTCCAATCCAATGTCAATAATAAAGTATGAGTAATCTGTACATTATAATAGAATACTATTCTGTTAAGAGCTTTAAAAATTGACCCTCTATTATACTCTGTGAGTTAATTCTATTTATAATAAAGCTTTATATATTATTCAACTACTGCAACAATAGTGCTTTATCATTTTTGCTAAACTTGTTTAACAATTTAATTTATTTCTACACAAAACTGTCAACAAAACATAATACTCACTTATTACAGCAATGCATAATTGAGTTTTATTAAATGAGTTTTTCCCTTTATGTCCTTGAAAGCTGAACATCATGGCTACCTCATCTTTAAAGATTTTTTTCAAAGATCTAACACTTTCTTTGTAATCCAATCTTCCTTCATGGCTTAGGTAAATAACCTACAGAAAAATTTATTTATTAGATTTCTCATTAAATAGTCTTGTGTAGTAATTTTATAAGAATATAATAATATCACTTACGCATCTAGATTGAAAGCAGTTTGTAGATGTTTTCCAGTTCTTCTATGTCTGCTATGTTAAATAGAGGCACTAGATCTGCATTTTTCTGTTGGCCTCTGATGATAATAGTGGACAGTTCATCTACTTTTCGGTCAATTTAATTAATTTTCTCTTCTTGTAGTTCCAAGATTCTTTTAATTTTCATTAAATATGATATTGTACTTTCTACAGCAGTATCATCTGCAACAAACATAAACATGAATTTTAATTGTAATATAGGTAATACAATTCGGAGATTTCATTAGTTAATTCATTAGAGTCCTGATTATAATTTGATTCACACGTGTTTGCAGGTTGTATTACCGCATTTTCCCCAACATATTTTAGAACTCTAATAATTTCCCCACTTATTTGTTTTTAAATAAAAATTACGGTTTCGATTTAACGTTGTACGTTTTCCTGACATTTCATAATAAGTACCAAAATTTTACTCACCTTAAAAATTCACACTACACACAAAAGTATGGATGCAAATATTGCAAATGGATGACTGGATGAGTCAAATAATTCAATGGCAGACTGGCAGATGTCAATTCTTCTTATGCTAACTAATGGCCTCTTACTCAGTATGCTTTTAGAAGCTCCCTTCCCGAATATTCTGAGAATCTTCTACGAAAGATATTCCTCAAGAGATATTCTATCTTATTTTATGGATATTCTATTGGGAACATCCGTAGAATATCCGTTCAGAATATATATATTTACCGGATATTCTTGGAATATTCGGAATATTTATATTCCTTCTAGGACATTGAGAGAATATCCCAGGAATATTGCGTGCTATGTGGGGGGAACGACGCAAAGTACAACAAATAGTGAAACAGTGACCCTCTCACCCTTAATATTGAAATACAGAAAAATAATCTTATAAAAATAAATAATCATTAGAATAAATACTAAAATAAAAAGCGAGAAGTAGATGGTAGTATTGTTTTCAAACAAATAACTTTTACTAATACACAAATATGAGAAGATAAACAAAATGGGCTAAAAAGGAAAATTAAACTTAAAATACCAACAAAATAATGAATATACAAGGAACATAAAAAAGAAACTGACATGTGTTTTGAATGATGTTGTCAAGCTGATCTATTTCAAAATAACTCATAATGATCTCTTTTCTGGTCTCTTACAGCGTTCAAGATATTTATTATGGGCCATTTGAAATAGACCATCTCTGTTAATCACTCACATGTCAATACCTTTCAAAACCCCTTCAAAATATTTTATGAGGGTCACTGTCTTATGAAAATCTTTCTTCGTTGCTGCATTGCTGCACCGGCTTCTGCAAATAAAGAAAGTAATATGAGTTAACTGAAAAATGTATTTCAAAAATATTTATAAAGAATAACATTTTTTCATACAAATCAAAAAATAGCTTATATTGAAAAAATATTAAAAAAACCATGAAGCATCCATTTCAACAATTTGCTAATAACACAGTTAACTAAAATGTGCACACCATTTAAAAAAACTTAGTTTTCAAGATTATGACTATCATTACTTCTATATAATTTATTATGTAGCTACATTTGGATATTTTTAATTAGCTGAAACACACAATACATATGATTGTAAACATTTACATATTTTTTTCTCGAAACTGCTTACCTTTGAAAAATGCTTGGGGAAATCCTTTTTTTGTCCCTTGCAGTATCTGTAGACAATTTATTCATTTACTAATATAATACTATAAAATATGTAATTTAGTTAGTTTTTGATGGGAATTAAACAACCCAAATAATAAAACAAAAGGAACGTACAGAAGATATTCAATTTTATACATACCATCATTTTATAATTGCTCAATACTCTCCAATTCATACACCGCTAACTCTAACCCCTTACTTGTGGATTGAATAGCTATAACATAAAAATTAGGAGTTAAATAAACCAAATAATATAACAAAAGGAACAGACAGATGATATTTTATACATACCATTATCTGATAATGGCTTAATGGCCTTCAATCCTTCCTCCTCAAACCCCTTGCTCGTGGATGGAATAGCTATAACATAAAAAATAGGTGTTTATTTTTTCTTAGGTACCCTGTACGATTGCCAAAATTATAGCTAAAACGAGTTGCATAAAACTCACCATTAACTAATTTCCTTCTATAAGTTTTTGTTGGTGTTTGCAGCTGATGCTGCTGATGTGGAGGGCATTTCCATCATATCTACAGAAACTTTATATAAGTAAAATTTTTTTCAAACTCTAGAAAATAAATACCTTTAATTTTCTCGGGAGTTGTTTCCTGTGAGGACACCATATTGGGGAACAAAAAATCGGAATCCCCTTTGGATTGTAATCTAAAAAACATAATAACATTTAATAACATTCAATAAATATATGTACAAAAAGAATTACATACCAGGAAAAACAGGGATGGCAAAGAAAACCTTTTCAATAGTTTGCCTTCGCCTTCTTCTACTTTTAAAAAGCAGGTCTGGCCAAAATGACGAGGGCATATTCTCCAATGTTTTCGTCTCCAAAGATTGGTTTCCACTTCTTTCCAGCCGAACTGAACGATCTTCTTCGTGGCTGGGAAGTATAAAGCTGAATAAAAGAATAACTACTTCAATATTTTGTCACTTTTTAGTTAATGAAACATGTTTTATTTTATAAAAATATAAAGCTTACCGGGTGCACCTCACATTACAGTCCTTCACTATACATTGTCTGTAAAGTCCACACTAAACAATAAACTAAACACACCCTGTCGACCTGAACAAAAAATATATATATTAAAGAAAAACAATTTTTTAAAACTAACCCAGAAATAAAACTAATCGTCGTAAACGTGGTTGTTAGGTTAAGTTATCAGTGGTGACATATGTGGAAGTATCTGGAATTACTACCAGAGACACTACTAGCGGCGTTACAGTTCTCATTAAATCCGCAATTTTAGAAGTGCTCTGGCTCTCCAGGTGGCAGTACCATCGCGCGTTCAGAGTGCCCATACCCTGGTTAGAACTGCATTAATTAAAAACTCGGTCGCAAAAAACTCATTTATATATTATGCACCAAGATTATATAACCATTTGCCTCCATATTTGAATACAATAAAAACATATAAAGTATATAAAAAAGAATCAGTATCTTGTAAGTCATCCTGAAAAATATAACAAATTATAAGTAATTATTTCCTATGCTGAACATTCGATGTCATTGCTACTATCATTATTGTTATTGTTATTATTATTGTAATTATTATTATTATAAATGTTAATAATTTATTTCACACATTTGTTAAATACACATATATATATATATATATATATATATATTTATATATATATATATTTATATATATATATATATATATATATATATATATATATATAAATATTTTCTTACTGCTTATCATAAAATAATTAGCATGTCATTACCGAACAAGTATTTGGTTGCTTAGGGTAGTGACCGCTTCTTAAGTGCTTATCAGCTTTTGCCTTTTTTTGAATTTTGTATTTACGTATTGAAATAAATTGAATTTATAAAAAAAATTGAATACCATTATGGGTTTCTGAATGATAGTCTGAAATAATACTGTAACGTTTATTCTAATTTATATTTACAATTAATTTATATTTACAGATTTATATGTAATTCAGTCCTTATTTAATAATTTATCTAATACACTAAACACACTAATTATAATTTATATGAGAGTCACTTAATAAACACTTTATCGAGGAGCGATTACTTTCCTTCGGTATCAACACTGACTGATTGACTAATTGCCTGCAGCGATGCTTGTGGCCTATTTATACTCGTGCGCCGTAATTCTAGAAGTGTCTCGGCGTTCTCGCGGGTGCATTGGATATTCTCGATATTCTGGCGGATGCACCCGGGTGTTCTGGATGTTTCTCGAAGTTTGGGCGGAGGAGCCATAGTCGTCTCATACGGGGATTTCACTGGGGGCACTAAGTGAGAATATTATTGCAGTAGCTCGCGTAACAATACGAATATGCTCGTCTTTACAGATTATATATTTTACGAGATTATGTATTTGTTTTAATAATTTTTACATTTGGTTTTAAAATTTTAGAACATAAATCGAATGGAAATATTTTAACACTACATTGCTGATCCTGGTTTTCAAAGTGGAGTATCAGAAGATTTTGGAGTTGATCGATCAATAGTAAGTAAAACGATCAACAATGTTATGAATTATGTTATTGAAAAAGCAGATAACTGGATCAATTTCCCCAATACAGTTCAAGAGATGAATAATGCAAAGTTATTATGGCAGACACGCTTTGATTTACCAAACGATGTGGGAGCTTTATATTGCACACATGTAAAAATCAAGAAGCCTTCTATTTTTGGTGATGAGTACCTTAATCGTAAAGGTTACGCTAGTGTTAATGTGCAAGCAACGTGTGATGCACAGGAAAAGTTTACGAGTATTTGCGTAGAGTGGCCAGGGTATCTCTGTATCTCGCGGTATGACGGTACGGCTTGTTTAGTTGGTGATTCCGGTTACGGTATAGCTCTTTGGCTGATTACGCCTTTTAAGGCACCTGGAAACAGGAGAGAACGTACATTTAACCGCAAACACGCCTCAGAACGAGTTATAATTGAACGAGTATTTGGTCAGTTAAAACAAAGGTTCCCTTCTTTACAGAACGGTATGCGCATGTCCCTAGCAAGATTACCTAAGCTGATAACAAGCTGTGCAGTGCTCCACAATGTCGCCAAACATATTATTGACCAATTTCGTTGGGTAACAAGAAGAAGCAGATGACAACGACTTTGACGCGGAAGGTGGTGGTGTTGAACACGGAAACAATGCAACTAGGTTCTTTTATTCTCATCTAGGTCACACATCTAATCTGAGAACATCTGACAACAACAACCGCCTTGTGCACGGTTGCCAACCAATTCAGTACAATTATACCTTGTTTTTAAACTAGGAGGAGCATTTTAGGAAATCTCAAACACACCACTAAAAGTAACTAGATTGGGAGTGTGTTCCGAAAGGGTCGTGTTCAGACTTTTTGAACTAATTGACAATTACGTGACATACATATTGTACTGCTGGTAGTTGTCGTATCCAATGAGAATCAAGGCATGTCTAGATATCGAATCATCATTGGCCATAGGCCATGGCGATAGTAGTGAGCAAATGACACATTATTGGGAAAAAATACCTATATGGTTATAATAGCAATAATAGGTAGTTATGTAAAATTTGTTAATAATTTGAGGATAGATAAGTACGTAGAAAATGCAATTGTATGTTTAAATTATTCTTTATTTACGTTTGACGCTTCGGTATAGCACAAACTAAAAGTAAACAGTAATGTTTTGATATCGAAAAATGTGATAATATTGTAAGAATATTTAGAAAAATAAGATTTTACTTGGAAACTTATATATTATTAACAAGAAAAAACAAGCATGGATTTTGTTCATCAAACTGAATAAATAATAAAAATAGCACTTAACTTCGTTGGAATATGATACTTTGTTAAAAATAAAACCATAAACAACAAACGCAAAAAAGTGGTACAGTTAGATTGAAGAAATGAATATTTTCATATAAATAAACACAAAACTAACAAATGTCGTTGTCAGTTGTATCAAAAGAGCTGTGTGAAACGGTCTGCAATCTGACCAATCACTAGGCAGCAGAAATGCCAACTTAAATTCAAATCGCTCCTCTTAGTTTAAAAACAAGGTATAGTTGCCTACTATGTAGTAGTCAACCTTATAACACATATTTCCGCATACAAATTCAACTTAGCTGGGGGTTTTATGACTCGACCAGCCCCGGTTGTCTTTAACAGTGGCTCACCAATTGGTACCGGCTCAGCCGGGGTCAATTTATGAGCAACGGTTTTTGTGGTAACATTTTGGCATTTCCCTTTACTGGGACTCTGTGGTGAATATAGTGATTGTGTCTGAAGCTGGTTACTGTCCTTGGTCTTATATTGTGGTACAGTAGCTTCTAGATCAGTTTCAGAAAAAGATTTGTGTCTGGGTGTGAACTCATTTCTAGATTCTTTTATATCTAGTCTGTTGCGTCTAATAGTGTCCCCAGATTCATTCTGTAACCAATATGAACGTGGAGCACTATGTTCACTAAGTATCTGACCAGGTTCCTACTTTTTCTGAACATGATTGTATCCAGTTACGATAGTATTAGGTGGTAATTGTTGTAGGTCTTCAGCATTTGTATTGTAATGCTTACTATACATATTTTGTCGATATTTCAACTTCTCACGCACATTTTCACATAACGTTGGTTGTAACAAATCTGCGCTAATTGGAATTTTCGTCTTACAGATTCGACTCATTAGTAATTGGGACGGTGAATAGCCAATGTGCTTGAGAGGTGTATTACGGTACTGAAGTAATGCAATTTCAATATCTTCACCTCCCGTTACTGATTTTTTATGACAGTTTTGCATATCCCTACTCCCTTTTCTGCAAGGCCGTTTGCACGCGGGTAGTTCGGGCTTTTTGAGATGATTTTGAAATTCCATTCTTTGGCAAATTTTTTACATTCAAAACTGTCAAATGGTACATTGTCACATGATACATAATCTGGGAAGCCGAATACAGAAAATACCTTTTTTAGCGCTTTGATAACAGATTTTGCTGATTTGTCTTTCAATTTACACAGTTCTAATCAGTTTGAATATGTGTCAACAATGACTAAATAGCTGATTCCGGCATACGAAAATATATCTATACCCAGATGCTCCCATGGTCGCTCGCTAATTGGAAACATTTTTAATGTTTCTCTCTGCTGCTTGCGGGCATGATTTAATGAAATTTTCTATATCGTCATTGATTCCTGGTCAGTAGAAAATCTGTCTGGCACGAGCTTTTGATTTTTCAATTCCAATGTAGCCCTCATGTAATAACCTGAGCATTTCTGTACCTAATGGCCGAGGTACCACGATTTTATCAGCTAGCATTAATAATTCATCAGAGACAAACAGATTATCATTTAGTTTAAAATAATGTTTCATTAGATCTGGTACTTCTTGCTTATTTGTTGGCCAGTCATTAATACAACCGTTGGTCACCATTTTTAGTTGCATGTCGTTTTGGGTTTCATTTTTAAACTGTGTCTTTCTTTCTTCTGCCATGGAAATGCTTTTTACTAAAGAGTAGACAGCATGTCCAAACTCGTCATCTCTCTCTAACTCCCTTTCAGAGAGGAATGACCGCGATAATGTATCTGCAATATAGAGATATTTTGCCGGTTTGTACATGACAGTTAAGTCGTAGTTGAGCAGCCTCAACCGCATTATTTGTAATCGTGATGATATATTTGCTAAATCTGAAAATGGTTTACAAAGGCTTGTGGTCTGAATTCACTTTAGTGTTTAACCCATATATAAAGTAATTACATTTTTTTGTATGCTGAATACAATGGCAAGCATTTCTTTCTCAATTTGCGCATAGCGTTGCTCTGTTCGAGTTAGGCTCCTTGACGCGAATGCGATTGGATGTCCATCCTGTAGAAGAGAGGCACCCAATCCATCTTTTGATGCATCGGTTTCAATTACAATTTCCTTCGTGGAGTTTAAATATTTTAGTACAGGAGATGTAGTCAGAAAGTGTTTTAATTGAGAAAGCGATTGTTCTTGAATATCCTCCCACTTCCAGGGAACGTCTTGTCTAGTTAGATGGCGCAGTGGGGCTGTTACTTTAGACAGATTAGGTACAAATTTACTCACATATTTAGCCATACCAAGAATTCTTAGTAGTTCATTTTTGTTGCTAGGATTCGGCAAATTTGCAATGGCTTTCTTCTGCAGTTGGTATTAAAAAATGTTCTCGCTGTATCTGTTTCTGTAGAGTGGGGAGGGTGAGTTTAGGCCCACAGCACTTAGGCCACATGTGATCCATTGTACATCCTCCCGAGGAGTTGTCCTCCCAGGTCAACGTCCATCCTGTCCTTTTCAGGAAGGTGGACAGGTCACTAGGAGACATCTCCTTCATATCGGCAGGTGTATGCCGAACACACACTCTCTTATTGACGATAACTCCGGGCACTCACATAAGACATGCCTGACAGTTTCATCTTCTTGTTCACACATCTTCGCTGTATAGCCTTGTTTAACGGCTGAGGGTCTAGACACAACCTTAAATCACCATTTTTCTTTTCTACTATGACTGAGGGATTCAACCACTCAGTAGGTTTGTCTACTTTTACAATGACACCTTGACTCTCAACTTATTATTATTATTATTATTACATATAGACAAGGGCAGAGGGACAAGTCCTTATTTTACCCAAAAGCAGAAAATAATATGCAAATCAATTACCTACCATCAAATTAATACATAAATAATTGAAATGAACAAAATAATAAAAAAAAAGAGAAGATATCACAACAAAAGTACAATAGTTCGTATTAAGATAAAAATTAAATTAAAATTAACATTTATTATAAGTTATTGATATATAAGGCGGCCAGTCTATTTTTAAATATATTAGTAGAAGAAGCAGAAATAATGTCAACATCGAGATTATTCCAGGCGTCAAAAACTCTATTAGTCAGAAAATTTTGTCTTGATCTGGTCACAAAGTTTTCTTTTTTAAGTTTTAATCATCCGTGTCCTCTGAGCCGGTTGTCTTGGTATAATGGAAATATCACGGAAAGATTTCCGAAGTTGAATTTCAATATTGAATTTCAATATTTTAAATGTTGTGATAAGATCTCCACGGTGACGTCGAAGTTCAACAGAAGTTAAGTTGGCCATAACAAGTCTCTCTTCATAAGAAGGCCTTCTCAGTCCCAATGGAAGTCGAGTAGCTTTTCTTCGAACGTTTTCTAATAAACTTCTATCATGAATCAAGTCAGGATACCAGGCGGGCCCCGCATATTTAAGAATGGGTTTTACATAAATGGTGTAAAGTTTACAAAACGATTGAAACGTAACTCTCGAAAAACACTTCCGCATAAGATACATCCTGGTGTTAGCACGTTTGGTTATTGATAAAATATGGTCGGACCATGTAAGACTACTGTTAATAATAATTCCTAAGTCATTTTGAGAGGATACGGAGTTTAAAGTTTGACTGTTTATGAAGTATGGCAGAGCGGGTTGTTTTTACCCATTCGAAGCACTACGCACTTAGCAGCATTGAAAGGAAGCAACCATTGGGAACACCATAGCGAGATAGAGTTTAAATCGTCCCGAAGAGATAACTGGTTCGTTCTTGGATTTGAATAAATTTTTATGTCATCTGCGTAGGAAGATATTTTGCTTGAAACGTGAAAAGGAAGATCGCTGGTGTAAGCTATAAATAGCAAAGGTCCCAGAACAGAACCCTGAGGCACCCCACTCTCCACTAATTGTTCTTCTGAGAATGCTTCTCCTACTATAACTTTAAATCGCCTATCCGATAAGAAGTTATCGATCCACAGATGCAAGTGCCCTCTTATCCCAAAGTGCTCAAGCTCATGTAGAAGTCTTCGTTTAGGAACTCGATCGAAAGCTTTGGAGAAATCTAAGTATACAACATCGACGGGATGTTGTTTATTAGGCGATAATGTCCAGTCATTGACACAATATAACAGATTAGTTAAGGTTGAGCGGCCTTCGACAAATCCGTGTTGTTGTAGAGGAATAATCTTCTCCTGAAGAAGAAATTTGGTCATTTCTTCTGAAATGATAGATTCCATTACTTTACTGACTACTGGTAGCAGACTGATTGGACGATAATTATTTGAATCAAGTTTATTGCCTTTTTTGAAAATAGGAGTGATGGATGCTAATTTCCAACAAGGGGGTATGGAGCTCTGAACAAAAGAGGTTTGCATAATTAAGGACAAGGGTGTTGCGAGTGTATTTGCACATATGTTTAATGTGTTTGGGGTCAAGTCATCCAAACCAGGAGAAGCGTTTCTGCGTAGCTGTAGTAAATGTTCCCTCACCCTATCTACGGTGAACACTACATGTTCTAAGGATGAATGAAGTCGAGGACAGTTAATTCCTGGAAGGTTCTCAGAAGTGGGTTCTTCAGTAAAAACATCGGAAAAAGTCAACGAAAGCGTTTCGGATGATTCCCTGTCAGAAAAACATAGAGACCCGTCAGGTTTTTGAAGAAGGGGTATGGACACTTTTGACGTTAAAGAGGATCGTATGTATTTGAAAACTTTTTTGTTGTTACCACTAGCAATAATATTTTCTTCAAATTTTTCTCTTAAATTTTTGAGAAAAGATTGTAGATTATTAGAATACTTTCGATGATTTTGAAAATCGATAAGAACACCTGTCTGCTTGTATTTACGCCAGAGATGTCGTTTATGTTTTATTTTTCGTATCGCCATATTATTTATCCAGGGTTTGATGTTGTTTTTATACGCCTCGTGGTTCGTAGTATGAATGGGAACTATATCGAGAATTATTTGGCGACATTGACGAGGGACTTGTCAAGTCACTCAAAAATGAATCCCAATTTAATAGAGATAGTTTTGATCATTAACTTTTGAAAAGTCAGTGGTCGCATATGTTATGAAGTTCTTTTTATTAGGTAGTATTTGATTAAACTGTATACGGGCTATAATAACTGCATGGTCTGATTTACCAATCGGAGAGTTCACTTCAAGGGAAGAAATCAACTGTTCATCGTTAGTTAGGACGAGATCTAAAGTTGAAGGTTAGTTGTTAATTCTAAATCTTGTAGGTTCTGTGATAAGTTGAGTGAGATTTGAATTTGCGACAAAAATTTTAAACAAATTATGGGAATTTGTCGCATCCGATAATGTGTTTATAGGCCAGGCGATCTCTGGAAAGTTGAAGTCCCCAGCAATGATAAGATTTTCGAGGGATGACAGCTCCTCTAGTTTCTCAAATAAAATGTTGTCCTGAACTAGCTGGGTATGAGGAGGGCGATAAAGACATACTAAATTGAGAGAAAAGGTGTTTTTGTGAACAGATAGATGAATGGCGTCTATACCCAGCATGTCGATTGGTTTAGTGGTAATGGAGAAATTATTAGTAATATCATCGGATAAATATATAGACCTTTAAAAGTTCGTATAAGTGAACATTTGAATAGAAGTGATAAGTCTGTTTTTGGTCATCATATAAAATTTAATAAACACAATTTTAGTCCTAATCGAAATTCACAAATTTTAATAGAGGTTAATTCTAAAAATTTTAATAGGCTGGATTTTTTGGAAGATTTACAAATTGACAAAGAATTACAGAACAATAATTTTTGCTTAAATACACAAGTACATTTAAATAGATCTTATGTTCCTTTACATAGACGATTAAAGGATTAAAATAAAATAGTAGATCCAAATTATTTCTCTCTATGATGATACTCATATTTATCCACAACATTAATAGACTAAAACCATACTGTTCAGTTCAGTTTTCTTTAATTTACTTTTCATTTGTTTAAATTTACAAAATTCAATTTTTAAAAATTTTTTAGTTGGAATATTTCTGGACTCCTGTGTTAGTTTTGGTAACGGGTTCTCATTAGACCCTTAAACTAATTTTCAGGCTTGAATGAGATTTGATTAAGGGGTTCTCATTAGACCCTAAATCAAATCTTTCTCAGTTTGAAAGATTTTCACATTGTTTCTGGGATGTTTCAGGTTTTCATCAATTTTACTTTCCACTTGGTTTTCTTGACTCTTATGTTAGTTATTTGTGTTTTAAATTATTTTTGGTAACGGGTTCTCATTAGACCCTTAATCTAATTTTCTGGCTTGATTGAGATTTGAATAATGGGTTCTCATTAGACCCTAAATCAAATCTTTCTCATTGAGAATGACTCTCATATTAGTTTTGGATAATTCTTGGAATATTTATTATCAAAATTTCTGTCTGTGTTAGATCTTATTTTATTAACTTCTTTCTTTATTAATTATTTTGATTTGGTTTTCTTTGATTGAAAATTTTTTTTTCGAATAAGATTTGGTAACGGGTTCTCATTAGACCCTTAATCTTTTTCGTTTTGAATGAGATTTGAGTAATGGGTTCTAATTAAATTCTAAATCAAAATCTCATTTTAGATGTTCATGTCGGTTTTAAGAAATTACTAAGTTACATGTATTATTGTTTGGAAAAAAAAATTTTTTTTCATTGTAATTACTTGTCTGAATGTTAGTTTTTTGCACACTTTTGATAACTTTGGTTCTGTTATCACTAAGGTATCATTTGTCTTTATTTGATATTTAAATTTAATTTAATGTTTTTAAATATTTCATGATTTTAGTCAATTTGTTGGGAATGTTTCTGGACTCTTATGTGAGTTATTTGGTTTTTTAAAGTTTTTTAAATTATATTTGTTAACGGGTTCTCATTAGACCCGGAATTTAATTTTTTGGCTTTAATGAGTTTTGAGTATTGGGTTCTCATTAGACCCTAATTCTAATCTGCCTTATTGAGAATGACTTGCATATTGTTTTGGGATATTCCTTGAATAACTGTCCTTTTGTTTTAAAATTTACTAGAGACATGTTTAATTAATTGTTTATTTGTAATATTTCTTGACTCTTGTGTGAGTTATTTAGTTTTAAATTATTTTTCTTAACGGGTTCTCATTAGACCCTTAATATAATTTTTTGATTGAGATTTGAGTAATGGGTTCTCATTAGACCCTAAATCAAATCTTTCTCATTGAGAATGACTTTCATAATAGTTTTGTGATATTTTTAGAGTACTCAGTTTAACTTTTACATCTTGAAATTATTTTTCTTGAAATTTAAATAGCCTTTATTGTCAAAATTTCTTTTTATTTTTTATTTCTTAGTTTTATTTTTATTTATGAATAATTATTGGGGTTTTGGTTTATCTTTTTACTGTTATGTTAGTTATCTGTTTTGAATGAGATTTTTGACGGGTTCTCATTAGACCCTACATCTTTTTCTTTTTGGAATGAGATTTGAATAATGTGTTCTCATTAAACTCTAATTCATATCTTTTTCTCAGTTTAGATGACTTTCATTTTAGTTTTGAGAATTTACCAGAATACACGATTTATTGTTTGGTTTTGTTCCGTGTTATTTACTTGTCGGAAGGTTATTTCTAAGCCCACTTTTGATACTTTTAGTTCTATGTTCAGTAATACTGTCATATGTCATAATTTAATTTAATTTAGATTGGTTTGTCAACTTCAAATTAATGTAATGTCACTTCATTTTCCGTTTCTACAAACACGTGTAGCTAGAAACTTTAATTTTTGAAAATGTTTAGAAGTTAACAATAGTGTACCCCAAAATAGGGGAACAATTTAAATTTTAAATTTAATGTAAATTTTAAATTCTTCATGATTGCTTAATCAATGTGTGACTTTTTAATTTGGTTTCTTGTACATACTTGACGAGTAAGTAATACTTTACTAAGTTCCTTATTGATAAAATTTCAATTATTTTTTACTTACTTGCAGGTATAGCACTGATGATGGCTTAACAACCGAAAGCGCTTTGAAATTTTTCAAAAATTAAATTATTTTACACAGAATACACTGTTTTCTTGACCTTCTTAAATATATACATACGCCTCCACCGACACTATTGTTTCTATCTTTACGATATATTGTATATCCATTAACGTTAACCAGAGAGTCCGGAGTTGAAGGTTTAAGCCAAGTTTCTGCAATTAAAATAATATTAGGTTGAAGAAACTGTACGGTACCAGTGAACTCGTTAAATTTTGCAGAAAGTGCGTCTAGATTTGTATAAAGAAAGAGCCAATCGTTAAAATTGTCCTTAGAAGAGTTAGGAACGAAATTTAGTGATTTTGGGAGTTCCATTGATGTACCTGATAGTCAAATCATCTTCTCCGTTATTCTTTCGGGTGTCTAGCTCATTGCGAAGCTCCTTTAGTCGTTGTTGTTGAATAGGGGTCTTGTCATCAATTATGGAAAAATTCTCGGTGGCCTTATTCTCCAAAAGTTTAGCTTTATTCCTAAGAATATCTTTAACGTGGTGTTCGGAAACCATTACCACCTTTATCATTCTGGGGAACCGTTGGTTCGGTTTACCAACTCTGTAAAAGGTGATTGGTTTTTCTTGACATCCGACAGTGTTCAACACCGCACTTATTTTATTAGTGTCGTGATCCTTTTTGTGTCGGGTATCTCCAGAAGGTTCTGGTACGCCTCTGACTAAAATATTTTCAGCGCGCGTGATGCGGTCTACGGCTTCATTTGCGATATTATCGGTGAATTCGGTGGACTTAAAAGTGTCGAACAGGCTCAATTTATCGTTCATTTGTGACAACTTTTCATCAAAATCCCTGATTTTCTTGTTAATATCTGTTTTGGACTCCAGCAGAAAATCCTTAATTTCGGCAATGTTTAAGACATTTGAACTACAAGAATTGCAGAGAATGCACAAACCTCGTACTTTTTGCCTAGTAACACGATCGTCTGTGGAAACATCGGTACAAGCCATATGTATTGGTCGCTTATAACCATCGCATTGGAGTTTGCGATCAGCAGTGGCAACGGGCTTCAGGCAGTTCGGACAAGAAGTGGTCGGCATATTTCAGTTTTTATCGTAATTAGTATTTTGATAAGAAACAATAAATGAATTAGAAGAATTACTCACAAATTAGCTTATTATTGCGTTTGAACCGCACTTTTTCACAAATGTATTGACACCACTACTAACTTATGGTATACAGGAGTGTTGTGTAAAAATTTTGTTGAAAAATATTCACTATTTAACGAGTAATATTGTAGTTTTCTACGAGCAAAATATGCACGTCTTTGCAACCTGCTAGCTGTACTCAGAAAAAGTTGTTCTAATTTTTGTTTTAACCTATCGTGCAGTGTTTTAAGGTTATCTGATGTTCAGTCGGAAACTGTCCTAGGCCATCAAAAGCCGATTGATAGACTTTGATTACATTCTCTAGTGAACTAAAAACAACATTATCTCCCTTATTTATTGTTTCTTCTCGTTTTATTAAATTCAATGCTAAGCACCCTGACAATCCTAACAACGGTAATTGGTTGTCTGTATCAACCACAATGAAGTTAAGTGGACTTTCAACTTTTTTGAATTTACAAACTAACTGCACTTCTCCAATTGGTTTAATTTTAAACCTTGGATTACCATATAACGATAAGGTTACTGTTGTTGGTTTTAGTTTACTATCTTTTAAGTTTTCCAATACAAAGTATGGTAGAACGCTTACCTCTGCTCCCGTATCTAGCTTAAATTCTACTTGACCTTGACATATATTAATTTTTGGTTTCCACATTTTTTTATTTTCTTCCATTAGCTTTAGCACTAAATCTACTGATTAAAGATCATTGACCTTCATTATTAATTAATAGTTTTCTGTCATCAGAGCTTATCTCTGGTGTTAAGTACTTTGGCAATAAAGAAGTAAATGAAAAGAACAGACCTTTTTTTTCTAAGACCATCAATACGTAGACAGGAGATGGGTTCTTTCTTCCTTGTGAGGTTCTTGAAAGACCACATGGCTTAGCAATTTTGCTGATTTTTTTTTTGAATACATTTAAGTGAGCTTAAATTTTATTAGAGTGATCCTGTTGGAGTTCTACCACTGTGTATAAGTGGATATTTATTTTCGCTCATCTTAAGTTCCTGTCACCACGTCCGTAGGCAAAACCACTTTCCGGCCACACGACTTCTACGGTGAGTTTAATTTATCAGTTTTACTATACTCAACCCTCATAATATTTAATTATTAGAAAATACTTACTCAAGTTCCTTTTTTTAGGTCTCTTTATTCAGTTCTTTCTTTCTTTCTATCTTTCTTTCTTTTTTCTTCGTTATCTCCATTTTATTCCTGCATTTACATCAACTATATGGTACATCATCTGCATCCATTCCTCGTATTAAATCCACCTGAACACGCCTCTACCTCGAGAATATATTAAGAACAGGTTGCCTTACAAGATTTACACCAAACTGAGGTAATACATCCACCAGTTCTATTGGAGGAACACATTTCACTACCCGATCGTCAACAGGTAACCTTCACACCTTACTTATATCTTATATCAAGGAATCCGTTATTTCGAGTAGAAGCCAACATTTGTCTAAAATAACAAATATATTTATAAGACTAAGTATTGTAAGTAGAATCTTAGTCACACTTACCAAGGAAGTTCAGTTTTCCTTGTGTCATTACCCTCTGTTGAGGACAAATTGTAGATTTAGTAATAACAAATAGCACAATCACTAGAGTTTGTAAACCAGCGTATGCATACAAAGGGTATTTTTTTATATTATTCTGTATCCACCCACCCCTAAGGTTAGAGTGGAAACATTAAAACTTTTCTTTTTCCCTATAAATTTGGCCATGCTTTTTAATAACCCAGAATAACCTGAATAATTATTTAAAACTTTAACGGAGCCACCTTTTGTGAAAATTTAAATTTACATAAAAAAAATAATAAATGAAACTTCTGTCCAATACGGTATGACCTCAACAAAACTGTCGTTCCTGGTCCCTCTTCCGTCCCATGTCTGACACTCCTAAATTATGTACCCGATACTTGGACCACCTTCCGAACAACCACTCGAAATAACTTAACTGGTACCTGTTGTACTCCTTGGTCCAATACTCGAAACCATTAAACCTGTACTTGTAGTACTTCTTGGTCCAATACTTGAACCCTTAAAATAGAGACTACACTTAATTATCAAACTATCCCATACTTAGTGTCATCCCCATATAAACACAAGTTGTGTTAAAAAAAGTAAAAACCCCATCATAACCAAGTGACTTACCTCATCAGGTAAGTTTTCTATCCCCCTTTATTTCGTAAAACAAAGACAATAAAAATAGATAAATGTGGTGCAGTCAAGCCCTTGCAACTAATAAAATATTTAGATGAAAATAAAACATTACTATAATTAAATAATTAAACTTGAATCTCAAACAACCTATCTTGTACCAAACGGATTAAAATTTCTATGTGGCGATGGTAGCAATTATATTTACTGAATCTCAACTAAAAGTTTACAACTTGAGTGATATTAAAGAAGTTTCTTAACAAATGCCAACTTTATAACTATATAATTTCATCAAATCGAAAACAATATCTAGGTATTTATAATTTATGACATAGCAAATATCAAATCCGTGATATTGTATGTATAAGAGCAAACTACCTCGATACTTACTGAATTCTAGTACTACTCCCCGTCAATACAGCTCGAATCTCACAAATGTGAGTTTACTTCTACGAAATCTGTCATTTAACCAAGTAAAAGAAAATAATGTTTTTGAAATAGTGAAATGTGCTTGACAGCCTCATTGACAACCACATTGACTATATATGACACGAATAATTTGCCTTTACAGACTGCAAACTTATATTACAAAAATGTATCTGAAGAATACTCGATGATATAACGGTCAATGGAATAACAACAAAAATATATACCTTCTTTCGCTGAGGGTTTCGACCAAAAAAATCAAAGTCCTGACCAATGCAGGTACGGAGGTTTCTCCAACATAAATATCTCCTTCCTAGAGATTAAAAGTACAATTTCCCAAAAGGTTCAAATCCATAAATTCCAAAAATGTTCAAATCCACAACGTGGGTAGAATGTGGTTCACCACAAAATTCCAGTTATCACCTGGTCCCAAAAATTCTCTTCTCGAACACCCCACCAAATCGGAAAAATAAAAATAAAAGCCCGAAACATCGGATGGCCAACACATACCACAAATTTTTAGGATTTTCTACTTCGCCATCTTCCTTTAGCTTGTCTTCATCAAAAAGTGAAGCTTCACTTTGTTCATACCGGAAGCCAACAACCCATCAAATGTCAATCAACTGATCGCCATCATTTACCCAGTAAAGCCTACAGCCACCACGTGACTAAAATATATAAACCACCCTGAACAAGATTACCCAATTTACGATTTATTGGCTAATATTTTCTAACGGATAAAAATTTCTTTTGTCTCAATCACAATAGATTTACAATTATTGAATCAATTTTAATATAATAAATCAAAATTTTCTTAATTTAAATTAATAAATTGGAAAATACTTATATTGTCAAATTTTAATATTCTAAATATTTAAATATCGATTTTATTGATAGACATATGTCAAAACAGTCGTGATCGATCTAGATCTCCGTTATCTACAGAACGAAATTTAAATACTGCTACCGAAATGTCCACTAAAATTACCCCAATTGAATTATCTATGGCAAACAATCTTGTCCCAATCTATAACGGTGGGTCAAAAGATTTAGCCTTTAGTCAATCAGAAAAATATTTAACCTTTAATTAAGTAAATACCTACAAAACCGAGATGGTTTTTTGTCGATATAGAATTTTGGTTTGTGATTAGATGTAGAGATGTCGCCGATATCGCACTCTTAACATTTCCTTTACTAAGGCTAATGTATTAGTGTGGTATCAACGTAGTCTTTAGTCCAGGATTATGCTCTCAGAGCTCTTGGACGAGTGGCATCTACCTTGTGCTGATGAGGCGCAAAAACGCCGAAACCGCTCCACAAGTGATGTTATTCCTTCTGATCGCAAACCAGAATGGTTGGTTCTATCTTAACAGATATACCAACCCCGTTTACTTTAGAAGTGTAATTCAATGTCTGTCGGGGCATATAGCCCGAGAAGTAGTTGTTGCTTCTTGGTGGACGGTCTGCTCTTTGGAAATTAATTTTTCTAATTTTGTAAAGCGTTTAATAGTATTGAACTATTATTTTTTGACGTCTTTAGATCACGCTTTACTTATATGACAATTATTTACAGGTAACTGTAATTAAGTAGATACTATTTACTTCATATTTCAATCATTTTCCTCGAGCAAGCATTGTACGAATGTAAACATTTAGACAATGAATGATCTCAAATTGACTTTGCAAATTTCCTTAGATCCCAAAAAATTCAAAGAAATCGTCCATCTCCAAAATACAATAATTCAGGTAATCAACCACCAAGGATTCAATCATTCCATAATTTTTCACAAGTACCCCAGCACTCCAGTAATAGACAAATTAATAATCATCAAATACATTAATATCAAAATAACTACCAAAGACCGAATAATCAATTAATAGACAAAGACAATCCCCTAACAATCAAACCTTCAATCGTCATCCACAACCTTCCACGAGCAATTACAGGCCAACCCCAATGAGTACTTCTACCGCAAATACTTATAGACCTCCACACATTTTTTTCAAACAAACGGGACCCCCTAAAGTAGCTGTTGAAGAATTATTCAATGTCGAAGACGTAGATAATAATCTTAATGATTTACAATACGACGACCCTCAAAACGAAAATTAAGAACCTCGGAATTGATATAAATAATATAAATCCATACCCAAAACTACCATTTATATATCTCTCAATCTTAGATTTGAAAATATTGATTGATCCCGGCGCAAGTAATTCTATTATAAATCCAGAACCGGCTTATAGATTATTTTCTAATTATATTTATAAGTCCCAATTTTCCGTTAAAGCTATTAAAACTACTTATAGTGGTAATTTCAACTGTAAATACCCTCTTTTAAAAGAATTTGGTAATAAATACACATTTGATATGTTTATAGTACCTTGGCACGATAGATTCGATGCATTAATAGGTAGTAAAGACTTCGATAAATTAAAAGTTCTCATTGACAAGAAAATCATATTTTACAAATTAACTCTATTAAAATAGCTTTTCATTTTGAAATTAACTCTCGTTTATTTACCTCTTATTCTGAACCTTTAGATAAAAGAACTCTAAATATCCTAGTAAATATCGTTGATGGACCAATAGTTCTCCCAGAAATGAAATTAAACGATATAATTATACCCGAATGTATAGCTGTAGCACAAAACGGTTATTGTAGAATACCAATAAAACAAGAAGTTTCATTAAATAATATTTCTATAAATTTTCATGAACCTCTTTAAGTTCAACCCCTTTCAAAATTTCATTAAAGGAACCCTAAGTCGTATTATAACAATATTGACATCACCAAACTTCTTCGAATAGATCATCTGAATCCCGAAGATTCTCTCTGTAAAAAGTTTAAAAATATATTTTATAATGAAAGCTCAGACTAAACATTTACTCATGCAGTTAAGCATAATATTAGAACAGTTGACGATATACCGACTTATCAAAAATCGTATAGATATCCCTATCATTTAAAACAAGAAATCCAAGAGCAAATTCAAAAACTTTTAAATAATAAAATAATTAAGCCCTGTATATCTCCATACATGTTTCCTACCTTTCTTTTCCCTAAGCAAATGGATGCTAACGGGAAAAAGAAATTTCGTTTAGTTATAGACTATGGAAAACTCAATGAAAAAAACATTGAAGATAAATACCGCCTGTGTTATAAGGTTGACAACAGTGCACAAGGCAGTTGTTGTTGTCAGTCTCTAGATATTAGATGTGTGACCTAGATGAGAATAAAAGAACCTAGTTATAGTCAGTTATAATTTATTTCAAATAACTCCTGACCCAGTTACAATAATTATTATTCATGGTGTCAGGTCGGTATTCGGGCTAAAATAGAAATACACGATATTGCTAGAAACTCGTGTAAGGCGCACTCTTAAAGCAGCTCTTGTTTCTGTTTACGCTATAGTAATATATTAATAAGTTATGGTTTCCTTTAAGATAAGTTTATTATTTAACATCTTTCGATATTCTATATCGACTAATAAGGCATTTATATTTTTGGTGTTTATTTTCAAAAGCATTAGGATGAGAAATTGGTAATATATGAGTTTCCTATGTTTATATTTTTTAAGAACTAGCTGAGTTGTTATTATATGAAAAATGAAAATGTAGTCAAGGAGTGACTGTTATTGAGATAAGAAGAGTATAGAATTAGTTTGTGTTGATTTTAAAAGAGATCGAGACGTGAATTAAAATATACGGCAATAGATTTTTGAATATTCGTGTTTGATTTCAAAATAACTTGTTTAAGGGTGTTTTTTACAAGTCACAAGTGGGATAATTATTGTGTTTATTAATCAGCAAAATGCACCGCGCGCAAAAACGTAGAGAAAAGCGAAAACGTCGTGAAAATTCGACAAGTTCGTCGAGTTCTAGTGATAAAGCGCCTTAAAAAAATATATGTAAGATTGAAAGAGGACTCAATTAAATAAAACTCGATAATAATCATATAACTCTCTGAATTTATTCTTCCCAATCTCTCTGTTACACATAGACTAATTTCCAATCATCCCATTTCCAAACAGGCCACTTCACTTCTTAGAACCCCTAACCTCTCCCCTCTGCCCTTCTAATCATGACCGCCTGCACATGTTACAAGATATCTGATAACTATAACCAATACTTGGTTCATAAGAAAGTGATTTGTTAATGGGTCTTGTCTCATAAAGTAAGGTGACATGTTTGTTAATGGGTCTTGTCTCATAAATATAATAGGCTAGAATATGAAATATAACATTCGGCCATCCTGACAATTGGTCTGTCCTCAGACCTTAAATATATCCTACTCAAAAAACTCCTAATTAAATTAACTTGAATCAGCCATAAATTAACGTAAATCAAAACAGCTTATACAATAGCATATAAGGAATATAATCCGCTAGAAATATGAAATATAACACTACCTTAAATATATACTACTCAAAAAAAACTCCTAATTAAATTAACTGGAATCAAAATAACTTATACAATAGATAAAATATAATACTGGGCCATTAATTAAAGTAAATCAAAACAGCTTATACAATAGCGCATCATGAATGTAATCCGCTATAAATATGAAATATAACATTCGGCCATCCTGAAAACTGGTCTGTCCTCAGACCTTGAATACATACTACTCAAGAAAAACTCTTAATGTAATTAAGTTAAATCGAAACAGCTTATACAATAGCATCTACCAAACATTAATTATTATGTATGTTTTAACAAATACCTAAACAGTTTTACAATATTATTCAACGTTAGCCACATATATGAAACGAACGCTACGTTTGCCATAAATAATGCAACTTTTTACTATAACGACTGCAACTATTGGCTATAATGAATGCAACTTCTCGCTATAATGACTGCAACTTTTTGCTATAATGAATGCAACTTCTTGCTATAACGACTGCAACTTTTTGCTATATTCAATGCAACTTCTTGCTATAACGACTGCAACTATTGGCTATAATGAATGCAACTTCTTGCTATAATGACTGCAACTTTTTGCTATAATGAATGCAACTTCTTGCTAGAACGACTGCAACTTTTTGATATAATGAATGCAACTTTTTGCTATAATAAAACGCTGGTCAACTAAATACTAATCTTCGTTTTGTAAATGTATCCATTTTTTGAGGCGGTCTGCGGCTACAACTGTTCGAACTCGTTTGTGTCCCTCTCTAAGATCTTCCACCTCATACCGATCATTAAACAAGACTTTATTTATACGAAATGGTCCCTTGTATCTTGCCAATAGCTTATGACTAACACCCGCTGGTATGCACGTGATTTCGACCATAACTAATTCACCTTCCTTGTACTTCATTGCTTCTTTTCGAGACTTATCATATCTTTCTTTTTGCTTTTGCTGGTCATTTGTTATATGGTTTGAAATATTTTGTCTAAGTTCATTTAAATCAAGCCGATTTATTTCAGTTTGAATTTGATTAAGGATAGTGGCGCTAGAAGCGTGTTTTGGATTGCAGCCAATAAGTGCTTTTAGCGGTGTAGTGCCAATACCTTTATTGAAACTGGTATTTAGTGCGCTTTGTATTTGCTTTACATATTTATCCCAGTCTCCAGGATCTTTACCGGCTGTTGTGGTAGAGAGAGCACTTAGGATGGTCCTATTATAACGTTCACATTGGCCGTTACTCCGGGGCATTTAAAATATGTTTAATTCCATAATTTTTAGAAAATGTATTGAAAGTACTTGAAGTAAAAGCCGATCCTCGATCGCTTATAATCCGTGCCGGGACTCCAAATAAATATATCATATTCAATAGAGCTTTTACAACGTGTTTAGTTTTTTTGGCTATGTACAGGTTCAATAATAACAAACTTAGTAAATCCGTCGACTATGATCAAAATAAATTTATTTCGTCGTTTGCTTGTTTCAAATGGCCCAACGTGATCTACACGGATGGTGTGGAACGGAACTGGATGTTTTTCGATTGGGTTCAATTTACATTGGCGTTTCGAGACTTTTTGTTTATAATACATGCAATTCAGGCAGGCATTAACATACTTGGCTTGCATAGGGAGAGGATGACTCGCGAATAATGTTATTATCAAGTAGTTCTTCAATAATATTACGCAAGACCTCTCTTTCTACTTCAGGCATACGGTAAGGATAGCGTACAATCGGTGTATGACATATACATTTTATTTCCATTTCGACAGTATTAGTCTTTCCCAGATTTTTCATTGAAGATGAAATACAATTAGAAAACTTGCTCAACAAATCAAAACATTGCTCTTTAAAAATCGTTGTAATATCGCCAAAACAAATTGAGTGTATGTCGAAAGTGCTGTCGCATACGTCAATTAAATTTATAAATAGTTTCTCAGATGGCATTAAACGTTGAAATGACAATCGATTTTTTCGCTTAATCATCACTATATGTTCCTGATTAATAAAATCTCGTCCAACCACTAAATCATAGTTTAAATATTCATCTTGAACTACAATCGCGTTTACTAAGGCTAAAACGCCCTGTATAGTTATATAAACTTCGCAAAATGACCGACTATTCATGGAAGTACCCATAAAACTACATAAAGTCACACTTTTGAGGTCTTTAACTAAGAGTCCCATTTTTTTTTGCCACAGACCACTTAATAAGGGTGTTTGAACTACCTGAGTCTATGAAACAATTTACCCTTTTCCCATGAATGCGGGCAACCAGCTTAAAAATATTATTATCGGGCAATGTCGTTTCTACTTGTTGAACTTCATTTTTTATGAATGGGCATTGATTTTGAAAATGACCCAACCTTTTACAATAATTACACTCTAATCTACGTTTCCTACAATCCCTGAAAATGTGTCCCGGAGCCCCACAATTAAAACATGAATATACTCTTTCAGCTGAAGAATTCAAGTGGTTATTGACCCGATGATACGGTTTTATTGTTGAGAATTTTGGGTTTACATTGCAGCTACTAGTACTTGGTATATTATTTATTTTGACTTATAAAAATTAAAAGCTGCACTTTTAACACTACCCCCAGGCATATCACCCATCGCATTTAAATAAGCATACAAAATGTTCACATCGTCATGTCGTGCCGCTCTAATAATACGCGAAATATTTGCGCCATTTATACCGCCTATTACGGCATCAATTAAATAAGCGTCGGGAATATGTAAATTTAGGGCCCTTAATTTGGATAATTTTTGGAAGCAAAAATCTCCTAAATTTTGACCAGGCCTAGCCTCATAGTTTGCAGCTTCCTTTAATAAATTCGAAAATGGAACAAACTCACAGAATTGTTTTACTAATGTTTCTTTCATCTCCTTCCAACTCGAGTCGTGCTTGATATTTTCGTCATACCACTGACGAGCGTTTCCTCTTAAACGTCCAGAAATAATTCTAATAATTGTATCGTCATCCCACTCGTATTTTTCACCTAAACAATCCACTTTTTCTATCCACTTTTCCACTTGTATATCATCACGTGACGGATCGAATACCGGGATTACAAGCTCATCTCCCGCCCGAACAATTGACTGTCGTCTTAAATTAATAAGTTCTCGTTTCATTGAATCAAATTTCCGTTTCGACACATATCGAGACTCTTTTGATTTTGGCGACGTGGACACATCCGAACCTGAAAAACTACTATTCCTATCACTAGACACGTCACGTTTCCTGTATTTCGACACTCTCCTCGAACTACTAGTTTTACTTTTGTTTTTCGCACTCTTATCTTTCGATTTTGACTTTCCCATTTTGCAATCAAACTTAATAACTACGGCACAGCACGAAAGGTTTTTATATCCCACCGCTGCTTTGTAAGATTGAAAGAGGACTCAATTAAATAAAACTCGATAATAATCATATAACTCTCTGAATTTATTCTTCCCAATCTCCCTGTTACACATAGACTAATTTCCCCTGATCCCATTTCCAAATAGGCCACTTCACTTCTTAGAACCCCTAACCTCTCCCCTCTGCCCTTCTAATCATGACCGCCTGCACATGTTACAAGATATCTGATAACTATAACCAATACTTGGTTCATAAGAAAGTGATTTGTTAATGGGTCTTGTCTCATGAAGTAAGGTGACATGTTTGTTAATGGGTCTTGTCTCATAAATATAATAGGCTAGAATATGAATTATAACATTCGGCCATCCTGACAATTGGTCTGTCCTCAGACCTTAAATATATCCTACTCAAAAAACTCCTAATTAAATTAACTTGAATCAGCCATAAATGAACGTAAATCAAAACAGCTTATACAATAGTATATAAGGAATATAATCCGCTATAAATATGAAATATAACATATATGTCTCGAATGTTAAAAGATCTTCACTGTGTGACGAACAGGTGATATTCCGGTTTATGATCCTGGAAATCGCGAACGGGGTGTGGAATGTTGAGTGAATCGTGTGGAGGAACTTGCTAAGTGGTATAATTGGGATCCAATTGCCACAAGTAAGCTCGTTGCGAATCGTTTACAAGGAATGGCACGGGTTTGGTATGACAGTATAACTGAATTTAATCTGGAGCTGTACGCTTTTAAAATTAAACTATGAAAATGAAGTAAAAAATGATTATAGTGATAGCTGAGCTGTTGTCTAATAAAATTTTCAATTATTTTGATAAAATTAATAAGGCTGGCAGTGGAAAAACGGATAAAGTTAAGTCTGGAGCTGTGAAATAAGATGAAACTGGATTTGACGTACAAACGGATATTTCTAATGTTATCTTTTGTTGAAAGTGGGTCAAGTGAATGTTCATCTCAAAGCAAGCAGTGTATAACATCAAATTTAAGAAAAGGTAAAAGAATGAAAATTTGCCTATGGTCTCATTTAATGAAGACGATATACCTGATTATCTTTTGTGTGCTCAATCGGTCATTTGTAGTGTTAAGGTGTATTTCCACAGATCCGTCATCCGACGATACGATCATCCGAAAGTTTTGTGATTGGTGAAAAAACTCGAAATTGACAAGCCGCCAAGTATTTGTCCGAAAGTTTTAACTTACGTCCGTCATTGGAAAAAGTTGAATAATGTTCAACTTTTATCCGTCATCTGATTTAACCTAACTTATTATGATCTGCTTTTTTTTGGGATATTATTTCAGAATTAATAATGATTATTATAATAAAAGATTATTAAAAGCAACGAAAAGTTTGGTGTTAATTTTAATTGTGTTGAGAAATAGGAGGAAGAAAGGAAATCCACCTTTAAGCTACGGTTTCCTAGGAAAGCGGTGCCGTACTAGAGCGGTCGTAATAAAACGCTGTCCGTGCATTTTATATGTAAGCGGTTTTTTAGAGAACGGTAGCCAACACCGTCATGCAAAATAGCGGCAGCGCTATCAACGAGACGGCCGGCATAGCGGCGAGAAACAGTGAATGCAACGTTTTTGTACATTACGGTGAGAGACTCCAAGCATATTTTTGGTGGTATTCGTTGGATTTTTCAAATTATGTCTGGCAATAGTACTAATAATAAAAATTTAGATTGGACAATGGAGGAAGACGAAATTTTAATTGATTTTGTGAGGAGTCATGAGTCCTTGTACAATATAAAATGTGAGGACTACAAAAAAACACAAATGAAACTTAACCTTTGGCGGGAAATGGCAGACATTATAAAAAATAAAACAGGTACGTACTACTTTTACATATTTTTTAATTTTTATTGATGGTATTTTTATAATGCAATATTACAGGATAAAGTATTTTCAATGTTGCACAAGAAGATTGTTTTGCCATTTTACCTGACCTGTCCCGTTAAAATATGTTCTAAATGCATCACGAATTTGTGTAGGTGACTTTCGAGCACGAATATTGGTTTCGGCCATTGGAAATAAATTTTGGGTTGGTAATAGTGGAAGATTGTCATCCATGGCACCTTCATTAGGAGCAAGTATTTTAGATTTTCTTAAAATATTCTACAAAATACAGGCAGATGTAACTAGCTTATCGGTAGTTTCCGGTGTAGTTGCAATGGGCTGGAAAAAAATTCTGAAATATAGACAGAGTATTACAAAGGAGTTCTCAGTTGTTCGTCTTGCGCGAGATAGTCTATAGTTATATATGGCTTTAGAGTGATCAATTAATGATTGTCTTCTCGGGTATGGTTTCATCAAATTTTCATGTAGTGCAAAAGCTTCGTCTCCAAGAATGACGTACGGTAGGCTAATATCTGTACCTGGAAGTGTTTGCGGAGGGGGTATATTGAAGTCATTATTCTGAATTTTCCTTCCAAATTGGCTTTTCAAGAAAATTCCAGCATCCCCTTCTCTACCATAAGAACCGATATCTATCGCTATAAACTTGCAATCTGCATCAACAATTGCTAGCATAACAATGGAATAAAATTCTTTATAATTAAAAAAAGCAGATCCACTGTTTTTAGGTGATTTTATTCTTATGTGTTTGCCATCTATGGCACCCACGCAGTTCGGAAAGTTCCAAGACGACATAAAGGTAGTTGCATTTTTTTTTAATTGATCCATTGTTGGAGACGGCATTACCACATTCAGTAGTCTCCTGACTATGCTGGCGGCCAGCTGTTTGATCATAAAGCTTATCCATATGACATATTCTGAACTGAAAAGCTAATGATCTGAAGGATTCCCCTGTTGCAAGATACCTAAAAAATAACAACAACAACAAATAACAAAACTCTGAAGTAAATGAACTTTATTTTGTAGATACCGAGTGCAGTAAAAGGTGGGCTTATGTGCGGGACTACTACGTCAGACGAAAGGGAAAACCAGGCACAGGTTCTCCCGGTGAAGCTGCAAAAAAAGAGCGGAACTACTCTCATTCTTGGATAGCTACTGCTCCATAAAGAGTAGGTAAAATCTAAAATTTCCTTAAATTATTACTATTATATACATTGTTTTTTTTAATTCAGCACTATCACCAATATTGGGAGTTTGGAAGAAAATACCAACATCGCTGACCCAGACGATTTTTCACAAGAAGACCTAGAGAAGTCCACACAGGATGAAATTCTTGCTCCTCAAAGGGAGATACCTTCAGAGGAAGGTAACAATAATAAAGACAGGGAAAAGCATTGTGGAAGTTCCAAAATAGCAAAAAGGCAGAAAACTTCGTCAAATTCTGAGGAACGCTTGAAACTTCTCAAGACAATAGCTGACAAAGGCCAACAATCCGACACACAAGATGAGATCGATCTTTTCTTTGCTTCTATGGCGAAAAGTGTAAAAAAGTTATCTGAAAAGGAACGAATTTATCTAAAATTACAAATAGGCACCATAGTTGGAAATGCCGAATTAAGATATTTTGAGCGGCAAACCTGTACAGACCTTAGCCGACCAACCTCTGCTACATCTGATGAGAGGAGTAATTACTCTGACTATTATCTAAACGAAGGTTCTACAGCTTCATGTACTCCTGTAAATAACTTTTCTGACTCATCGGCGGTACCTTTACTTTCCCCAGATAACACAGGAAATTTTTTTATAACTAATTTTTGAAAAATTTATATAATTACAACTTACCTTAGAATTAAACAAAGTTTTTGCTCAGGGGTTATTGAAGTCTTATTTCTGTTACATGGTTTTGAGGTAATATCTTCTTTAATGTGGTTTATTACGTAATCAAATAATATTGGTGTCAGGCGAAAATATTCCCTGAATTTTACATCATTGACTTGAAGATGGCGGCGTATTAAAACTTCATAAACGCCTTCGGTTCTTCGATTTTTATAAATTTCAGATTCTTCCGACCTTTTGGCATCTTCATCCGATGAAGACTCTTCGTCTTCCAAAAATATTAACATCGCGATATCAAAATCATTCATTTCAGAAGCGCGACTTTCCCCGGCAAAAAATTATTACGAACTGTTCTAACTTTACAACTATTGACACCGCTATGTCGTCCGTCATATTCGTTGACGATAAAAATTATTACGGCCTACATATTACGGCCGCTCTAGTACGGCAACGCTTTCCTAGGAAACCGTAGCTTTAGTCTCAGTGTTGTTTTTAAAGAAATGTAATTGGATGTTTCATATATGTAATGATTTGCACTGATTCATGTACAGAAGTAAACATTAAAAATCGTTATGCAAACATAGAATAAAGAACTTTGCAAAAGTTAAAACGATATGATGAAATAAAACAAATTAATTTGTTTAAATCTTCATTATTATATTATATTATATATTAAATAATGAAGATTTAAACAAATTAATTTGTTTTATTTCATCAGTAGTATGGATCTTCATCAAGTAAAAGCCTCATCTATTCAATTAAAACGATATCTTAAAGGCTGTATTAACATCAAATAGAACTGTTATAATAGATCAAATTGTAATAATTTTTTGCTTTGTTGATTCTGATTGTGGAGGTGATAATGAATACAATTGAAAAGGTACAACAGGTTGTTTTTTTAAAATTGTTTGAAAATTATACAAATACAAAGAGACAATTATCAGTATTAAGAAGTTGTGCCCAAAATTTAAAGGACCTTTCCGAATATCCAAAAGTACTTCTTAATGATCGATATGAAGTGTTACGCGAAGGACGATATTATGGCAAAAAGACAGTAGTTTCTCCAGACCATATGAAACCGTGGATTAGTGTACAAGCAGAAGAGAATTGCGTAGGTAGCAGTCTATGCAGACGATTAAAGTGGGTAGTAGCCCTTTGAAATAATTTTGGTGTGAGTTTACGTTGGGTAGTAGCCCTTTGAAATAATTTTGGTGTAAGTTTATGTTGGGTACTAGCCCGTGGGTAGTAGCCCTTTGAAATAATTTTGGTATGAGTTTACGTTGGGTAGTAGCCCTTTGAAATAATTTTGGTGTAAGTTTATGTTGGGTAGTAGTCCGAGGGTAGTAGCTCTTTGAAATAATTTTGGTATGAGTTTATGTTGGGTAGTAGCCCGTGGGTAGTAGCCCTTTGAAATAATTTTGATGTAAGTTTATGTTGGGTAGTAGCCCTTTGAAATACTTTTGGTGTAAGTTTATGTTGGGTAGTAGCCCTTTGAAATAATTTTGGTGTAAGTTTATGTTGGGTAGTAGACCGTGGGTAGAAGCCCTTTGAAATAATTTTGGTGTAAATTTATGTTGGGTAGTAGCCCGAGGGTAGTAGCCCTTTGAAATAATTTTGATGTAAGTTTATGTTGGGTAGTAGCCCTTTGAAATACTTTTGATGTAAGTTCATGTTGGGTAGTAGCCATTTGAAATAATTTTGGTGTAAGTTTATGTTGGGTAGTAGTGAAATAATTTTGGTATAAGTTTATGTTGGGTAGTAGCCCTTTGAAATAATGTTGGTGTAAGTTTATGTTGGGTAGTAGCCCTTTGAAATGATTTTGGTATAAGTTTACGTTGGGTAGTAGACCTTTGAAATAATTTTGGTATAAGTTTCGCCCAATTTATGATATTGTTCTGGTTTATTTTATAATAAGGTTGTAGTCTGTTAAGTAAATTATATAGTGTTGAAGGCAGCGCTGCGAGTTGAGATACTGATTGTGTAATATCAGTGAGAACTAGAGAATATTACCTATTCTCAAATGAAAATGTTTGTCGTTGAGATATTCTTTAGCGAGTAACGTAGAGTGGTAGCTCATAACGGAGAATTTTCCATAAATTTTAAAATGAAATTGTTATCTGGTTGATTGAGTTGACGCTCAAAGTAGTGTTGTAAACTCACACAAATAGTAGGTGTTAGAATAAAAAGGCAGTAGTTCAATAGTCCGTCAGTTTATTGTAAATTTGGAACTTAATACATTCTAATCTTAGGTACAATGTTACCGCTTTCAGGTCTTGTTAGAGAATCTTCTCTTTTTCAATCCAGGAGGTATATCTAAAGTTGCATTTATTAAAAGAAATAAGTATAGAATAAAAGTCTACAATTATTGTGTGTTTCCACAATAATACTAAATGCACTTTTAAAACTTAAATCAAAACTTGTTTCTATAAAATACATACTGAAACTGCATTCTGCGAATTAAATAGTATGTGACAAAAAGGAGACTTAATATATTATTACAAAAATTCAAATCGTGACTTAAAAAGCTTTTATAAAATGATAAGGGAAGGTTTTATGTTTCTATAGAGTACTTTCCTTTGTTAAGATTTAATACCAAGAATTGAAAAAGATAAATGAAACGAAAACTAAATAATACAGTAAGATATTGTAATTATGAAATAAATCGATAGTAATATTGTTTAAATCTACCAGGTTACAACAGTAGTTATAATTGGATAAAGTGATTAAGATGAAATAGTAGTAGGTATAATATGTAGATGGTAGTATAAATTTTGTTTTTACGTTGATTTTGTTATTAAAAGTTAATACAGGGTGTTGTATCGTTTTTGTTTGGTTGAGGACAACCAAACTACAGGATGGCCGAATGTAAGGCGCACTCTTAAAGCAGCTCTTGTTTCTGTTTACGCTATAGTAATATATGAATGAGTTATGGTTTCCTTTAAGATAAGTTTATTATTTAACATCTTTCGATATTCTATATCGACTAATAAGGCATTTATGTTTTTGGTGTTTATTTTTAAAAGCATTAGGATAAGAAATTGGTAATATATGAGTTTCCTATGTTTATATTTTTTAAAACTAGCTGAGTTGTTATTATAAGTAAAATGAAAATGTAGTCAAGGAGTGACTGTTATTGAGATAAGAAGAGTATAGAATTAGTTTGTGTTGATTTTAAAAGAGATCGAGACGTGAATTAAAATATACGGCAATAGATTTTTGAATATTCGTGTTTGATTTCAAAATAACTTGTTTAAGCGTGTTTTTTACACTCGTAAATCGTATAATTTCCATTGCCAGCTAAACAAAATGGAGAATATTTCTTGACCACCGGAAATGCTGGCCCTTGATGGTAATTTAGCAGCCAATTGGAAGAAATTCTCACAAAAGTTCGATGTCTTTATGACGGCGACGAGTTTGCTGAGTAAGACTGAAGGAATAAAAATTGCTGTATTCCTTGTAGGAGACCACGGATTGGAACTCCATAATAGTTTCACTTACACTACAGTAGAGACAAAATAATTGAAGATCATCTTAAAAAAATTTGAAAATTATTGCTCACCTACTGCTAATGTAATATTTGAAAGATTTAAGTTTAAGAGTGTGGTGCAAAAAGAAGGCCAAACAGTTTTCTAACAGATCTAAGAAAAGCAGTAAAAACCACTGAATTTAAGGAACAGGATTAAATGGTGAGAGACAAAATTGTGATGGGAATTTGGGATAAAAACACACAGGAAAGATTATTAAGAGAATCGAAGTTAACCTTGACAAAAGCTATTGACTTTTGCAGAGCTGTTGAAGTTAGTAAATCTTAGTCCAAAGCTCTGCAAAATGATAGTCGTACATGCAGTAAGAACTGACAGATATGCTAGGGACAACCATCCACCTCAGCGACTAGCCACAGTCATCATAGCCAGAAGCAGTGTAAAATGTGTGGGTATATGCATTCAAAATATAGTAAGTGTCCAGCCTTTGGTAAAACTCGTTCCAAAAACGCAATCATTTTGCAGCAGTTTGCCATGATGAAGAAAACCAAAAAAGGAGAAAATCATACAAAAGCAAGAAGCCGAAATTAGTACATGAAGTAGAAACGGAACAAGAATGTGATAGTGGCAGTGATAGTGAGAGTGATGAGTTTTTCATCAGTTCACTAAATGTGCCTTTAATCTTTTTATAATTTTCATGATCTGGTGATCATCCTATGGTTAAATGTGGTAAATACTTATTTATTATTTTTAGGTACCCTTGAGGGAGATGCTTGAGAAAAGTGAAAGAATTCCTGAGACGTTAATTGTATTAATCCTACTTAAAACAATCAGGATTTGTTTTTAGTAAACTAGCAGTTGGTAGGTACAGAGTTTATTTTTGGATGTTGTAAAGTGTTAGTGTTGATGTAGTGGTAGTGTAAACAGTGTTCAGTGTACAGTGTAAATAAATTACATAGAAATAATTTATTTGTTCTAATGAGTTAACAAGTTAAAGAGTTTAAAATGGAAATAATATTGGCATATCTGTGGAAACGACGGAAATGAAGGAAATAAATAAAGAGATATTGATAATTAATTATTATGAAAATTGTTTTGAAAAGACTATAAAATGTCCCTTGAAATCGCTAGTAGACATAACATTAGATGGGATTATTTCATTGTATTACTGTTCACCCTGAAATAAAAGCAATACATTAGATAGTCAATGAACAACTGTGGCTTGGATGAATAAAAGGATTCAATTGTTACATTGATATAATAACATATTAGAAACTATTTACATTATGAATGGGTTCATTATTGTTGACACTGGATAACTGGTTCTTATGTTAACCTTGGGTCTCTTAGTCTTTAACAAAAGCCAAAGGTGTCTTGATTCTTCAAGCATTCAGCTAACCACTGACCTCGACCCCTTCTTTAAAAGGTACAAGATCGCTGTCGACCTTTCAAGGCCGGGGAGAGGGCATTGATTTTTGACCTCCTCTTTTGTTTTGGATATTTCCTTAGTTCACATGGTTCACTTTCGCATACTGCGGTTTTACAACTATACGTATAAGCCCTACCTGTAGAACGTCTACTTCAGGGACAGCCTTCAACTCACCTCCTACTCAGCTTGAGCTTTACCTTCGCATCCCAACTCAACCTCACAGCATGACGTACCCAGTCCGAGAAGGAAATTGTACCATCACAAGGACACCTAAGGAGGGAACACTCAAGTAAGATCTTTCCAAGTTATCATAAACTTCTTACCTGCTAACTAGTGGTGAGAGTAGTGAGTTTGAGTTCAGAAGTTGCAGTTTGACTATCTTCCCAAAATATTGTACATATTTATTAGCGGATTTAAGGACATATAAGCATCTACATAGTATATCTAATATCATTCTTCCTATCCTCAATAACACGAGTAATGTTTTAATGCCTAAAATAGATATCGAATAGTAGTTTAAAGTAATGTAAATAATAAGTAACCTATCAACTAGGTAATAAGTAACCATAATGTAGTTTTTCGTTGACCGTTTATTAATTTCGATATTAATGAATTATTTTATTTAAAAAAGGATGCGTTAATGGACGTCATTAGCGCATTCTTTTTCATTAACGCACTCTTTTTGTGATTTTGACGTTTTGATGACATTTTGATATAGACAATATACCAATATTATTATGACATTCTACGTCACTGGTATGGAGTTGACATTATCATCTCCTGATAGTCTCTGTGGAAAAGTGAATTTTGTCCCCAAAAAAGAGTTTACCTTCAACGAAAAAATATTGTAATCAACTCATTTGTTAATGGGCGATTAATAATCTCAACTATTAAAGGCACTCAGTCGCTATCGCTCGTTCGTGCTTTAAACAATTTTGTTTATTAATCGCCTTCATTAACAAACTAGTTTATTAAATAACTATAAACCTTATACTTACCAGGAAGTCCATGTAATCCCAGAAGTATACTTTTGCGGAAGCTCTCTTCAAATTCTAAATATATATTATACTCCATTTCAGATTACACTATTTGTAAAAAGGCAAGCCAAGCGCTGTCATTTGTCATTGTCGTCAATAGAGAATTTTTACACAAAGCTGCCTACTGAGTATTTCGCTTGTCCCTTCCAATCATCGAGTAAGAAACCCCGCTGTGTGGCCTTCCGACCACAGACTAGCCCACCAGTAGAGGGGAAATAATAATATTTTACCCACCCACTCTACGCACGAGAAGTCGGGAATATTTTTCACCACCCTCCTGTTACTTGTAGGGTATAGTTGCCCTATATCCACCCTTCTCTAACCTTGTTGAGAAAAAGGAGGTAACGAATGATAAATGTACATATAAATTTATTGAAAATTGTTAAATATTACATAGTTATACAGAATTGTCCCAATATTTTGAATAGTGTAAAGCTGGAAGTCCGTGAGAAATTTGGGCTCTAATACAAAAAATGGAAAAACGTCAAGTTTGACTGTTGTATCTTATGTTATATATGTTATATTCACAAAACCACGTTTGGGTTTTAAAAAAAGGTTTTAATTTAACTAACTACTTGAGATACAATAAAATAATAAAAAATGGAATTTAAGTAATTCAGAATAAAATTGTAACTAACTACATTGCATTAGACCAATTTAATTTATATGATTTTTTATAAAACGTCAGCGTAAATTTTTATGTAAAATGCAATCTAGCGTCGTTCCTATGAAAATAGAGAAGTTGTTATCATCCTGTAATATGATATCGGTGTAACTCAAACCCAAGTGATTTTTCGTATATAACAACTACCCCATTAAATAAAATTGCTGGTAAATAAACAGCAATTTGAAATTAATAAAAATAAGAAATACAAAATTAATAAAAATACAGAATACAAAAAATATAAATACAAGATTATAAAAGAACAACTTAATTAACAATTTCTGATTCAATTTCTTCGGATGCGTCGAGCTTGGGTCTTCTTTTGGGAATAATATTTTGGAATCCAATAAAAACGTTATTGAATTTTTCTGAAGTAGGCTCTTCTGCTGATTTCTTGACTCTAATATTTTTTCATTTGTAACACGTATAAAGAACAACTAATAAGACAATGAGTGCAATCGTAAAATATGTAAACCAGGAGATATTTTTCTCGACAAACGGTTTGTTTATAAGTTCGTCTAAATCTCTGGAATATTGGTCCAATTTGTTTTTCGTTACTTGTTAGTCGTTCGCGTTGAGGTTACTTAAATCTAGCTTTTCCAATTTTGGTATCTCTAAATTATTTGGTACACTCTGACAGCAATTGTATTTGTATTTTGGTTATGGCTACAAAACCGAAGCATTCCGAATATAATTGTAAAATAGAGTTTTTATTTATAGTAAATGTTTCCGTTTTCATGTTCGGACAGTAAATATAGTCACACGTACCGGTTCGGCAATTAACACTAGCCACATATTTTCCTCAAGTTTTTGCACATTGTAACCTTGTCCGTTAACTACCGCACTTTTACAGTTTTCTGGAAATATCTTATATTGTTTTAGCAAACGGGCTTCGCACATTGCGTTTGATAAGCTTCGAGATTAATTATTTCTAGATATTGTGAAACTGTTGAATATTTTATTGGTAAAGGTAAACTATTTCTTACGGTATTCTCAGATATTTGTTTAAGAGCAGTAATCAAATTTTCGGGTTCAATAATAGAAGTATGAATGATTTGAAGCTGTGCAAATGTGATTGAATTTAGAATATCGTTAATACTACTTTCAAGATACGCATAACTCTCCATTAGTTTTTCACAAATTTAAAAGAATTGCAGTTTTACTTCAATTAATGTTATATCATTAGTTGATTGTTGAATAGTGGTTTCAATTTTGATTATATCTGAATTGAATGTTTTTTCGTTTATTTTTAATTGTTCTATTGTGCTATTAAAGTTTGTTATTACTGAACTTGTTACTGATAATTGATTTTTTAATAAGTTTTCTAACTGATTTTGGTCTGTTTCTAATTTATTGATGCAGTCTGTGAAATATTCACCGTCATATGCATCGAGGTTACCGGTAATTGATTTAAATATTTTACCGATACCATTAATTAATCCTCGTTTTTGTCTTTTTACATCAAAAGATATTTCATTAAACTTGTCACTAGTGGATTCCGAAATTTGTTGTAGTAATGCCAAATGGGATTTTACTTCTGAGCGGAAGGACTTTATAATGTGAGAATTTGAATCGAAGGTATTTTGAATTGTTTCTAGGATTCTATTGTTTTTTTTCAAAGGTTTGTTTAAGGGCTGATATGTTTTTGTTTACTAATAATGTCCATTCGTCATTTGAGACAATTATTTTGGTTTCATCGCGATAGTAGATTCCAATTGTATTATTGATAGGTTCAATTTTATATTGACATGTTGCTGTTCCGATCAGCAGCAGGAATCTGAAAATAAATTAATTTTCAGCATAAGGATTCATAAGATCAAAATTTATTTTAGATTGGTAATTTGTTTCCAAATTTAACACTGTTGCAGAATTTTTATGTATTTCTAATATTTCGAAAGGACCTTTAAATTTATTTCCTAATTTGTTTTTAATTTGAGTTTCTTTTACGTAAACTTTGTCACCTATTTTATATTCAGGTTTGTTTTTAGGAACATGTCTATCAAAACGAATTTTATCCTTTTCTTTTTGCTTCAAAGTGTTTTCTCTTGCGATTTTGCAATAATAAGATATACGGTTGTTCAAATCTCTAACATACTTGGTAATCAACTCTTGCTCGTTGTACAACTTTTCAGGGGGTCTAGAGGATGTGTGTCCGAATACAAGTTCGTATGGCGTGAACCCGTGCGTTTTGTTCACTGAATTATTGTAAGCGATAATTGCATAAGGTAAAATACTAAAGGGGTGTTCATTGGGGTGATCTGCTAGATGCACACGGATCACTTCTAGCAAGGTAGCATGTAGTCTTTCCAAAGACCCATTACTTTGTGGATGACCGACACTTGAATATGTCAACTTAATATCGAACATATTACAAAGGTTTTTATCAAACTATTATTAAATTCGTTGCCAACGTCACAATGAATGCGAAGTGGTGCGCCAAAATGAAAATGTTGGAAATAAACTAAAAGTCCATTAACAACTGATTTGGAAGTTTTAACCTCAATGGGATATCCTTGAGAAAATTTTGTTAGTTCGTCTCTTATCGTGAGGGCGTAATTTCTTTGAGGTACTTCTAAAATATCAACGTTAATTCGTTCAAACGGTGTTTTAGGTGTTTCGGTTATAACGAGGGGACTGTCTAAGTTTTTACGACAAACTTTTGCCTCTTGACATGCGCGACAAGACTTAATATAATTTCCGACATCTCTAGTAAGACCTGCCCAATTATATTTTTGTCGTATTCTTCTAATGGTTCCATTAATTCCACGATGAAGGTGGCTTTTGCCATTGTGTAAATGGTCTAGAATAGTTGGTATTTGATTTTTATTTGGCTCTTTAATTATATTTTGACAAATTGTGAATTTTACGTCAATTTCCGAAAGTAAAAACTATAGTGTCTCTAATATTGGTAATTCGGGATTATTTTCAATAGCATATTTTTCGGAAGGTCTAAATAAATTTCGATTTCTATAAATTTCTACGAATAAGTGTTCAGAACTACTAGTTGGTTCTAATGGTAAAGGTATAATTAAATATTTCCTATTTTTGACAGTTTTACTACTTAATACATTAATTTGCCCATAAGAAAAATTAGGGTTTTCTTCGAATATATCATCTAGTATTTTTCCATGAAATTCTTGAAAGAAAGTTAAAATGTTTTTATTTTGCTTGTCTAGTATCTGAATATTGGAATATTCTACTTTAGAATAATCAATCAATGATTTTGTTTTATATAGTTCGACGAAGGAAAGAAATTCCTGTTCGGCAACTTTCCAGTCAATTTCTGTTTCACTTTCATCTAATTCTTTAGATGACCCTGCATGCTCGAGAGTAGGATAGATTGGGTAAGGTAAATATGGTCTAAAGTGTTTGACCGCCCACACAATTTCCAGAAGTTCTCTCTCTATTGTGGAGTACTTCGTTTCTGCTTTGCACAAGGTCCTTGATGCATAGGCTATTGGTAAATCTTTGCCTATAGGTCCTTGTGATAAAACCGCGCCGATTGCGAATGCACTAGCATCGGTAGTTAGAAGAAATGGTTGGAGATGCATCAAGTCAAACTAGTTTGATTTTACTCCACAAACTTGACTTGACATGAAAATCAAACTTTTTATGTAAAAAAGTTTGACTTGACTTGATTTCTGTATCTTTAAGGTTGGACTTGAAATCAAACTTCTTCAAACAGTTTGAATATCATATTGCGCAACGTGTTTATTTCCAATTCTAAGAATTAAGAGCAAACCGCCTACCCCTGCCGCTATTTGTTTTTATGTCTGAACCTGTACTCTGCTACTCTGCAAATTAGTTATAGTTCATATTTAGCAGGATACGCTTGGCTTGTTACGTTTGTTTTGAAGTGTGTGCGTTGTGCGATAATGTCTTAACTCGAAATGTCTGAACCTGAACCTTTTTCATGTAGCGACTCGGAATACGTACCAGAACAAAGTGAGTCAGATTTTGAAGATCCCCCCTGCAAAAATGATGTGAAAACATTAAAAACTCCGAAATGTTAAGATCAGGTAAACTTCGCAAAATTTTGGGACTCATTAAATTTACACATGACCATTCCCAAACTGGGGGGTAAAAACCAGTGTAACGTTAATTTCGTTCACTTTACTTTCCTTCAGTTAATTAATAATAAATTATCGTATGGGCGGCGAATAGCCAGTCCTTTCTCATACCCAACACCGAGAAATGTTTCAAGGCTAAATATATTTGCTGTCGACGAGAGTCGAAATCAACGTTTCTATCCGATCGAGGTCCGTCTGTCGTGAAAATAGTCACTTCTATTTTGATAGTCCCATTTCAGTACTCGCTCTTATCTACCAATTATTATTTAAATATGAATCAAGAATTCACTACTGAAATGTAAATTCCTTTCCTGGTCAAAGCGTATGAGCGTGACATGAACATGAGACGTAAGTCTGTTATCTTTCACATGATTTCGTGTATTTAAACAGTGGCAATAATATAATATTGGGTGGAGTGGAAAGTGTAAAGCAAAACGCACTTGTTGGGTTCTAAACATAGACTACTTTTATTTTCGCAAAAGGGACCACAAAAGGTACAGCATAAAAATACACAATAACAAGATGATAAACAGATGTGATAAACTTAAGGGCTAAAGAGCGAGAGCGTGATTACAGTGGCGTAACTACAAATATTCTGAGCTATTTCAACACTCCCACTAGCGAAAAATATTAAACATATAAATCATATAATATCTACTTATTATAATCAAACTTATATATCTAATTAATTAATCTAACTTAACTATGCCCAACGTATTTACAAAACTGTAATGCTTATTAGAACCTAAGCCTTTAGTTAAAATATCAGTGGGCATATCAGCTGTAGGTAAATATTTCAAATCGATGAGATTTTCAACAATAGCATCTCTGACAAAATGATGCCTTACATATATATGCTTTGTTCTATTATGAAATATTGGATTAACAGACAACTTCTGCGCACTCTGATTATCATTATATAAAACTATACTACTATAAACGCTTCCAGTTAACTCTGATAAAATACCCTTTAAGTAAATGGCTTCTTTCGATGCTTCTGATATCGCCATGTACTCAGCCTCGGTACTAGACAAAGCAACTGTCTGCTGTTTTCGGCTTTCCCAAGATACTGCAGACCCAGAAAGTTTGAAACAAAATCCCGTGTAAGATTTCTGATCACACGAACTACATCCCCAATCGGAATCAACAAAACCTTCAAATTCCGCATCATCCTTTCTAAATCTAAACCAAAAGACTTAGTCTTTTTCAAGTATTATAAAACCCGTTTTGCATCATTCCAATGAGTCTCGTTGAAACAATTATTAAATTGAGATAAATAGCTTACAGCAAAAGCAATATCAGGCCTAGTTAAAACTGCCACATAAATAAGGCTACTTATTAACTGCTGATAAGGTATCTCACCTACGTTCGAGCTATTGTTCTCTTTACAAAGATTAAGATTCGTTTCTAATGGAGTCAAAACTGTCTTACAATCGGACATTTTAAATTTCTTTAATAACCTATCAATATATCTTTCCCGATCTAAAGAAATACTGTTATTATTCTTTTCAATTTTAACCCTTATACCTAAACAATCTCTAATCTGTTCCAAGTCCTTAATTTTAAAATCTGTACATAATTTACATTTTAAATTTTCCGTTTCAACAGCATCATTCGAAAATACAAAGAAATCGTCAACGTAAATCGTAACAATGGTCAAGCTATTATTAGAGCTTTTCGTATACAAACAAGGTTCGCGGTCAGACCTTTTGTACCCTGAATTTTTAAGAAAGATATCGACTCTTGTGTACCATGCCCTGGAAGATTGTTTAAGCCCATAAATTGCCCTTTTTAACTTGAGAAATTTTCTACTTTCAACCCTAGATGTTTCATAAGAAGATATACTGAGCCGGTTCTAGGACAGTTTGGTAACCTGTCCATCCGGTTCTCCAAACTCGATGGTAATGTATCCGAAGAAGTGGTGGACAATGACCAGAGGGGTTGTACAAGAAGTGGTCGACAATGACCAGAGGGTGTACAAGAATTGAGAAAGAAGAAGAGATCAAGAGATAAGCGATGAGTTTTGCAATTATGCAGGGGAGTATTGAAAGTGTGATCTGAAGAGATCGTCAGTGACCAGAGGGGTTGTACAAGAAGTGATCGACAATGACCAGAGGGTGTACAAGAATTGAGAAAGAAGAAGAGATCAAGAGATAAGCGGTTTTACAATTATACAGGGGAGCATTGAAAGTGTGATCTGAAGAGATGACCAGAAGGGTTGTACAAGAAGTGGTCGACAATGACCAGAGGGTGAGAAAGAAGAAGAACCGGTTTTACAAATATACAAGGAGTATCTAAAGTATCATCCGAAGAAGTCGACAATGACCAGAAGGTCAGAAGAAGAGATCAAGAGATAACCGGTTTTACAAATATACAAGGATTATCGAAAGTATCGTCCGAAGAAGAAGTCGACAATGACCAGAAGGTCAGTCCGAAGAAGTCGACAATGACCAGAAGGTGTGACCTCATCCATAGAAATTTACCAGAAATTTTAAAAAAATTTTTTAGAATCTGTGGGTATTTTAACCCGGGACTTTTATTTCCAAGTCCGGCATACATTCCACTGTGCTACCAAAGCATCTTATATGACACGTCTAAGATATGTAAGACAAGAAGCGAAACATGTGTGTTGTGTTGTCTACCCAAGCGGTGTTATGAGTAGAGACGAGCCTCGCCTAGCCTCAATATTAAAAAACTTTGACATTTTAAAAAGCATTTTATTAACATTTACAATTATTTAATTATTCCAAAAAAAAAATAGAATGATTTCAATAAAATAGTCTACATACACTTTATTTTATTATATGCTCTTCTCGCAATTCTTCAATGATTGAATTTATTTCATTGACATGACCAGTATGTCCAGCAGCTTGTGATGCAACCAATAGTCGCAATCTGTCCACTAGTTCATTAATGTCATTCCAATGAATGTAATCCATATTATTACTATTTACTTCCATCAAAAGACCTTTTCCTTCAGTGATAGGCGCAATAATTTTTTTATATTTTTCGAGTTTACTACCATCGATTTGTTTATCGGGTTTATAATGTCTTCTATGAGCATTTGTTTTCACAACAATTTTTTTGTAATTATTTTCATCTTCGGCTGTGAAATTATCAGGATATTTCTTGAACAATAATTCATACAAACCAGGAGTTCCCTTGTATCTTTTACTTCCCAAGATTATGTCAGCACCATCTATATTGATTTCAGAATCACCAATAAAAAATTTTTCATTAGTATCATCAAACCTTATTCCATATTTGTGGTCAAATTCCTTATTTTGATTGTCACTTATCATAGTACTGATGTATTTTCTCGGTAGCGTATCATATTGTTCTAAATAGTCTAGAACTGATTGTCTTGCAATGTCAGTAAATCGATCACCACTTGCTGTAGGTAAATCAATTTGTTGTTGTTGTTGAGTGAATATTTTCAATTATGGTTTTTTTCAAGTCACTTGTATCATTATAGTCGTTTTCTTCTTCTTCTTCCGGCATAACTTGCGACATAGTATTTGCATCAGTAGACGTTTGATTGTTTTTTTGAGAACTATCTAATTTGTTTTCAATATTTTTCAAATATTTGGTAATGGGATTAAACATATCTTCCTGAACGACTTCACCTCGTTTTAATTGTTTTAATTTATTTTTTATTATGTTACGCTTTATTATAAGACGTCTTTTAAAATCTTTATTAACCATTATTTGCAAGAAAACGGAAAATATTTAAAAAATATTGATCAGGTCTAGAATAGGTATTGAACAGGTATTGATCAGGTCTAGAACAGGTATTGATCAGGTCTAGATCAGGTATTGATCAGGTATTGATCAGGTATTGATCAGGTATTGATCAGGTATTGATCAGGTATTGATCAGGTATTGATCAGGTCTAGAACAGGTCTGAACAGGTCTGAACAGGTCTGAACAGGTCTGAACAGGTTTTAAGTAAGTTAGAACTGACTGGAATAAAAATACAAAATTTCTTTTATACATTTTATTGAAACAAAAAAATCTTACACGAGTGAATATAATTTTAAGGTTCTGGAACGTAATCTACCAATTCCGCATTCACTGTGTTGTTGGTTGTATGGAATATAAGTTGCATTTAGTTGATGTTGTGGTTTGATGGTTCCATTTTTATAAAGGTATTCAACTCCATTGATGTCATCATAACTAGGTTCATAATTTAATTTATCCATGTAATATTTATTCATTACTGAGTTATAATTATTATTGTCAAGTAATCCTAGAAAATGTCCTATCTGATGAACAATAACCAATTTTAGATTATAATCATTTGAGGTAAAGTTTTTTATATTCACATCCCATACGATATTTTTCATTATGTGTATTTCACCACATCGTATATGATTCAATATTCTTGATCTAGGTACTATTGTATGCGCAACTTCATTGATATCATTTTGAATGTCGAAAAAGAGTTTACATTCATAATCAGGTAGACACGTACCACTTAAACGATGTGCATGTGTGTCAAAAACAAAGGTGAGCATCGGTGTCTTCGTATAACAATCAATTTCACAAAACTCGATACCAGTACTATTGCGCCAAGTATCAGTAGCGGCATGAATCACTTTCATTTTAGCTGGACTAGCATTCATTGCACACCAAGTTATCACTTGTTTTCTAAATGGTTTTCTATATACATTGTAAAAAAGACACTCACTCACCAACAACACAAGAAAATAAATTGAGTGTAAGATATACATGGTTATGGATTGAATGAATGACGCTCATCAGCTTATATATTATAAAATATGCATATTCAGCAATATTTGGAGGTTATTTTTAAAACATTTTCACTACATTTGTTAAAAGATTATAATTCACTATACGATCATGAATAATGACACAATAAGCACATGTATTTGTTGGTATATTCTTACTTGTTTCAAATTCTAATCTGATATCCACACTACCAGATTTTAATGATTCATTTTGTCTGCTACAATCAATGGCAAAAATTGTTGATCAACTATTTTAAGGTAAATCACATCGATATATCTACTGATTACTGGTAGATAGATAACATTTTTTGGGATTTCAACAATTTTGTAGCCTGGTGGTACATTTGGATAGAACATGTGTATAATGTGTACCTGATTGTCGTTACTGTATGAATTCATCACCAAGTTACATTCAATACAAATTGAATTTACTTTCGTAATGTTTACAGGATAGTCTCCAATGTGTCTCTTATATGCTTTCAATTTTTGTTTTTTGAAACCCAATAACTGACCTAAGGTATTGGGCATCTCAAAATTTATTGCTCTATTGCTCTTCACCTCACACTTGAGTGTATTATTATTTACTTCCATTATTAGCACAGTAGGATCATCGGATTTCTTAACGTTCCTTTTTTGTATGGTACTTTCTTCCATAAATTTACGTCGATCACTAGTTGTTGCTGTTGTGCCTTTAGTTATAACATTTTGCTCTACACTTTCTTGCATATGTTTATCACCGTCAGATTTCATCTCGAGTTCAACAATTCTTGCATTGATATATCGGTTGAGGTCGTTAACTTCGTATGAACCACTGGGTATTTAGATATTGTAACCATTTATGTGAAAATTATTGTTGGTTTCGTCTACATTAGGAATTGTATTGTATGTCTTAAAATCAATCAAACCTATAACATACTGCTCATTTTCATCCAATATAAGTGGAGGATAGATTTTAGTTGATAATAAGGAATTTCTACCAGATAATACAAATGTATACGACATTATCACTATGGAAAGGTTATAAATTGAATGAAAGAATACATCTTTAAACAATTTTATTTATTTAAAAAATTTAAACACAAGTGACCACAATTATAACTATTATTATTTTGATAAATTTCATGATTATATAATATTTGACATGATCCACTTGAATGAAAGTATGACAAAGCTTCCAGTGGAGGTCTTAAATTACCATAACTATCAAAGTAAACTAGTTGAGATCCAGTTTACTTATAAGCTGTCCAGTGCGTTCCCGAACCATTCTTATCATCCAAATTAATGATTCCACTTTCATTAATTCTTATTTTTTTGGGTAGAGCATCTCTCATGAAAACTCCACGAAAATATGGAATTTTTAAAAGTTTAGCATACTTCACATTTTATCTTTTAAATAGTTGTTGCGTGGCCTCGAAAAGGTCACAAGATAACCCTTATAACAACTTTTGATGTTGAAAATAATATATATGAAGAGTTAAAAAAAATGTTCCAATAAATAAAACTAAAAAATATATACTAAAAAAGTTTTTTAATATTTTTCTAATTGACTACAAATCGGGAAACCAAATTTATCTATATCACCTTCCTTGTCATCGTCGTCGTCATCAATATTTATTTCCTCTTTTTTTTCTTCTGCTGATGCTCCTCCTGCTCCTCTTCAACCTCCTCCACAGTCGGTCCGTCCAAATAAAACTTTCTTTTACTTGAACAGGAGGGTGCCTGGATTCTATTTTTCTCAAGGTCCTCTTGGTCTTCGTCCAATAAATTATATTTATATCTCTTGATTATATTCTCCAGAATTTTAAATTCTTCTTTACTTTCCAGTTTGGACCTCAAGTACCTTAGGGGCAAATTTCCAAATTTTCTTTTCAGCGTACTCGTCTTAGGGGAATATGACAATGATATAAACACCTTGACCCCTTTTGACTCCATTTTTTTCACACCATATCTGTTATGAGGAAAAGTAAATGTTTAAAATTTGAAGAATACCAAAAAAAAATACTTACTGAAATAACTGCTTCATAACAACCAATACATGGTTGATCGGAAGATGGAGTGGGTCTTCCGTAAACACAATCAATGTTGTAGGTGTACTAGCCATTATCACTTTAACAAATAACTGAATGCACTGAATACGAAGATTGTTGGTGAATATATTTGAAAATTTGGTTAAAAAAAATTGTAAACACTATGATTATTGCTAGCTCCACATCATTGCTAACATGTCTTTTTTTTTTAAACAGAGGTCCTGACCTTTTCTAATTAGTATGTGCAATTTTGCACAATTGACAAAATTGTTATTTTTCACAGTTAACTTTTTCTTGATACTAAGGTCTTGACCTTTTCTGATTAGGATGTGCGATTTTGCACAATTGACAAAATAGTTGTTTTTCACAGTTGACTTTTTCTTGATACTAAGGTCTTGACCTTTTCTGATTAGGATGTGCGATTTTGCACAATTGACAAAATAGTTGTTTTTCTTGATACTAAGGTCTTGATACTGATAGATACTGATTGCATTGTTTTTCCCATGACGTATGTAGTACCAATGTATTAAAAACACACCAAACTCTCGTTCGAATCACTTGTATGTAGACAAGTGCAACACTTCAAAATGTCAAATAGTACAGCTAGTTCTTCACAAAAAGTTATTGATGACATTTCCAGTGAAGTCATCAGTAAAATGGATGTGGTGAGTAGATTAGTTAAAACAAATAGAAATGATTTGCAAAGAAATATTTCATTGCTGAAGAAAACCATTTTTTTATTAAAAAGAGGACTAAAGAATAAACTAGACTGTATAAAAAACGTTTCCAAAGTCGAATCAAATTTGGCTATACTCAAAACATACCTCATAAAATTGAAAATAAAATTAAATAAAAAAAAATAATAAAATACAGTTAGTTTGGCAAGATGTAGAGTCGTGTTTTAATGAAAGAATTAAATCTGGTATTATAACTAATGTTAATATTAAAGATCCAGTGTTGTTTCTTAAAAAGGCATTTAGAAGTTTTTCAATTCAAATAAATCAACAATTAAAAAAATCTATGTTGAAATAAATGTAATTTTTACTGGTGTCTTTATCAAACCCTTCAATGGCGAAACTTCAATTAAACATTTTAATACAAAGAATCAAATTATTGACAATAACACAAATTTAAAAGATTGGTACAAATCGTATGTGAGAGATAAAATGTTGGTGAATTTTGAAGAGTTTGAACAAAAAGATAGTGGGTATATAAATGAATATAAACCTATAACTGTTGGTATTTCAACATATGTTGAAGCACCAACATTTATTAAAAATAAAAAAAGTATTATTAATATAAAAAACAACGATCCCTATTGTTTTTTGTGGTCAATTGTGAGTGCTTTATATCCTACTGATGAAAATGTATCTAGAGTTTCATCTTACCCTCATTTTAGTAAAGTATTAAAATATGACAATATAAAATTTCCCAACCCAACCAAAGCGGCTTCCGAAGAGGAAGAAGTACTACTGACAACCTAGTAACACTCGAATCTGAAATTCATGAGGCTTTCCTAATGGATCAAAAATTAATAGCAGTATTTCTAGACTTGAATAAAGCTTTTGACACCACTTGGAGATATCATATCCTAAAGACTCTCAAAGAATGGAATATTCAGGGCCACATATTAACATACATAAAAAACTTTTTGAATAATAGAACCTTCCAAGTTAGAACAAATGGTCAAAAATCTTCGGTAAGACAACTTCAAAACGGAACACCTCAAGGATCCATTTTAAGTCCTACTTTATTCCTCGTAGCTATAAACAGTGTAGTTAAAGAAATACGCAAACCTGTAAAAGTGAATTTATATGCAGACGACCTAGTTATTTACATTAAAAGCAAAAACGTAATGTTAGCATCGCAAATTTTACAAACATGCTTACATAGCTTGGAAAATTGGTCTCTGAAAACAGGCTTCCAATTCTCACCTGAGAAAACACACTATATCGTCTTCAATAAAAAGAAATGCTTAAATAATTTGAACCTCCATCTAAACGAAAAGCCAATATCTAAAGTGGATGAAATAAATTTTCTGGGTCTCACTTTTGACTACAGGTTGAAATGGGAAACACACTTAGCAAATTTACATCGATCATGTCAACCAAGAATAAATTTACTCAAAATCCTATCAAACAGTACTTGGGGTTCAGACACTGCAACCTTACTCGGTCTATATAAATCATTGATAAGAAGCAAGCTGGACTATGGAGCTATCTGCTATGAAACAGCCAATAAAACTTTGCTCAAAAAATTAAACTCCGTTCAATCCGCTGCCATACGAGCATCACTAGGTGCTTTCAGAACCAGCCCCATAGGCGGCCTCCTAGCATTAGCAAATGAGCCATCACTGCATCTACGCCGGCAAATGCTCTCCCTAAACTACGTGGCTAGAATATCAGCAAACATCTCCAACTTAGCATATTCCTCAACATTTAAAAATACCACCATAAATTTTTCTAGAAACAAACCCACAAAAAAGTTACCTTTCTACCAAAGAATCCGAAATATGAGTTACGACAATGAGAAATTTAGATACTCGCTAACATCAAAATTAAATATCCCTCCATGGATCATTCAAATACCACATATAGAAACATCTCTAACATTCTATCAAAAACAGACCACCACTCCAATCCAGATACAAAACTCCTTTAATGAACTAGCATCGAAATTTTCCAAGTTTTCTTTCATTTACACTGATGCTTCCAAAACAACGATTGGACATGCTGCAGCTTACATATGTAAAGATACAAAATTTGCTATGCGTCTGCCACAGAATTGTAGTATATATACAGGAGAGGCGTTTGCTATACTCCATGCCCTCAAAATGTGCAAAACAGCTAATGAAAGCAACTTTCTTATTATCTCTGACTCATTAAGCACCCTAATAGATCTGAAAAAGGTATATCCATCACACCCGATCCATGAACTCATTAAAAAGGAACTTTACAACTTGCGAGATAAAAACATCTCTTTTTTATGGGTACCATCACACATGGGAATAAGAGGAAACGAAGAAGTTGACACCTTAGCCCTAAAATCAACTTCCACTGATGATTTACCTCTCCTCACAAAATTTCCCCACACCGATCATAGATCCTCAATAAAAAAATACATTTACCAAAAATGGCAATCGATCTGGAAAGACACTGAAACAAATTTGAAACAAATAATGCCCGAAATTGGAACCAAACTCCCACTGCCTTTTAAAAGAAAAGAACAAGTACTAATAAACCGTTTAAGAATTGGACATACACGCATAACACATCAACATCACTTGACAAAAGAAGCCGCCCCTTTATGTCAAATATGTAAAACTCAACTCACAGTAAAGCATCTATTACTCGAATGCCCAGAATATGAAAAACAAAGAAAACGCCACAATTTAGGAAACTCTTTAAAATCAATTCTCTCTTCAACTGGAAACGAAGTGCTATCCTATCTTAAAGACATAAACTTAACATCAAAAATTTAAATTGTGATATAAATGTACCAAACTACACTGTAAATGTCTCCCCTGCTAATAACTCTTAGTAGTTGATGCGGGATTATGTATGTTTAAATAAAAAAAAAAAAAAAAAATTTCCCATAGACATTAAAAACATTCCATTATTTGAAAAATTGAACAAAATTGCTATAAATGTTTTTACTGTGGTCGATAAAGAAGTTTTACCTCTATTACTTAGTAAAGAAAATTATTCTCCTAGAATTAATTTATTAATGATTTCCTGTAACAGTGATTTCTCTGATTGCAATCCTATTTTTCATCACTTTGTTTATATAAAAAATTTGTCTCGTTTAATTAGTAAGCAAGTGAGCAAAACAAATCATAAAACTTGGTTTTGTGATAGATGTTTAAATCATTTTAGACAAGAATCTAGTTTTATGAATCATTCTGAAGATTGTAAAAATATGAATAAAACAAAAGTAGTTCTTCCCAATGAAAACAATAATATCATGAAATTTAAAAACTTTAAACATAAACAAGTCGTTCCATTTGTAATATATGCTGATCTTGAGAGTATTTTAACAGATGTTAGCGACATTGAAAATACAAGCAACACTGAGAAATATCAAAAACATGAAGCGTTTAGTATTGCTTATCATTTAAAGTCGTCATATGATGATTCTTTATCAGAATTTAAAATGTATACTGGTAAAAATTGTCAAGATTGGTTTTCATGTCAATTAGAAAATTTAGCTAAAAAAATACATTCCATTATTCAGAATCCTAAATCTATGTTACCATTAACAGTTGAAGAAAAAAATGATTTTCATTCCAGTACAAATTGTCATTTATGTGAAAAAGAAATAACACATTCTGAGGTGAAAGTGAAGGACCACGACCATTTTACAGGTAAATACCGTGGTCCAGCACACGACTCTTGCAATTTAAATTACAAAAAAACTCACTTTGTTCCCATTTTATTTCACGGCCTATCTGGATACGATTCCCATTTCCTAATTCGTTCTTTAAGTAAAACAATTAAAGGTAACATAAATTTGTTACCTTTAAACAAAGAACGGTACATTTCGTTCACAAAATATATCAATGGAACTGACATTAGTTTCAGATTTTTAGATTCATTCAGATTCATGGACAGAAGTCTTAGTGATTTATCTTCATATTTGGACAATAGTCAAAAAGTTATTACGAAAAAACATTTTCCCAACACCCATCATTTTAATTTAGTTTGTAGAAAAGGTGTTTTTCCTTATGATTACCTAAACTGTTGGGAAAAGTTGAAAGACACCCAACTACCTAACAAAAATGCATTTTATAGTAAAATTAATAATGAAGAAATTTCAGATCATGATTACTCTCATGCTTGTAATGTTTGGAATTAATAATTTACAAGAGTATGCTGAATTATATTTAAACACCGATGTATTATTGTTAGCGGATATTTTTGAAAGTTTTAGGACAATGTGTTTAAAAACTTATAAACTGGACGCTCTCCATTATTATACAGCACCTGGGTTAGCTTTTGATGCTATGCTAAAGATGACACAGGTAGAATTGGAGCTAATAACAGACAATGAAATTTCTTTGTTTATTCAAAAGGGAATTCGAGGTGGAATTTCTCAGTGCTCCAACAGATATGGAGAGGCTAATAACAAATATATGCCTAATTACAATCCCAATGAATCTAGCTCTTTTTTAATGTACCTTGACATAAATAATCTCTATGGGACAGCAATGACTACATATTTACCGTACGGAGGTTTTCAATGGATTTCTTGTGACTCTTTTTACACTGAAAATATATTAAACATACCTGACGATAGTGAATATGGAGTTATTTTTGAGGTGGATTTGCATTACCCTAAATCATTATTTAATTTGCACAAAGACCTACCAATATGTCCTGAACATTTAACTCCACCAACTTCGAGCACTGAATTGAAAAAATTATTAACAACTCTTTATGACAAAAACAAATATGTTATTCATTACAGAAATTTAAAACAAGCTCTTGAATTGGGAATTGGAATTAAAAAAATACATCGCTGTTTAAAATTTAAACAAGCTAATTGGATAAAACCTTATATTGATCTGAATACTGAATTGCGTAAGAATAGTAAGAATGAATTTGAAAAGAATTATTTCAAATTAATGAATAACGCTCCTTATGGTAAAACAATTGAAAACGTAAAAAAATATAAAGATATTAAGCTAGTGAATAAATGGTCAGGAAGGTATGGTGCACGTTATTACATTGCCCAACCAAATTTTCATAGCTGCACAATTCTTGAAAAAGAAATAATCGAAATGAAACGTCTTGAAGTTGAATTTAATAAACCAATTTTTGTTGGTATGGCTATTCTTGATATTTCCAAAACTTTTCTATACGATTTTCATTACAATTATATAAAAAATAAATTCAATGATCAAGCAAAATTGCTTTATTGTGATACAGATAGTCTGATCTACCATTTTTTTGTTGATGACATATATAAACATATAAAAGAGGACATAAACAAATTTGATACGTCAGACTATTTGGAGAACAATCCCTATGGAATACAAAGAAAAAACAAAAAAGTGTTGGGTCTTATGAAGGATGAAAATAACGGTTGTATAATGACTCACTTCATTGGATTACGATCAAAAATGTACTCAATAAAGGTGTTAACCAATGACTATAGTGATTGTAATGTAGTTAAAAAAGCAAAGGGGATAAAAAAATCAGCCTTGAAAGAAATAACATTTGATGATTATCGGAAATGTTTATTTGATAAAACTCAAGTAGAGATTGAACAAAATTTCATAGCATCTAAAAAACACAATGTTTATACTTTCTCACAAAGAAAAATAGCGCTTAGTCCATTTGATGATAAACGAATGGTTAATTATATAAGTTCAGATACTTTGCCTTGGGGATTTATTGATACTTAATTTGATTTTAACTAATCTATATACACTGACAAAAATCGTTTGAATGACAAATCTTCTCAATGTAAGTATATTGTTACGCGAGCTACTGCAATAATATTCTCACTTACTGCCCCCAGTGAAATCCCCGTATGAGACGACTATGGCTCCTCCGCCCAAACTTCGAGAAACATCCAGAACACCCGGGTGTTCTGCGAGAATATCGAGAATATCCAATGCGCCCGCGAGAACGCCGAGATACTTCTAGAATTACGGCGCACGAGTATAAATAGGCCACAAGCATCGCTGCAGTCAATTAGTCAATCAGTCAGTGTTGATACCGAAGGAAAGTAATCGCGCATCGATAAAGTGTTATTAAGTGACTCTCATATAAATTATAATTAGTGTGTTTAGTGTATTACATAAATTATTAAATAAGAACTGAATTACATGTAAATCTGTAAATATAAATTAATTGTAAATATAAATTAGAATAAACGTTACATTGGTGTCAGGTGTGGGGTTAAAAAAAATAAATAAATAAATAAATATACAGGAAGATGGCGAAGAAACTTTGTGAATTAAAAGTTTCAGAGCTTCGAAGAGAGTTGGAGGATTACGAACTGGACACAAGTGGGGTCAAGTCAGTGTTAGTGGAACGACTAAAAAAAGCTATGATTAACAATGGATTGGACCCGGAAACGTTTGAATTCACCGACGAAGCGTCCGCCTCTATAATTTCATCCATAGAAAACAAAATGTCGGACATGGAAAATAAAATTTCGACGGATATAAAAAACGAAATTTCATCCATGGAAAACAAAATGTCGGACGTGGAAAATAAAATTTCAGCCATGGAAAGTAAACTCTCGGCAGACATGGAAAACAAATTGTCGGACGTGGAAAATAAAATTTCGACGGATATAAAAAACGAAATTTCAGCCATGGAAAGTAAACTCTCGGCGGACATGGAAAACAAATTGTCGGACGTGGAAAATAAAATTTCATCCATGGAAAGTAAATTTTCGGCGGACATGGAAAACAAAATGTCGGACATGGAGAATAAAATTTCGACGGACATGAAAAATGAAATGACATCCATGAAGACTGATATTTCTGCCGTGGAAGAAAAGATTAAAAGTATGGAGCAAGAAATGAAACAAAAAATCAAAGAAATCGAAAGGAAGACTAGTAATAAACCGGATATTACAACTAGGCAAGCCCCGAATAACGACGAACTGGCAGAGAAAGTAGAGTTGAAACCGAAAATGGAAAACGATATTAACAGCCGAGTGAAACTGCCAACATTCGATGGTAAAACGTCATGGCCGAACTATCTTAAGCAATTCGAGGCGGCATCAAAGGCAAACAGCTGGAGTGAGAAGGAAAAAGCGTTAAATTTAACTCTTGCCCTTAAAGGAGACGCTATGGATATCCTCCAGACCATTCCAGTGGAAGAGGCCGAAGATTTTGAACAACTCAAAAAGCGATTGAATATGAGATATGGCCTGGAACACCTGGAGCATCTGTACCAGTCGCAGCTGAAAAACCGCAAACAAAAACGCGACGAAACTCTGCAAGAATTCGAAGCAGACATTGCGAGGTTGGTGCGGTTCGCCTATCCATCGGCACCGGAGAATGTCATGGAATGTTTAGGGGTACAGACATTCATCGACGGAGTTCGTGACCATGAGATGCAGAGAACTCTACGCTTGGCTCGGCATAAGACACTGGTCGACGTACTCTCTGCAGCCTTGGAGTACGAAGCAGCTACACAGGCTTCCGGAGTATACGGCAAGGTGAGGGCTGTAGCAGACGAAGAAGTTGAGAACAAGCTCGACCAGATTGTCAACATGATGAAGAGCATCTCAAATGGAAAACTGAAAGCTGTGAGATGCTGGAATTGTGGAGAAATGGGACATGTACACAGTTCGTGCAAGCGACCGAGAACTGCTACAAACGAAGATGCCCAGCAGGAAAACTAGGAAGGGTCGACCTTCAGAGGGCAGCTTCGACCCGAAGACCTTCCAAAGACCCTCTCATCCCAATAGCCTCTCTGAATTGTCGCGATGATAGTGTATACGTGGATGGTGAAGTTAATGGAAGGAAGTATACACTATTGGTGGACACTGGAGCAACGAGGACTATTATTCGCCCCGAGACTGTCAACACCCGGAAAAGACTTTTACCGACGAGACTGCGACTCAGGACTGCCACAGGTGAAAGCGCCAATGTCCATGGAGAACTACCGGTGCAATTGGGAATTGGCGCAGAGAAGTTCACCCATACTGTCGTTGTCGCTGATATCGAAGAGGACATAATATTCGGAATGGACGTTATGAACCTACATGGCTTCCAGCTAGATTTCAAGAACCGAGTGATTAGAGTAGGTTCTGAGGAGGTATTCCTTCACCCACACGAGGATAAGACTGTTCAGGTAGCCGTACAGGAGGATACAGTTGTACCCGCAAGGAGTGAATTTTTCACTGTGGCAAGGCTACAAGGAACCGTCGAAGAAGGAACACCGGTCATGATGGAACCGTGGAATCACGATGAAGAGGTTGGTCGAGGAATCCTGGTTGGAAAAGGGTTAGTCATGACTGCCGAAGAAATACCTGTACGCATTATAAATGTAAATGACCATCCAATAACCATGAAGAAGGATACCAAAATTGGAACTTGCGTACCAGTGGCGTCGATAATTCATCAAACAACAACCTCCAATGATGCCAACAATAAATTTGAACAAATGATAGCAGTGGCTGGACAATCCCTTAGCCTTCAAGAGAAGAAAAAAATCAGAGAACTCTTGCTACAATACCGATCTCTTTTTGTACCAAAAGGAGGAAAGACAGGAAGAACATCTGCTGTCAAACACAAAATTGACACCGGCGACGCTAAACCGATAAGACAATCGGCTCGACGGCTACCACAGGCCAAAAGAGAGGAAGCGGAGAGAATTGTTCGCGAGATGGAAAAGGACAAGGTAATAGAACCTTCTACCAGCCCTTGGGTCTCTCCGGTAGTTCTGGTAAAGAAGAAGGATGGAACCACGAGGTTTTGCGTGGACTACCGGCAGTTGAACAATGTTACAAAGAAAGATAGCTATCCCCTGCCGAGAATCGACGACACTCTGGATACGCTGGCCGGTAGCAAATTGTTTTCTACCCTGGACCTGAAGTCTGGATATTGGCAGGTAGAAATGGATCCAGCCGATAAAGAAAAGACAGCGTTTACCACCGGATCTGGACTATGGCATTCCACCGTTATGCCATTTGGGCTGTGCAATGCCCCCGCAACGTTCGAAAGACTGATGGAAAACGTATTGCGAGGGTTGTCCTGGAAGACATGCTTAGTGTACCTTGATGACATCATAGTCTTGGGAAGGACATTCGACGAACATCAAAAGAATTTGGAAGGTGTCTTCAAAAGGTTGCAAGCTGCCCAACTGATGCTCAACCCCAAGAAATGTCAACTATTTCAGAACAAAGTCAATTACCTAGGCCATGTAGTCAGCAAGGATGGTGTAGCTGTAGACGAAGAAAAAGCTGCTGCCGTACGAAAGTGGCCAAGACCCACCGACAAGCACCAAGTTAGAAGCTTCCTTGGACTCTGTACATACTACAGGCGATTTATAAAAAAGTTTGCAGATATCGCTAAGCCCTTGACACGACTTACAGAGGAAGCAAGGGAGTTTCGCTGGGACGAAGATTGCCAAACTTCGTTCGAAACCTTGAAGAAGCACTTGACTACTGCACCTATACTCGGTTATCCACTACCAGAGGGAGAATTCATACTAGATACTGATGCTAGCAATGTTGGAATTGGAGGAGTGCTATCACAGGTTCAAGGAGGACAAGAGAAAGTTCTGGGATATTTTAGTAAAGTCCTTTCCAAACCAGAACAAAACTACTGCGTCACAAGAAGAGAGCTCCTAGCAGTAGTGAAGTCCGTGGAGCACTTCTATCAGTATCTGTATGGGAAGAAATTTGTGATCAGAACCGATCATGCAGCACTTAAGTGGCTTATGCAATTCAAGAACCCTGAAGGTCAAATCGCTAGATGGATCGAGCGGCTCCAAGAATATAATTTCACTATTGAGCATAGAGCCGGAATAAGCCACAGAAATGCAGATTCCCTCTCTAGAAGACCATGCCCTGCAGAGTGCTCTCACTGCAGCAAAACAGAAGCTAAGGAAGCTGCGATTCGAAGAACCACGGTGACCAGCGACGAATGGACACCAGAGAAGTTGGAAGAGGAACAAGAGAACGATTCCGACTTGAAGAAAATCCGACATTGGAAAAAGGAGAACTGTCGACCTACTTGGCAGGAGATTTCAAGGTATTCGCCAACGATGAAATCGTATTGGGCCCAGTGGGACTCGCTGGTTTTGGAAAACGGTTTGCTACAGCGAGTAATCGAGAACGATGAGGGTTCCGAAAGTAGAAGACAGTTGGTGATTCCAAGAACAAGGATAGCAGCAGTACTGCGGAAATTACACGACAGTCCGTCAGGAGGACATTTAGGTGTGAAGAAGACCCTCCAGAAAGTGCGAGAACGGTTTTATTGGATGCACAGTTCCGAAGATGTGAAGGACTGGTGTAAGAAGTGCACTACCTGTGCTACGACCAATGGACCGCACGGGAGAAGAAAGGCTCCTATGAAGCAGTACAATGTCGGAAGCCCTTTTGAACGCATTGCCCTGGACATTGCCGGACCGTTTCCACCGACAGCAAATGGCAGCAGGTACATTTTGGTGGTGATGGACTACTTCACAAAATGGGTAGAAGCGTATCCCATTCCAAACCAAGAAGCCGCAACGGTTGCCAACGTGCTTGTGAATGAGTTCATTTGCCGATATGGAGTGCCCCTGGAAATACACAGCGACCAGGGCAGTAACTTCGAGAGCCAGCTGTTCCAGGAAGTTTGTGAAAAGCTCGGCATGAAGAAAACGAGAACTACGGCTTTGCACCCACAGTCGGACGGGATGGTAGAGCGAATGAACAGAACTCTTGGCAAATACCTGTCTAAGGTAGTATCTAACCATCAGCGAGATTGGGACCAATATCTCTCGCTATTCGCGATGGCCTACAGATCTGCCATCAACGAGTCTACCGGCCAAACACCAGCAAGAGTTCTGTTCGGACGCGAAATGAGATTACCCTGCGACCTTGAATTTGGATGCCGACCCGGAGAAGACATAGCTGGTGAAGATTACGTGACCCAGCTGAGAAAAAGAATGGACGACGTACACGAGCTGGTTCGATCAAATCTCCATATCGCTAGCGATAGGATGAAGAAAAGGTACGATACGCAAGCTACGGAAGGAGGTTTTCACGAAGGAGACAAAGTCTGGCTGCATAACCCAAGAAGACAAAAGGGTTTTTCTCCAAAGTTGCAGAAAGCCTGGGACGGTCCGTACCTCGTAAAGAAAAGAATCAACGATGTCATCTATCGTATCAGCAAGATCCCAAATGGAAAGCCAAAGGTGGTACACCGTAACCGATTAGCGCCATTCGAGGGTGACCACGATGAGGAAGTAAACCAGCTTCAGGAAGTAGCCGATCCTGCTTTTGTAGAGTTCATGGGTGCTTATGGCGGTACCGGAAAAGCGAGATTCGGCGTTACCACTGAGAGACGACAAGACCTGCTTACCGTTCCGGAGGAATACTCACTGGCAATAAACATCCCTGCCAGCGTAACCGATGCGCGCGGACTGGCATCTCTGTTTATAAAGAAGAGTGGCGCACGACCTTTGGTAAACCAGTTACCAGTACCAGGTAAAGCTCTGAAGCTGCAAAATGGCTCCCGCTACAATTTCCACCTAGTGACGAGGAACACCTTCGACGAAAGACCAACGTACGAGGATGTCTGGGAAGCATTACGAAGCCTGAGGGAGCATGTGCTTGAATTGAACGTGTACAGGCTAGCCATGCCCAAGATTGAATGTAGGCATTTAGATTGGCGAATAATCCGTAACATGGAAGAAGTAATCTTCCGAGACACCGAAGTGCAGGTACTGGTTTGCGGCCATGCACGGGAGACACAGCCAACAGAGAAGACGGTCGCATGTTACTTCCATACAACTGGAAAATGCAACAAGGGGACCAGTTGCCGATACAGTCATCTCGTTCCAGTTTCCTAGCTAGTTCCAGGAGGAACTGTCTTTTAAGGAGGGGGCAATGTTACGCGAGCTACTGCAATAATATTCTCACTTAGTGCCCCCAGTGAAATCCCCGTATGAGACGACTATGGCTCCTCCGCCCAAACTTCGAGAAACATCCAGAACACCCGGGTGTTCTGCGAGAATATCGAGAATATCCAATGCCGAGACACTTCTAGAATTACGGTGCACGAGTATAAATAGGCCACAAGCATCGCTGCAGTCAATTAGTCAATCAGTCAGTGTTGATACCGAAGGAAAGTAATCGCGCATCGATAAAGTGTTATTAAGTGACTCTCATATAAATTATAATTAGTGTGTTTAGTGTATTACATAAATTATTAAATAAGAACTGAATTACATATAAATCTGTAAATATAAATTAATTGTAAATATAAATTAGAATAAACGTTTCAATATGTTTCCCAAAATTTCTTGAATGAAAAATATCTTTGCTTACTTTCAGACTAAGAAAAGACAGTGGGATTCTGTGTTTTCATCAACAGAGCGATTTAAAACCCAAAAGCAGACGTCAAGGCGGGAAGAAAAATTAATTTGTATTCCTGTAGAAGGACCTCAACCTTGTTTTAATTGTAAGAAGATGTTCGAGAAGAAACATTGAGTCTTATGTGTGAAGAAAATATGCCCCCGGAGACTGCTGCACATGTGCAATAATATTCATAGACAGTAAACAAATAAAGTTTTTTCATATTATTTTTTTAATTCAATGTCGACCATCAAACGTGAAATAATCAACGAAATTAATAAACCTGCTAGAATTAATTTCAAGAGACGTAAAATTTCTATAAGATCGTTGCATGATCTTTTTCAAGCTGACCTCGCTGATATGCAAAAGTTTGCAAATTATAACAAAGGATATAAATATATTCTTGTTGTTATCAATTGTTTTTCTAAATATGTATGGGCGTTACCTTTAAAAAACAAAAATGGATCAACAATAACAGAAGCTATGAAGAAAATATTTGAAAAACAACATCCCAAAAATTTACAAACTGATATGGGAACAGAGTTTTTTAATAAACAAATGAAGAGTCTAACTGAATGATACAACATTAATCATTATAGTGTATTTAGTGAGAAAAAGCTGCAATTGCAGAAAGAGTTATTCGTACACTGAAAGGAAAATTGTGGAAAGAATTTGGTGTAAATGGCAGTTACAAATGGATTTCTATTTTAGCAAACGTTGTACATGAATATAATAATACAAAACATAGAACAACGGGTATGAAACCTATTGACGTTACCACGAAACATGAAAAAGTTCTTTTACGTTCAGTGTATAATTTAAGTCGAGCACCACTTAATTTCAAACAACGCTTTTAAGCTGGTGACCATGTTCGAATATCAAAAGTAAGAGGAATTTTTGACAAAAAATATGAATCTAATTGGTCGTCGGAAATTTTTATCATTAGACAGGTAAAGTACACTAATCCAGTTACTTATTTATTGAAAGATTATCAGGGAAAAGATATTCTTGGAGGTTTTTACAATGAACAATTGCAAAAAGTAAAATATCCAGACACATACCTAGTGGAAAAAGTATTAAAGCGAAAAGGAAATCAGGTTTTTGTGAAATGGTTGGGATTTGATCATTCACATAATAGCTGGATTGGTAAAAATAATGTTATCTAGGCAATGGAGAGGGGATATATATATATATATATATATATACATATATAGAGAGTAAAAGCAGGAGATAAATTCATTCGTTCACAATGTTTATTGTTGGTTTTACTTCTCCTGAAGAGAATATTTTTTTATGCAGAGAAATTCCAATTATTTGTGTTGAAAGTGATCAACATATACATAGACTGGTTGAACTGCCTGTAACAGAAAAAATTCTCAATTCGTATTTTCTTAAACAGTTTCGAACAGAAAATGATCATGGGTTAGATTTAACATCCTGGAATGACGATGATGAGTTGCCTTATGAACAAATTTCCAAATATATTCAAAGTTATGTCTTTGATGATGACATTTTAGTGAGAAATGGTGATGTCAAAAAATATTTGGAAGCTTTCATTGCCAATAAAATTATTAATCTGGAAGAAAATCATACGATGTTATCTTATCATAGAGCAAAGAGTATTTTTCAATCACATCAATCTTGTAATCATACATCTAGTCAGAATCATTGTGCTTTGGAAAATGTTTATTATTTATATTATTGGTATAAATATTGTAAAATAAAATAATTTTTTTCATTTATATTGACTTTTATTACATATAAGACACTCAGTTGTTAACAAGAAGACAATGAAGGTAATGAAGCAGAAAACTACGTTAGATGTTGAAAATAATATGCTTGAAGAATTTAATACGAGTAAATTTAAAAAACATGGTGAATTGTTTCCAATAAGATGCATAATTGTGGGACCATCAAATTGCGGTAAAACAAATCTAATGATAAATCTTATTGAACACAATAATGGACTGAAATTTGAAAATATCTACGTTTACTCAAAGTCTCTCTGTCAATCAAAGTATAAGTATTTGGAAAATTTATTAAAACCTATTAAAGGAATTGGATTCTTTACTTTTAGTGGTAGTACAAATATAATGCATCCTTCTGAGGCTAAGCCAAATTCAATATTTATTTTCGATGATGTCGCCTGTGATAATCAAGATGTGATTAGAGAATATTTTAGTATGTCTCGACATTCCATGGTGGATCCTTTTTATCTGAATCAAAGTTATGCAAAAATTCCCAAACACTTAATTAGAGACAATTCCAATGTTTTGATTGTTTTTAAGCAAGACGACATGCATTTGAAACATATCTACAATGACCATATTGGTACAGATATGACTTTTGAACAATTTAAAAATTTGTGTTCTTCATGTTGGAAATCTCCATATGGTTTTATATCGATATTCAAAGATTGTAATATCGATAAAGGTCGGTACAGAAAACAACTTAATCATTTTATTTTTTTGGAATAATTAAATAATTGTGAAAGTTAATAAAATGCTTTTTAAAATGTCAAAGTTTTTTAATATTGAGGCTAGGCGAGGCTCGTCTCTACTCATAACACCGCTTGGGTAGACAACACAACACACATGTTTCGCTTCTTGTCTTACATATCTTAGACGTGTCATATAAGATGCTTTGGTAGCACAGTGGAATGTATGCCGGACTTGGAAATAAAAGTCCCGGGTTCAAATACCCACAGATTCTAAAAAAAAACTTCTGGTAAATTTCTATGGATGAGGTCACACCTTCTGGTCATTGTCGACTTCTTCGGACTGACCTTCTGGTCATTGTCGACTTCTTCTTCGGACGATACTTTCGATACTCCTTGTATATTTGTAAAACCGGTTATCTCTTGATCTCTTCTTCTGACCTTCTGGTCATTGTCGACTTCTTCGGATGATACTTTAGATACTCCTTGTATATTTGTAAAACCGGTTCTTCTTCTTTCTCACCCTCTGGTCATTGTCGACCACTTCTTGTACAACCCTTCTGGTCATCTCTTCAGATCACACTTTCAATGCTCCCCTGTATAATTGTAAAACCGCTTATCTCTCGATCTCTTCTTCTTTCTCAATTCTTGTACACTCTCTGGTCATTGTCGATCACTTCTTGTACAACCCCTCTGGTCATTGACGATCTCTTCAGATCACACTTTCAATACTCCCCTGTATAATTGCAAAACTTATCGCTTATCTCTTGATCTCTTCTTCTTTCTCAATTCTTGTACACCCTCTGGTCATTGACGACCACTTCTTGTACAACTCCTCTGGTCATTGTCCACCACTTCTTCGGATACATTACCATCGAGTTTGGAGAACCGGATGGACAGGTTACCAAACTGTCCTAGAACCGGCTCAGTATATCTTCTTTCATATCCTTCAGGTATAACCATAAATACATCTTCCTCTAAAAACCCATTTAAGAAAGCTGTTTTTACATCTAAATGACAAATTTCTAAACCTAACTTTACAGCCAATGCCATCAACAATCTTAAAGTACAGTGACGTACAACTGGGGAATAAGTTTCATCATAATCGATACCTGGTTTTTGAGAAAAACCTTTAGCAACTAGCCTAGCACGATATCTTACATTATTTACACTGTCACTTTTTCTTTCAAAAACCCACTTGCACTGTACAATTGTTTTACCTGCAGGAACGTTCGTCAGCTCCCACGCGTCATTTTCTTCAAATGATTGAAGCTCTTCCTGCATCGCGGCTCTCCACATCTCTCTATCTGGTCTCGATAGAGCCTCTTCTACTGTCAATGGATCATTCTCAAGATCAGTTTTATCCAAACTCAGATAACTGTCAGCACCGTCAATCACTCTAGGCTTTGGTACTCTCGCAGATCTACGTAACTGATCCTCATTTACAGAAACATGTGTTTCAGGTGGTTCAAATATCTCACCGGAACTAGTCGATTGGTTAGAATCATCTGTTTCAAGTTCAAGTCCTCCCACTGAAACTGATGTTTCTGATGCATCTTCGACGTGATCCTCCGCCTTTTCCGCTACTAAGATGTCTATGTAACTATTAACATTTTCCATTACAACAACATCTCTACTTGAAAAAACTCTCTTTGTGTTTGGATCAAAAACTCTATATCCCTTTACAGTTTCGCCATAACCATCTAAAATACATTTGGTCGACTTCTTGTCCCACTTGGCTCTTTTTTCTTTGGGAACATGAACCATTACTTGGCTACCAAATATTCTAAGGTGACTTAAATCAGGCTTACTTCCAGTCCAGGCTTCAAATGGAGTTTTCTGCAAACCAGCAGCTATTGATCGGTTACGTAGTTAACCGCTGTGTTCACCGCTTCCGCCCAAAATGGTTTCTTCAAATCAGCATCAAAAAGCATGCACTTAGCTTTTTCCACGATGGTGCGATTTAACCGTTCTGACTCGCCATTTTGCTCTGGTGTGAAGGGATTACTTGTTTGATGAACAATCCCGTTTTTTTCTAAATATTGTCGAAACTCATTAGAACAAAACTCTCCGCCATTGTCTGATCTGAGCATCTTAATTTTATGGTTAGTCTGGTTTTCAGCCAAATTCTAAAATTTTTTAAAACAAGCGAATACCTCGTCCTTTGTTTTAATAAAATATACAAATGTCATCTTACTGAAGCCATCCTCAAAGGTAACAAAATATTTTGCTCCACCAAGAGATCTATTCTCCATAGGACCACACACATCAGTGTGTATTAACTCCAGTAGTCCTTTTGGTTTGGTACCTTTGTGTTTAAATGGTAATCTGTGCTGCTTTCCTTCACAGCACACTTTGCAGTTTGACTGGCTTATCTGGACAGCACCTTGATAACTAATACCATTAACCAAGCCATTTTTCATTTTGTTCAGGTAATCACTGTTAATGTGCCCCAAACGACGATGCCAAATTTCTGCGCTGACCTCGGCTGACGCAATTAAACACCTTAAAGTTTGGATGTTTAGTTTGTAGACACCTCCAATCAAGTCTGCAGTTGCAACAAGCTCGTTGTTTCTATTAAAAATATTACACTCCTTTTCTCTAAATCCAGATGACCGCCTTAGAGGACACCTTTTTAAACTAAAAAAAGAAAACTTTACCGTCAGATCAAGACAAAACTTCTTACCAAACAGGGTTTTCGACAGCTGGAATAACCTTGATGTATCCACAGTTTCTGCACCATCAACTAACTCGTTTGAAAACAGACTTGATCGAACGGTTCTAGAGCACCTATAGTTTCTTTATTTTTTTATTTTGGTATATTTGTATATATTGTAGTTATTTTTATTTCTTCACCTACTAGTAGGTTACATATGTAATTATCTGTTTTTGGGCACAATAGGGACTTGTCCCTCTGCCCTTGTCTAAATATAATAATAATAATAATAATAATATTCTAACAACGTTCCCATTTTTTGTCAATTGGCTCACTGACAATAGGTTTGTTGTTAATTTGGGAGCATACAAGACATCTTTAACAACGATATCAAAACTGCTTTGGTTAACTACTGTGGAAATATTGACATTACCTGAACAAACGACAGGAATCATTGTGTGATCAGCAACCATTATCTCCTTGACTCTGACTTCATTGCTGCAGTCTTCAAGCCATTCCTGCTGAGCGGTCATGTGAGAACTTGCACCTGAGTCCACGTACCAGTTCGATTTGCTAAACGAACCACTTAAAAATGCGGCACTAAACGCATGAGACGACTTAGTCTCTGATTTCACCTTATTTTTAAAATATGTACACTTATTTTTATAATGTCCCGGCTGCTTGCATTTAAAACACTTGAGATCCTTTTTATCAAACTTCTTGTTGGCGACGTTTGATTTTTCTGCAAACGCACTGCTGCTACTGCTCGGCTCAATTTTCATGTCCAACAACTTTGTTTTAATAGAGTCTGTTGTGATCGTGATACCGCAGTGTTCAATTGCCATAATCATAGGACCGAACTTTTCTGGTAAACCCGCTAACAACAACGACCCGATCCACTCATCATCAATTTTAAATCCCGTTCCACGGGGTTTCTGGCTTGTGTCTACGATTTGATTGACATAACTAGCCATACTTTCGCAATTGTCCAGTCTTAACGAAATGAGACTCCGCAACAACCCGATTTTTCTGGTGAAGCCTTTATCATCAAAAAGCGATTTTAACTTTTCCAACAACTCAACTGTTGTTTCCGCATCCTTAATATGGACATATAAGTGTGAGTCGATCGCTAAAATAATTTTAGCTTTTGCCTTGGCGTCATCTGCTGAAACCACTTCCGATGTACACTTGGATAATCCTTCCAAAATCAGAACATTTTGTACAGCAAACGCCCAATCACCGTAGTTTTCACGTCCCTTTAACTTCGGAATGTTAGCTAGGTAATTCGCAGCCATGTTTAACCGAACCGTACCACCAGTTTAACTGTTTTTAAAACTTTTTACTTTTCACGCGATATAACTGGGCTCATAACCTAATATAATATTGGGTGGAGTGGAAAGTGTAAAGCAAAACGCACTTGTTGGGTTCTAAACATAGACTACTTTTATTTTCGCAAAAGGGACCACAAAAGGTACAGCATAAAAATACACAATAACAAGATGATAAACAGATGTGATAAACTTAAGGGCTAAAGAGCGAGAGCGTAACTACAAATATTCTGAGCTATTTCGACAGGCAAAAGGGTTTCATTCTTCTTTCCTGTGAACATGTGCCATTGAAGCCTTTCCAACTTATCGTATCTTATCTTTAAGAAGTGCATTCATCTGAGTGCACTTTTTTTTTACCTGTGCCTGAGAACTTTACCTGGATCCGTACTTTACCTGGACCCAGAAACTTTACCTGGACCAGAATTTTACCTGAGACACTACCTGTAACTACTGTTACCTGTCATTGGTTTTGAAATATTTGCGAAGTTCGCAATAAATCTCCTGTAGTAGCCAGCGAGACCCAAAAAGGATTTAATTTCTTTTTGATTCGTTGGTTGGGGAAAATTCTTGACATGGCTTAACACCATTTTCTGTAATCAAGTGTCCAAGGTATGCGACTTCTTTTCTCAAGAACTCGCACTTGTCTGGTTGTAATTTTAAATTGGCGTTTTGAAGTCTCTTAAATACGTCCGTTAAGCGGTCAATATGTTCTTGTATCGTTGGGGAATAGACAATGATGTCGTCCATGTAGACGAGGCATCTTTCGTTTTGGATTCCAGCAAGTACATTGTCCATTACTCTCTGGAATATCGAAGTGGCATTTTTCAAACCGTACGGCATTCTGAGAAATTCGAAATGACCGTTTTCGACTTGGGTATATCCTCAGGAATTTTTCAATTTGATGAAATCCTGAAGCAAGACTAGTGTCGTAAAATACTGACACCTACCAAGCTGGTCGAGTATATCACCAATATTTGGCAGCGGATATTTGTCGTCAACGGTGACTTCATTCAATTTCCTGTAATCTACTACCACACGCCACTTTTGTTTGCCGGACGCGTCGAGTTTTTTAGGTACCACCCACACTGGTGATGACCATGGAGAATTACTAGGCTGAATGATTGTCTGTGAAAGCATCTTATTGATCTGGTCTGTCACCTCTTGTTTATGAATTTGGGGATAACGATAGGATTTTACATAAGTTGGTCTTGCATTCTGGGTATCTACACTGTTTTTAATTTCGTTAGTGAATGTCAATGGATCTCCTTCTAAATAAAATATATCAGAGAAATCAATACAAAGTTGGGTGATTAAATCTCGTTCTTCTTGGTCAAGATGATCAAGTCTCAATTGATTTTTTATCTCTAAATTTCTATCCGTACAAATTTCTGGGGTACTTAGTTGGATATTATTTACAGTATTTGTTTCATATCGTTTTAAAGTTAATTTCGAAAATGTTACAGTTTTAGGAATAGCATTAACATTTAATATTGAAACTAGAAATTCTCCTTTTTCATTTATTTTAACCAAAGCCTTTGACAACTTAACTTTTTCTACTTCTTGAGCTATCAATATAGCATCAGTATTAGTCAGATCACATTTAAGTTTGAAAATTTGTTCAGTTCTAGATTCAATAGAAATTTCATATTTGTAAATTTGCGGAAATGGGTTTTCAATTGAAATATCATTAATTTCATTATCTGTTACTTTAAACAATGGTAGAATTTTAAAATCAGTAATAAGTTGTTTATTTTTTAAGTCTACTATGCAATTATAATGTTCTAAAAAATCTGAGCCTAATAACCCATCAAAATCAATATCTACATTGCAAATAAATACTTTGTGTGGATCATTAGCTGTAGACGGAATAAGTACCGATTCGTTGACTCTAATTTTTTGGTTAGTTATACCTTGAATAATTGCATTTTCAGAGAATCGATTTTTATAATTCTGACAAGTTTGTGGTTTGAAAATTGACAAACCTGCACCTGTATCGATTAGGATTTTGAATTTGTTTGTTGCGTCTTTAATGTAATAGAGGCTTTTTGAATTAACAGGCAAAGCATTTTTTATAGGAATGTTTGTTCGAGGCGATCCGGTTCTGGATAATTTAAACTCATAGTTTGAATTTGTTGACTGAGATCTGAGGTCGATGAATTTTGATTTTGGTTGTCTACCGAATCTGGTGGTCTCGTTTGCCAAGGACCTTGTTGAAAATCCTGATAAAAAGTATGATTTGGATTTAAGAGGTTATCGGAATTAAAATTATAAATATTTTCATTATCGGGGTTAAAAATATCTTCTTCAACATAGTTATAATTAGCAATTTGGGATTCATCATTTGTATTGCAGATACTATCTTCAAAATCAAGGGCACTATTAGCAGTATAATGGTTTTCCTCTATATCACTATTAACAGTATAATAGTCAGGGGAATTAGGGTTCATTTCTTGGCAGTATTCTTTATTTTCAAGTTCGTTTTCAGGATATTGATCTGGATTTTCGAAATAGTTTTGACTATTTTCGGTATAATAGTCATAGTTACTTTCAGAGTAATTGTTGGGATGGTTTTGATTAAAATGAAGGGTTCTCTGTCGATTGAAATTGTTGTTGGATTGATTTACCGGTCTTTGAGGTGCAAGGTTCGGATTTGGTCTGATTACCGACGGACGATTTTGGTTTTGTTGATTATTTTGGAATTGTGGATTTGACCTCTGTTGAAAATTTTGAGTAGGTTGACTTTGTGAATAGGCCTGGTTTGGTCTCAAGTAACCGTTTGGTGGGCCTTGAGATTGTCTTTGACGGGTGAGACATTCGTTTATAGTATGTCCCGTTATTTTACAAAAATTACACTGTTTGGGTGAAATCTGATTAGGTTTACGTATTGGTACATTATTTGGAATACGGTTATTTTGAACTTTGTGATTTTCAAAATAGGTTAATTGAAGTTCCCTTCTGACTCGTGAAATAGCTGATAAAACATTTACGGGGTTACTAGCCCTAACAATTTGACCGTTTCTTGGATCTAGTCCAGTTAATAAGGTATTAAGTTGTTGTTTACTTATAGCTGAATACATTTTTGCTTCTAGAGTTTGTAATCTTGAAACAAACGTTAATGGCGATTTATTAGATAGTTGTTTCATTCTTTGAAGATCTTGAATTAATGAATTTAAGTCGCGAGAATCTCCAAAATGGGAATCTAAAAGTGATTTAATTTCTTCCCAGCTTGAAGGGTCGCGTGAATTGACGAGTTCGGCAGCTCGCCCTTTGATTTTTTATATGAAGGGTTAAGAGTACTCTCTGATCATTGTCGGCCATTCTAAAAGCCGTTTTACAAGCATTAATGGAAGTATTTAAGAAAATTTGATTGCCGTCATAATCCGGAATAATGGAAAATATTTCCGATAATTTATAAGGTTCAAAATGCGGAATTTGAACGGTTTGGCCGATTGGTGCTCTTTTGGGGTTAACATTGGTATTAGTTCCACTACGTGTTTCAGGCATTTTAATTTGAAGTAAAAACAATCGATGATAATAGAACTTGGTAAAAAATATAAATTGCGAATATTAAATTATAATGAAACGAGATGATTCTTACGTTATTATTTTCATTCCTTCCTTGGCAGATGAAATCTTTGTCCGTGAGCGTTGCTACACCTGGTTAGCTGTCTGCGTGTTCCTGGTGTCGGAGAGACCGTCTGCTTCGTGAAGAACTGGAGCTGGAACTTGAAGGTTTAGGAACTACCACACTTAGTTAGGCAATCCTTGTTCAAAATGTGTTTAGGAATCCTACTGACTGCGCCACTGTTATATTCACAAAACCACGTTTGGGTTTAAAAAAAAAGGTTTTTATCTAACTAACTACTTGAGATACAATAAAATAATGAAAAATGGAATTTAGGTAATTCAGAATAAAATTGTAACTAACTGCATTGCATTAGATCAATTTAATTTATATGTTTTTTTATAAAACGTCAGCAATAATTTTTATGTAAAATGCAATCTAGCGAAAGTATTTATCCCGGACGGGATAACTATAACCGACTAACATTGACACTACCAGGGAAACGGATTCTTTTGAGAAAACGAAAATACTTTTTGAAGGAAGGAGATTAATCAAATTTTTATCAAAAAAATATTATAAAATAAATTCAAAATATATATTATTTGAAGCGAAAATACAATGTTTGGGTAGAGTTTTACTCTGCAGCTGTATGGAATTTGAAAAATAAAGTACATGATTCAAACTTGAACACACATGAAAAAATGAAGTGACAGTTAACGGAGGTAATATCCATATAAATATTATAATATTAACGCGGATGATCTAGTCATCTTATCACAAGGAAAATTCAAAAAAAATAAGGGACCTCTATTCCTTCAAGATACGGAGATTCCAATGGTGATGAATGTTTAATATCTCGGGGTGATTATTGACTCGAGATTAACATGAACCAAACAACTAGAAAAAGTAGTAACAAGATCGGAGACCTCATTAATGATGGCAAGGCGAACTTGAGGGAAAACATGGGGGTTAAGTCCGCGCATGATACACTGGATTAACAGTGTAGTGGTTAAACCCATAATAACATATGCGTCTATGATCTGGTGGACAAAGACGACACAAATTTGCGGAAATTGGTTTTCAATTGAAATATCAGTAATTTCATTATCTGTTACTTTGAATAATGTGGGATTTTAAAATCAGTAATAAGATGTTTATGCTTTAGGTAAACTATTCAATTACAATAGGTGCGTTCTTTTTGACTGAGATCACAGCTTACTTCAGTTAATGTGATCTGAGATAAAGTGATGTAAGTAAGCACCAAAAAGAACGACACACTCAATTGAAACGCACGATTTTCCGACATCAAAAATCAATTTAAAAAAAGATTTAAAATATAAGACAGATTCGTACCAGCATCTAATGGAGTAATTCTTACCATAATCCCATAGATAACATCCACTCAAAACCAAAGAAAATTATATTATGTTGTTTAAACTCAAGTGAATCAAATATTTCTCCATTTCCTCCACTTTATTTCCGACTCAAATCTAACTGATACCACCGCATAGCATATGCAGCATCGGTGAAGGGGGAGGAAAAATCTCAGCTCACTTTGAAGTGAGTAAATAAAAAAGAGCGCGCATATTACCGATGTAAGCTGAGATCTAAACTGCAAATGATTAGTTTGTGAGGATCATTAGCTATAAACGGAATAAGTACCGATTCGTTGACTCTAATTTTTTGGTTAGTTATACCTTGAATAATTATTCTCAGGGAATCGATTTTTATAATTCTGACAAGTTACTGGCTTAAAAATTGACAAACCTGCACCCGTGTCGATTAGAATTTCAAATTTGTTTATTGCGTATTTAATATGGAAGAGGTTTTTTGAATTAACAGGCAAAGCATAATTTATAGGAATGTTTGTTCGAGGCGATCCGGTCTGGATAATTTAAGCTCATGGTTTGAATTTGTCGACTGAGATATGTGGTTGACAAATTTTGATTTTGTTTGTCTAGCGAATCTGGTGGTCTTGTTTGCAAGGAACCTTGTTGAAAATCCTTTGAACTTTAGAAATTATCGGAAATAAAATTATAAACATTTTCATTATCGTGGTTCAAACTTCATCTTCATTAACATAGATATAATTAGCAATTTCGGATTCGTTTGTATTGCGAATAATATCTTCAAAATCGAGAGCACTATTAGGAGTATAATAGTTTTCTTCTATTTCACTATTAACAGTATAATAGTCAGTTGCATTAGAGTTCATTCCTTGGTTAGTATTCTTTATATTCAAGTTCGTTTTCAGAGTATTGATCTGAATTTCAAATTATCGGTATATATAGTCATACTTACTTTCAGAGTCGTTGTTGAAACGGTTTTGATTGAAATTAAGGGTTCTCTGTTGATTGAAATTATTATTGGGTTGATTTCCCGGTCTTTGAGGTGTGAACTTCGGATTTGGTCAAATTACTGACGGACAATTTTTTTGGATTAGACCTCCGTTGAAAATTTTGAGTAGGTCGTTTTTGTGAAATATAGGCCTGGTTTGGTTTCAAATACCGTTTGGTGGGCCTTGAGATTGTCTTTGACGGGTGAGACACTCATCCCGTGAATTGACAAGTTTGGCAGTTCTCCCTTTGTGTTTATTTTTTGTATGAAGAAATAAGAGTTCTCTACGATCATTGCCGGCCATTTTAAAAGCCGTTTTACAAGCATTGATAAAAGTATATAGGAAAATTTGATTACCGTCATAATCCGGTATAATGGAAAATATTTCAGACAATTCCACTGGGTGGCCCTAAACTCGTCCCCGAGAAGGTACTACCAGATAATCCCACTTTAAATTTGTATCCATGCAAATTACAGTGATCTAATGACACAACTAAATTCGTCACCGAGCAAGGGATTATAATTTCTGGGAATATTTATTTAAGTTTGAACATTTAGTATATTATATATGACAAAATTTATTAAAAATTGAATTTAGTTTACACCCAGTAGATTCTGTAAAATTTACCAAACATAATGAACTCGTATCGCTCCTGTAAGATTAAAATTTATACTGTGGGCTCAGAAAATTTAATTATGCCTAGCGAAATAGACCATACCCATGAAAAAAATATTAAAAAGATAAACAGGCAGATAATTAGTGCTAGTGTTAAACGGAAAGCGACCAATGACATATGTGAGAAGCCTTCTAAAATAATATATTCAACTTTAAAAGAAAATACTGACCAATTAAATACGATAACTGTCGTAACAGACGAAAAACTTTACCATCTTTAGCATTTTGTTTACAGCCGAATAATAAGGAGTACTCTTACAAAAATCTTTTTGAAATGTTACGAAACAAATTTCTAACTTCAAGTTTAAATCTCAGCCCAACAGTTATTGTAGTGGACTTTGAAATTGGCATTCACAATGGTCTAAAAACGGTGTTTCCAGAGTAGTAGACAGTGGGTTTTACTTAGCGCAAGCCTGGTTTCACTAAATTCAAAATCTGGGACTTGTTCCTGGTTATAATAACGAAAAAAGTGAAGATGGAAGATGGCTGCACTATATATTTGGTTTACCATTTTTAAATCCATCGGAAGTAGGTGATTGTTTTGCTTTCGATTTTGCGGAAATATAACTCGAAGACGAACGTTTATTACGGTTTGCCGATTATTTGGTGGACAATTATATTTCTGAAGATGCCGTTTTTCTGCTGAACTAAGCGATAGCATAGAAAGAAGTACGAACGCGTGCGAATCTTTCCATGCTAAATTTAATGCCAGTTTTTATTCCCCGCACCCATAAATTTTTTCTTTTATTGAAATTATAAAACAGTTCCAAAAATTAAAAGTTTATGGGAACATTCAAGGACATGTAATCTAATTCTGCGGATACGTAAGCAAATAATTCTTTAAAAAATAGATGAGTATGCAAATGGATCTATTTCAAGATTTTATTTCGTTAAATGTATATCATATTTTTATAAGCGTTAAAACAAGTGTTGATATTAGTATATAAGTGGACATTATTTTTACTCATTGTATAATTAGTAAATCATTATTAATTTTCAAACAAAAAAGTATGTAGGTATACGTTTCTAAAAATAATAAAATAATTACCTACATTACTTGTTTTTATAAAATAATTTTGACCCAAATAATTTTACGGGGACGAATTCATGTATCTATTTTTGTGTACCTGTTCTTTTCGGGGACCAATTTAGGTACATTTTTTCAGGTAGAGGATTAACGAATAGGTAATTTTAATCTTGGGGACGAATTTAGGTACCACCATTCCACTAAATAGGAAGGAACAGAAAATGCAAGTGGATAAAAAAATCGGATAAATTACGTTACCATAGCAACGCTAGTATTTACTGTTCGTTTATCAAGCATTGCGCGGCGCATAAGTTTGACAATTGTAAACGTCAAAAACAGAATCAAAGAGCAAATAATATTCCAGTTAGTATGTCGAAATTTGGAAATATTCGCGAGGCAGAAATAGTAAAGGTGATTGAAAAATCAACTCCAGAATATACAAAAAAAAGTCATTCCATTCATTGAATTGTCTTACCAAATACCACGCGAGCTCAGATTTAGCAGGATATTTTTTGTGGTTGTTTTCTCATACTTACTTTCATATAGGTAATTGAACTCGATCTGTTCTGACAAAATCACTCGAGCTATACACTCTCGTGATTTTGTCAGAACAGCTCTTGTTTAATTGCCAATGAAATTAAGTATTCGAAAACAACCAGAAAAAATATCCGTCTAAATCTGAGCTCTTGTGGTATTACCCACGATAACCAACTCTGGTGAAGTTCGAGGTGCCAAGGCATCAAGGTAAGTCTGTTAAATAATAATATTATTCATGAAAATATTTAAGTATTCATTCTCCATTATATTAAATATAATTATTTATTTCATGAATTGTAGAGCACCGCGTGAGAGTTACGGCGACAAAGATATAGGTTATGTTCAACTTAGTCGCAAAAATATGTTGATCGTAAAAAGACGGGTATGTCCAGAATATCGAGTTCGGAGTAAAGCTTATTCAGTTACTTTAACTATTAATGAAAAGTCAAGAGAAATACAGGATGTTCAATGCCATGACTGTGCAGTTTCAGCAGGTAATTTATTCTCCTATTAATCTTAAATTGTTTGATGTTATAGGCAATAATAATATTTCATATTGTGTCTGCAGGTGGTTGCAAACATGCATTAGCATTATAGTTTGGCAAACATAACTGAAGCTGTGAAAGGAATGCGGCCGAAAATATTCGATGTTGCCACGTTTAACTATGAAAAAGCTAAAGTGCTAAGTTAGTAGTGATAATAATTAGAAAATGGACTTATCATTATTAACAATATGTCAATATCGAATAAACGTTAGTTCTTTAATGTGCTTGTTTCATTGGATTTTGTCTATTAACATTATTTTTCCAATTTCTGAATATTAAAAGATGAACACTTTTCCAAATATGTGGTGGGCTTTCTTCAAGCCGGTAACGTCGTGCGAAAATCATAATTACCACGCCCTCCGACTAACTCAATTGGTGAAAATTTATCAAACCCCCGATGCTAAGTAACCACCTGACTTCCTATTGGCAAGCGCGTGCGTGTGTTCTTCCCTCTCACTTCGACAATTGACTGACATTGATTATCCAGTGCGTTTAAACTGTCAGTGTTTACCTTTGTATTTTCAGTTTTACTTGGTATCTTATTATTGTAACGGTTGAATTTGTCACTACGTCTATTGTATATATTAAGTATTTGTATATAGTAAATACCTGACCGATATTGTCTCTATGTTTCTAATATCATTTGATCACTACGAAAGTACTTCAGTAGTTATATAGTTTCTGTCAGCCCAGAGTTTTAGGGACTACTCTGCCATCATCCTTCCGGTGAAGTGGTGCAGGCTGTAACCAAACCTGTCTTCACATCAAGACAACAAATTTTATATTTTGCCGCTAGGTAATGTAAATAATGTAAGTTTTGTCATCATATGATACAAACGAGCTCCTACCTGGTAAATGTCCGTATAGATAGATTCATGTTAGTTATTTCTTTTTGTTTTCTCTCTTGTGGATTTTACTTTATTTTTTAGTTACCGTGGGACTACTGATTTTGTTTCTGGCTTTGATTATATCACCTTTAGGGTGTAGCCACAGTAGTCCAAATACTTTGTCCGTTTCAGCTTGATAAACGCTAAAGTTTATTAGGGTTCAGTTATAAATTATTACTGACTCCTTGACTTGAAGTCTAAAACATTTAAAGTAGTAATTAGGTTGGATAAAACTTACTGATCTATATAGACATACTTTACTTTTGAGTTTGAGGTATATTTTCTTCATTTATCGACCATATTTTGGCTTAAGCAAATACATACTAGTTAGAAATCTTCTATGTAAGATGGCATTCGAATATTTTCTGAACATCTACTTATAATATATATTAGCTGTTATCGCCATGTGTTTTGTATGTTAAATCCGAGTGTTTGATCTTGCTTTGTTTACTTTGACAGGAGGGTATTGTGGTACTATCTATTGCTCAAATTTATTTGAATAATTTATAATATATATTTTATTTTTCTCTGTTATTGTTTAGAAAGTCGAATTATTTATTGGATGACATTGACAATTGGCCGTGACAGTCGTGTCTTGGATAAACGCGTTCGTTCGTCATGCCGCTGAGTGTAGTCGTACTGGATGTTAGGCGATGCTCTGTGACTTAGAGTCCACAGACAACTTAGTTTGTCGCGCCGATGGAGCGTTTGCTCTGTGACTTTACGAGTCCAGAGACAAATGTTGTCGCTCCGTTTTACGGAATCGTTAGAGCGTTTGATCGATGCTACTCAGAAGTGTAGGCTGTTTTACTCGCGAATGCGTATAGACTTACATAGAGGGAAGTGTAGCACTTCATGACCTGATCTGTGCGGAACACGCTCGGTGTAGTGAGCAGTGTAGTTCGGATGTATGTTTCGGGTAGGTTTCTTTATGGTAGTATTCTGTATTGACGTTGAGGAAGTGTCAGTCACCCTTCTTTCCGGTGTGTGCTCTTACTTGATAGATGGTTAGCAAAAGTGCATCGAACTAGAATCTGAATTCTGTTAATGACTGGATAGTCATCCCCTGCTGGGATTTATAGGTTCTCGTTCTGAATTAGTTGTGGAATATACGGTTTAGTATTTTGGTTCTACGGGAGTTCGTATTGTTGAAGAATTCCGTCCTGTTCTGGAAGCCGTTTTCACAAACCCTTATAGGGGATTTATAGCACTAAAACGATTGTAAGTATTTTCTCTACTTATTGATTTCGCATCACTATGTATTTACCACTATTTAAAGGAAACCGCCAACGTTGAAATTTTGGAATTGGAGGTGTGTCACATGGTTTTGATGGTTCATTAGTTGGTTGCCATTCAGTAGAGGAAAATTTTGAGTATTGGACCCTTTTTGGAAAAGGTATGTCTCATAGATATGTAGTTTTTGTAGATAAAACAGTTGGTGGTAAAATACTACCTGTTGATTGTATATTTTTGATTAAGACAGTCTATTCTGTTACCCTGTGTATATTTTGTTTTCTTTGCCCGCTTTAGTCTAACGAATACTATAATTCGTGGGTGGTTCTTCAAACCTACCCTGGCAATGACCAAAAACAGTTTATTTTAGATGCTTATCGCGTTCTGATTATTTGATTTATATTCAGTGTAGTATACTGTTGCTGACACTGTTGATTGAAAGTAGGCCTTATGGCTACTTTGAGGGTTTGATTCAGTTAATTTGGAGTCGATTTTGATTTGTACGTTACTTGTAAATTCTGATAAATTAGCTTCTGGCATAGGCCAAGACAAGCTTAACTTGTCGGGGGGTTGGATTTATTCCTGTAGAGGCTCAGTTTTTAGCTGATACCTGTTTTAATTTTTAAGTTCACCCGTGGGGCCAGATTATACGCACTTCACCTGTGGGGCCAGATTATACACACTTCACTTGTGGGGCCAGATACACACTTCGCCTCTGGGGCCAGATACACACTTCGGGATGTTTGAAGTTTACCTGGTAGATCGATGGTGATGTCTTCTGCAGTTTGCTGCTACTTTTCAACAACTTCTTGAAGAAGACCACATTGAGGGTAACCTGGTATCGGGGGTTAATCTGAGTTATTTACTTATTTTTATTTTAGGCTTTACGCCAACATGTATATACATTATCTAGGTAGTTCCTTACTGATTTATTTTATTATGCAATTGTAATGGTGGAAATTAATATTTTGCGGTGAATTTTCACAATTTAATTTTCATAATTTTATCCACTTGCGCATGCGTCTCTGCCTTGGTACCAACGCCTTGACTACGGTGTCGCCTTATATGGAATTGTTTTTTTATAAACTTTACACTACTTTTCAGGTAACATATAATTGAAAGTTTGTATTTAATCTTTATTGGTACACTCGAACAGCCATATTAATTTCACACTAAGTAGGTCAAATTAACTGGTATAGTTTGGAATTTTAGTGTTAATAATTTGACTATTGGTGTGAAACAGATGTTCACACTATTTTTCTTTTTTTAAAGTGGGGGTGCTTTTACTAGGGTTTTCAGTAGTAGTAGTAGTATTTATTTGTAAATCACCCCTTAAGGGTATTAAATGTTTTTATTTTATTTTAGTTATTATAAGGAACATAAGCTGAGGTTTGCCTTTTATTTTCATTCCTTGTTTTACTGGGTTATCGGGGGAAATTAGTCGTGCTAGGCCAAAGTGGAAAACTTAGTTGGCGCCCACACAAGTTGTCTACTATTTTGTCCGGAAGATCAATAAGAGGGATCCACCCCTACCTCCGTTCTGAGCGACGTCGAAGGCCTAAGGTTGTCACCGGAGCAACCGAAACTTATGTAACCAAGTAGACAAATTAATTTATAATCTTGCACTTTTTTTTAGTTATTTAAATTTTATAACTTAATTCTTAGTTGGGCTTGAGCTCAATTTTTAAGGTTACATTTTTGGCGCCCAACGTGGGGCCCTTTTTTATTTAGTGGGGGCATGTTTTTGTTCATAAGCTAGACTTGCTATAGTTTTTTTGGTAGTTATATGGCTGTTCCTTGTGAAACCAAGTATACTGAGTATATGGTTACCATTTTTATAAGCTGATTATTGCATAGTAGTTGTAGTGTATTAAGTGTACTATATATTATATTATTTTCCCTAACCCTGTTGTATTGCTCGTCATAGCTTGTAAATATCGTTTTTTCTAACTGAGGGTGATTATATTGTTGATATTTTTTTCTCGTATCCTTGACTCGTTGTTGATATTGACATCAAGATGGCTCGAAAAATGTTTATTAATAGGTTGGAGAAAGAGGAGCTTGAGTGGGAGCTTAAGTTTAGGGGTCTTAAGATCGGAACTGCGGAGGAGATGCGTACTCAGCTTTCTATGGCTCTTCGTATGGAGAAATCTGGTGAAAGTTTCAGGTATCCCAAATACTCATTCCCATTTGAGGAAGATGAGGCTGCTCTTATTAGGAAATGTACAGAGCTCGAAATTTTGTTGGCACAGAAGTTGCAGACAAAGGTATCTCACGCATGGAATAGGTTTGATCAATTGGATGCCGCAGGGGATGCTGACAAGGAAACAAAGAGGTCGGAGTTGCTGACTAAATTGATAGGTCTCTATGATAGATTTAACGCCATATCCACTCGTATTACTGCTGAAGTTGTTGTGCCAGCAGCTTTAGATGTCATTACTGGCAATCTGACAGGACAATTTTTGGCAGGTGTGCAGAATGTCGCTAGTTCGTCTCCCGTTGCAAATGACCCACCGATTAATACCACACAGTGTAATGTATCAAATAGCTTCCTTTCAAAGATGATACCACCACATAAGTGGGGTTTGGAGAAGTTTTCTGGTTCTTCTAGATCTTTGTCCATCACAGCTTTTCTTGAACGAGTAGAAGAACTTAAAATGGCTCGTCATGTTCCGGAAGATGTGTTGTTTGGTTCCGGTGTAGATCTTTTTTCGGACAAGGCATACCAATTCTACAAGGATGTCAGACTGCGAGTGCATTCTTGGAACGAGCTGAAGGATGAATTCAGAAGAGAGTATTTGACCGCTCATCATACGGATGATTTGTTCGACGAGCTTAGGAAGAGGACTCAGCACTCGTCAGAATCAATAGGAGTTTATCTTGCGATCATGTCAAGTTATTTTAGTAGGTTAGGTTGTTTTGTTCCTGAGGGGGCCAAGATGGCAATTATTGTCAAGAATTTGCACCCTTTTTACCAAGACCGTTTAAGAGATCCACTACCTACTACTATTGAGGAGTTGAGGCATGTATGTCGTCGTATGGAGGATAGGCGCGATGCTATTAACAGTTATGTCGAGCCCAGTGTTCGTAGGGGTAATGTCTTGGAGAAGGATCTGGCTTTTGTCGAGGTTGATTCATCTCAGCCCGTAGATCGCTTGGATGTAGAAAATTTGTCGAGCGATAAAAAGTCTTCAGTTGTTTGCTTTCGTTGTAAGAAGCCTGGCCATCGAGCCATTGGATGTGTTCTTCTCAAGCAATTGAAATGTTTTAAGTGTCAGCGAGAAGGTTATACTGTGAGGACCTGTCCCAAGTGTAGCCAGGGAAACGAGAACAGGCGCTCTTAACTGGTCGAAGAGGTAGCGCTGTAAGACGTTCGACCGAAGTTCAACCTATTCTTGATTTTATTTTAGATCATGCTGTGAACGATGAGAGGCCGTATCTTAAGGTGAATGTTTTGGGGTCTGAGGTATTAGGACTTTTGGATTCGGGAGCTACGAGAACGATTTTGGGTAGTATTGGTTGGAAACTGTTGCAGACTTTAGGCTTAGAAGTGGACACCACTAAGAGAACTAGTTGCAGAGTTGCGAATGGACAGATGTGTGAGTCTATTGGTGAGTGTTCAGTTCCATTTTCTCTCCGCGATCAATTGAAGATCATCTCTGTCTTGGTGGTATTGGACGTCCCTCATACGCTCATCTTGGGAGCAGACTTTTGGAAAATCATGGGAGTTGTTCCAGACTTGAGACACAATGAATGGCATTTTTCAGAGTCACCTGCTGGGATTGCAACTGTAGATCATCTTCGTAGTAGATATTTGCTAAGCGACTTACAGAAGTCTCGGTTGGATGCAGTGATTGAGCATAATAAGGTTATATTGGGAACTAGTCTTGGTTGTACGAATGTTGCGGAACATACTATAGTTTGTCATTCCCCGCCCATTAAACAACGGTATTATCCAGTTTCCCCAGTGATGCAGGGGCATATTGATAAGGAGTTAGAGGAGATGCTTCGTCTTGGTGTAATTGAGAGGTCAAACAGTCCGTGGAGTTCGCCCATTTTACTAGTTAAAAAGAAGGACGGTACTTTCCGCTTCTGCGTGGATTATCGCAAATTAAACGCTGTCACTGAACGGGATAGTTATCCTCTCCCCTACATTTCCAACACTTTGGATAAGCTCCGGAATGCTCACTATATTTCTACCCTGGATATTAAGTCTGCTTATTGGCAGGTGAGGGTGGCGAAGTCTTCAAGGCCCTATACCGCTTTTACTGTTCCGGGACGTGGTCTATTTCAATTTAAACGGATGCCTTTTGGTCTCCATAATGCTCCAGCTACTTGGCAACTACTTATCGATCAAGTTCTTGGACCCGACTTGGAACCCAACGTTTTTACCTATCTCGATGATGTGGTTATTGTTACTCAAACCTTTGAAGAACACCTTGCCGTTTTGGAGGAAGTTTTTAGGCGGATTGGTAAAGCCAGTTTGACCGTCAGCTGGGATAAGTGTTTTTTCTGTCAACCTCGGTTGAAGTACTTGGGTTATGTTGTAGATAGTACTGGACTTCATGTGGATCCTGATAAGGTCAAGGCTATATTGATGTTACCGCCTCCGAAATGTGTGAAGGATGTGCGTTGTGTAATTGGCACTTTCTCGTGGTATCGCAGGTTTATTCCTGATTTCTCTACTTTGATTTCTCCGATCACAGCTTTGTTGCGTAAGGGTAGGAAGTTCGTCTGGACACCAGAGTGTGAAGCCTCTTTGAGTAAGATTAAGGAATGTTTGGTAAAGGCTCCTGTGTTAAGCTGTCCGGATTACAATCTTCCGTTTGAAGTTCATTGTGATGCTAGTGGGTATGGACTTGGGGCTGTTCTCGTCCAACCTCATCCTGAAGGAGACCGCCTTGTTTGTTGTTTGAGTCGGTCATTGAGTAGGCAGGAGAGGGTCTATTCCACTACTGAACGGGAATGTCTGGCTGTGTTATGGGCAGTGGAGAAGTTACGACCGTACCTAGAAGGAGTCCCTTTTTCGGTTATCACCGACCACTATTCTCTGGTGTGGTTGCAGAATCTGAAGGATCCTGCAGGTCGTCTAGCAAGGTGGAGCGTAAGATTACAGCAATACGACTTAAAGATCATACACCGCAAGGGCAAAGAGCATGTCGTACCTAACACTTTGTCTAGGGCTATACCGGAGATTCAGGTCAGTGAGGTTTCAGTCGTTAAGGATCGTTGGTATGTCGGAATGATTCAGGAAGTCTCGAAGTATCCGATCAAGTATTCACAGTGGCGAGTTCTCGAGGGTAAGTTGTATAAGCACGTTCGCACGAATTCTGGATCCTTAGGCGATGCTGCCGATGATTGGAAGGAGGTTGTTCCGAAGGCTGATAGATGGAGAGTTATGCAACAACTGCACGATCCGCCTTTAGCAGAACACATGGGTGTACTAAAAACCTTCAAACGTATCAGTGCCAGGTTTTATTGGCCTAAGCTTAGGTCGGATGTAGCTTCTTTTGTTAGGAATTGTGTGGTGTGCGCGGCGCACAAGGTTGATCAAAGTGGACCGAAGGGGCAGATGACACCTCAGCCCAGAGCTATTCGACCATGGGAGATTATTTCTACTGACTTGATAGGACCATCACCTCGTTCTATGGCTGGACATAAGTTCATTTTGGTTGTAGTTGATTTGTTCACTAAATTTACTCTTACCTTTCCTTTGAGGTCTTCTACCACACCATTGGTAGGAAAAAGAATCGAGGAGGGCGTATTCTTGTTGTTTGGCGTGCCACGTTTGTTGATTTGCGACAATGGTCCTCAATTTACTTCGAGAGTGTTCTCGGCTTTGATGAATGAGTATGGAGTGTCGGTACGTTTCAAAGCCCATTATCATCCTCAGGCGAATCCCACGGAAAGGTATAATAGAACTTTGAAGACTATGTTAGCCATGTATGTTTCTGATAATCATCGGAAATGGGTCGTTGATCTGGCTAAAGTTACTTGTGCTTTACGAACAGCTTTTAATGAGTCCACTAAACAGACTCCCTATTATCTCAATTTTGGTAGGAATATGGTTCTGAGAGGTGATTAATTTGTTTTAAAGGATAGGATTAGGGATTGCGCTTCGGATAGGAGTTCTGCTGTTGACGATGCAGGGAAGAGTAAAGCGTTTGACGCGCTGTTTAAGGAAGTTAGGGCTCGCTTGGACAAGGCTTCGCAGAAAAATGAGAGAACGTATAATCTCCGGCGGCGACGAGAGGAGTTGCTTCCTCACCAACTTGTTTGGCGTAAGAATTTTGTTTTGTCTGACGCGGCGCAGTTTTACACCAAGAAATTGGCACCCCGTTGGGTAGGCCCTTACTTAGTTAAAAAAAAGGTTTCACCATGGACATATGTACTGATGGATGACAAGGGTAACGACCGTGGTACCTGGAATATCAAGGACTTGAAGCCAGCTAGCGCTGGTGAGAATTCACCTGAGTGAATTATAATAGTAAGGGGGGAATCTGTAACGGTTGAATTTGTCACTACGTCTATTGTATATATTAAGTATTTGTATATAGTAATTACCTGACCGATATTGTCTCTATGTTTCTAATATCATTTGATCACTACGAAAGTACTTCAGTAGTTATATAGTTTCTGTCAGCCCAGAGTTTTAGGGACTACTCTGCCATCATCCTTCCGGTGAAGTGGTGCAGGTCTTCACATCAAGACAACAAATTTTATATTTTGCCGCTAGGTAATGTAAATAATGTAAGTTTTGTCATCATATGATACAAACGAGCTCCTACCTGGTAAATGTCCGTATAGATAGATTCATGTTAGTTATTTCTTTTTGTTTCTTATAATTCATAAGGGGTTTTCTCTCTTGTGGATTTTACTTTATTTTTTAGTTACCGTGGGACTACTGATTTTGTTTCTGGCTTTGATTATATCACCTTTGGGGTGTAGCCACAGTAGTCCAAATACTTTGTCCGCTTCAGCTTGATAAACGCTAAAGTTTATTAGGGTTCAGTTATAAATTATTACTGACTCCTTGACTTGAAGTCTAAAACATTTAAAGTAGTAATTAGGTTTGATAAAACTTACTGATCTATATAGACACACTTTACTTTTGAGTTGGCGGTATATTTTCTTCATTTATCTACCATATTTTGGCTTAAGCAAATACATACTAGTTAGAAATCTTCTATGTAAGATAGCATTCGAATATTTTCTGAACATCTACTTATAATATATATTAGCTGTTATCGCCATGTGTTTTGTATGTTAAATCCGAGTATTTGATCTTGCTTTATTTACTTTGACAGGAGGGTATTGTGGTACTATCTATTGCTCAAATTTATTTGAATAATTTATAATATATATTTTATTTTTCTCTGTTATTGTTTAGAAAGTCGAATTATTTATTGGATGACATTGACAATTGGCCGTGACAGTCGTGTCTTGGATAAACGCGTTCATTCGTCATGCCGCTGAGTGTAGTCGTACTGGATGTTAGGCGATGCTCTGTGACTTAGAGTCCACAGACAACTTAGTTTGTCGCGCCGATGTTGGTATAGATGGAGCGTTTGCTCTGTGACTTTACGAGTCCAAAGACAAATGTTGTCTCTCCGTTTTACGGAATCGTTAGAGCGTTTGATCGATGCTACTCAGGAGTGTAGGCTGTTTTACTCGCGAGTGCGTATAGACTTACATAGAGGGAAGTGTAGCACTTCATGACCTGATCTGTGCGGAACACGCTCGGTGTAGTGAGCAGTGTAGTTCGGATGTATGTTTCGGGTAGGTTTCTTTATGGTAGTATTCTGTATTGACGTTGAGGAAGTGTCAGTCACCCTTCTTTCCGGTGTGTGCTCCTACTTGATAGATGGTTAGCAAAAGTGCATCGAACTAGAATCTGAATTCTGTTAATGACTGGATAGTCATCCCCTGCTGGGATTTATAGGTTCTCGTTCTGAATTAGTTGTGGAATATACGGTTTAGTATTTTGGTTCTACGGGAGTTCGTATTGTTGAAGAATTCCGTCCTGTTCTGGAAGCCGTTTTCACAAACCCTTATAGGGAATTTATTGCACTAAAACGATTGTAAGTATTTTCTCTACTTATTGATTTCGCATCACTATGTATTTACCACTATTTAAAGGAAACCGCCAACGTTGAAATTTTGGAATTGGTGGTGTGTCACATGGTTTTGATGGTTCATTAGTTGGTTGCCATTCAGTAGAGGAAAATTTTGAGTATTGGACCCTTTTTGGAAAAGGTATGTCTCATAGATTTGTAGTTTTTGTAGATAAAACAGTTGGTGGTAAAATACTACCTGTTGATTGTATATTTTTTATTAAGACAGTCTATTCTGTTACCCTGTGTATATTTTGTTTCCTTTGCCCGCTTTAGTCTAACGAATACTATAATTCGTGGGTGGTTCTTCAAAGCTACTCTGGCTATGACCAAAAACAGTTTATTTTAGATGCTTATCGCGTTCTGATTATTTGATTTAAATTCAGTGTAGTATACTGTTGCTGACACTGTTGATTGTAAGTAAGGCCTTATGGCTACTTTGAGGGTTTGATTCAGTTAATTTGGGGTTGATTTTGATTTGTACGTTACTTGTAAATTCTGATAAATTAGCTTCTGGCATAGGCCGAGACAAGCTTAACTTGTCGGGGGGTTGGATTTATTCCTGTAGAGGCTCAGTTTTTAGCTGATACCTGTTTTAATTTTAAAGGGTTCACCTGTGGGGCCAGAATATATGCACTTCACCTGTGGGGCCAGATTATACACACTTCACTTGTGGGGCCAGATACACACTTCACCTGTGGGGCCAGATTCACATTTCGGGATGTTTGGAGTTTACCTGGTAGATCGATGGTGATGTCTTCTGCAGTTTGCTGCTACTTTTCAACAACTTCTTGAAGAAGACCACATTGAGGGTAACCTGGTAATCGGGGGTTTATCTGAGTTATTTACTTATTTTTATTTTAAGCTTTACGCCAACATGTATATACATTATCTAGGTAGTTCCTTACTGATTTATTTTATTATGCAATTGTAATGGTGGAAATTAATATTTTGCGGTGAATTTTCACAATTTAATTTTCATAATGTTATCCACTTGCGCATGCGTCTCTGCCTTGGTACCAACGCCTTGACTACGGTGTCGCCTTATATGGAATTGTTTTTTTATAAACTTTACACTACTTTTCAGGTAACATATAATTGAAAGTTTGTATTTAATCTGTATTGGTACACTCGAACAGCCATATTAATTTCACACTAAGTAGGTCAAATTAACTGGTACAGTTTGGAATTTTAGTGTTAATAGTTTGACTATTGGTGTGAAACAGATGTTCACACTATTTTTCTTTTTTTAAAGTGGGGGAGCTTTTACTAGGGTTTTCAGTAGTAGTAGTAGTAATAGTATTTATTTGTAAATCACATCTTAAGGGTATTAAATGTTTTTATTTTATTTTAGTTATTATAAGGAACATAAGCTGAGGTTTGCCTTTTATTTTCATCCCTTGTTTTACTGGGTTATCGGGGGAAATTAGTCGTGCTAGGCCAAAGTGGAAAACTCAGTTGGCGCCCACACAAGTTGTCTACTATTTTGTCCGGAAGATCAATAAGAGGGATCCACCCCTACCTCCGTTCTGAGCGACGTCGAAGGCCTAAGGTTGTCACCGGAGCAACCGAAACTTATGTAACCAAGTAGACAAATTAATTTATAATCTTGCACTTTTTTTTAGTTATTCAACTTTTATAACTTAATTCTTAGTTGGGCTTGAGCTCAATTTTTAAGGTGACATTATTTCGTATCCATATTGCATTCAAGTATGATTTTTAGCAAATACCGTGTTTTGAAAACTTCCTTACCTTTAAAGCAAAGCATAAATCAGTTTCTATATAGTATTATATTTTTTTACTTTAATTTCATTATTATAATTTTGTATTAATTTTAATTATTTGTTTTTATGTGTTTTTTGTGTGTTTTTATTATTTGAATAATAATTTTTGATTTGTGTGGTGTGGTTCGTTTTAATTATTAATAATATTATATTTATGCCTCGGCTTCTCAGACAGAGACTCGACTGCTCACCCCAAGGACGTGTTTCAGGGTCAGTAGAGATAACGGCGCATAGATGAAGTTCCAATCTTTTTTTTTTAATATTAAGCTCTTCCATATGTGAATAAAGAGATAGATATGCACTCTGATTTTCTTTAATAGAATAATAGTAATCAACAATAAAAATGGCAATTAATATGCCGAGCGATTACAACAAACATCGATATACAAAAAAAATTGTCTTTTCGACAATAACGTAACTGCGAAATACTTTTACTACCAATATTCGCAACGCACCGAATAGAAATACGGAACGCGGCTTCCGTTACAAATGAAGGATCAGCTGTTCTCCTCTCTGGAATCCGCTGTAGAAATCTAAATAAAGAAAAAATTGATTTGCGAACGCCATATTGCGAATATTCGTAAGGATTTGATATCAAATTCTTCTGTAAGTATGAAAATTTCTATCCTAAATAATATAACCTATAAATTAATCTTATTTAAGCACTTTAAATCACTTAGATTGTTATGTGGAAATTTTAACCTATATACACAACTCATATGAACGATTCATAAAAATGATATCAATGATTTTATTTCAGCTTCTGGATACTGGAACCTCGTTCAGATCAATCAACAAGATAATTCTATCTTATACAAATACTTGGAGTACAAATGAAAAATTTATGGAGTGGATATCTCACCAATTAAGTAGATTCTACGTTCTGATTTTATGTGGGAAATTCTCCACAACTTGTCTGCAAACTCTCGACTCTCGTAGTCTGCTCGTTAGCACCTCGCTAACCACTTTTCCTGGTTTTCTACCAGAAAAATTCACGCACACCAAATTTTTTCTGACGCTCTTCTTCGCGTCCCCCAGAATAGCAACGCTTTTTGAAACAAAACATTACTTCCTTCCAAAAACGTCTTACCAACATATTATACCATCAGGTAAGTAATTATTTAATTTCATTATGTCACTTTATGACATTTATATAAACTTGTTATTTACAATATTACTAACTAAATTTCTGATATAAATAAAATCAGAGTAGCATCGTAACTTAGATTAAATATTATTAAAAATATCATATTTTAAATTAAACCAAATTAATACAATGACATACAAACATTATATTCCGATTGGACATACTATTGACATTTTGCTAAAAATAATTATTAATATGAATTAACCTTTGACTATTGAATATCAACATCTATATTTCATAATAAGCACATACAGGGTGTATCAAAATTGTTTATGGATAATTGAACTCTACTTTTTTCTATAACTTGTTTATTCTAATTCATTTTAAATTGTGACACCTTGAATTTCTATTGGTATATGTCCACAAAATCTATAATAATAGATATAGAAATGTAAACGTTCACACGAAGAAAGTGCTACAGACATTATTCTTATATAAATACTTTTAAAAACATGTGTCTCTTGTTCTTTTATCTCTGTGATTACGTTTGTAACATTATAACAATAAACATTATAAAAATTCTATTATTACATTCGCTGTTAGTTATTTTTCTGAAATAAAAGCTTTTTTTTTAAGTAATATTTTCGTGTGTGTAACATTTCTGGCGCTGCGAACAGGATTTTCGTACAGAAACCCCTACGTTTCCTGGTCAACTTCAGTTGTTTAACGAAGATTCGTCGAACTCAGTGAAAAGTAGCTTGCAGAGGACAACATTCGTGTTCATCCTATTGTAAGTACTTATCCTAAGTTTTCCTTTTATTCATGAGCATTTTTAACGACATTACTGACGAAAATTTACATTTATTATTAGCTGATATTAGTTTAAACAGTATTGACACTTCTAAAAATACAAATGGTTCTCGATTTTCTCAAAAATTAACCGAAGAATCATTTTCTGAAGAATCTCGAAACATTAATTGTAAAGAAATGCCTGAAACTAATAGTGATATTGCTAGCCTTTGTGCAACTCTCCCAGAATTTTCCAAAGAAGACGATAATATTTCCACATTCATTAAATCTGTTGATAATTTAATCGTGTTTTTCATTAATCAAACTTTAACTGCACCCCAAGAATTCATTTTAAATGCAAACGTTGCTTCTCGTATCAAAGGTGAACCCAGAAATTTCCTAAACTCCTCGAATAAAACTACATGGACTGACATAAGACCCGCTTTACTTTCTAAATACGGTGACAGACGATCTGAAGACATACTAGTGACACAACTGTCTACGACTGTTCAAAAAACTAACGAAAACTATGACCAATATCACCAAAGAGTATCCAATAATTTAAATGATTTATTACAACACATTACATTAAATGACAATGAACCGACTGTTAATTTTAAAACCCCGTATTTCAAAAATATTGCATTGAAAACCTTTTGTACAGGAATTAACGAACCATATTGTGAATATCTATCGCACTTCCAAATAGCTTCCTTAGAAGAAGCACTTCAAAAATGTATTGCTTACGATAACCACTAAAATCAACAGCAGTACATGAACTTTTTAAGAGGTCAACAAAATAAAAAACATTTTTCGACGACAAACAAGCCTAATAATTATACTCCACCACCAAATTTAAGACCCAACTATTCACGCAATAATACTCAACAAAATTTCAACAGGCAGCCTCAACCGAATTTCAATTCATTCCGAAACGCTCCTTCAAATAATACAAATTTTCCTAGAAATAACTCAAATCTTCCTAAAAACAATACAAATGTTCCTAGAAATAATTTTCAACCTAATAATTTTAGAAATAATGATTTTCAATCTTTTAATCGCTCTCCACTTCTTAGAAACTCCACGAATCCCCAAATTAACTCGTACCATTCTCCGATGAGTGGTGTACAAACAATTAATTCTAGAAATGAACCTATGAGTACTTCTACCAGAAGGACTCGCCATTTTAATGTAAATACTACCACTGAACAACAACCCGAATTTCCTATAAATAATTTTGAAAATGAAGAAGAGATAGATTGTCTGGATTTTCAGATAGGTTCAACCAACGATCCACCTCCTCTATAAGTTTAAATAATATTGAAAATTGCCCCCAATTACCCTATTTTATTATGCCAAAAAGTGGTTTAAAAGTACTTATTGATTCTGGAAGATCAGACAGTATTATTTCACCAAAAGCTTCTACTTATTTTAACCCATTACATAAATATGAAAAACCATTTTTGCTGACTGCTATGAAATTAACTCACAAATATTTTTTCAATATCAAAACAGCATTATTCGAAGAATTCGGCATTAACGAACCAATAGATGCTCGAATAGCCGACTGGAGTAAAGATTTCGATATTTTACTCGGAAATTTTGACTTAGAACGTTTGAATGCCTTAATGGACTATGAAAATAAAACGCTGACATTAAGAAAATTCGATATTACAATTCCTTTTTCTACTTTATACAATAAAATTCCAGTAGACATTTCACACGGTGACATAATATTACCGGAAATTAAAATAAATAACATAAAAATTCCTGAATCTATTCACACAGTCACTGACGGCTACGTAGACGAAATCATATTACCAACTCCATTGCAACTTGACACTGTACATGTTGAAAATCTTGATAATTATGAAATTTCCAACGGTCCCACGAACTTTGACTCGACATTAATAAGAACTCAACATTTAAATTTTGAAGAAAAACACAAAATTTTAAATCTCTGTAAAAAATTTAACGACATTTTTTATGATGAAAAATCGGACTTGAGTTTTACTTCTGCCATCAAGTATGAAATTAGAACTCGAGACGAACATCCAATATACGTTAGAAGTTTCAGACACTCCAAAACGATGCAGGAAGAAATTACGAAACAAATAAATAAACTATTAGAAAACAAAATAATTAGACCCTCCATATCTCCTTACTCTGCCCCAGTTTGGATAGTACCAAAAAAAGCGGACGCATCCGGAGAAAAGAGATTTCGCATGGTAATCGATTATCGTAAACTCAATGAAAACACAATAGATGACAAGTATCCCCTTCCAAAAATTGACGAAATTCTTGACAATTTAGGTAAAGCTACTTACTTTACAACCCTCGATCTCGCTCAGGGATTTCATCAAATTGAAGACCACCCCAATTCTATAGAAAAAACAGCTTTTTCCGTTCCTCACGGTCATTTTGAATTTTTAAGAATGCCATTTGGATTAAAGAATGGTCCCTCCACTTTCGAAAAATTGATGGATAATATCCTCCGACCCTACCTTTACAAATCCTGTTTTGTTTACATGGATGACGTTATTATTTTTTCCAAATCACTACATGAGCACCTCGTACATATTGCCCATATTTTTGAAGTATTCCGAAAAACAAATCTCAGAGTACAATTGAATAAATCCGAATTTCTTACTAAAGAAGTTGCCTTTCTTGGTCATATCGTCACTCCTCAAGGAATAAAACCGAACCCTGTCAAACTAGAAGCTGTTCAAAAGTTTCCGCTTCCAAAAACTATTAAAGAAATCAAATCATTTTTAGGACTTATTGGCTATTATCGCCGATTTATCCCAAACTTTGCAAAAATTACGTCCCCGTTTTCCAGATGTACCCGAAAAGGAGCTGTAATCGATATTAATAACCCTCAATACTTAGAATGTTTTGAAAAGTGTAAACAATTATTAAGCAACGCCCCAGTCCTTCAATACCCCGATTTCTCAAAAACATTTACCCTTACTACCGATGCATCAAACATTGCTATTGGTTCTGTTTTGTCACAAAACAATCACCCTATCGCGTATTACTCACGCACTTTGAATTCCGCTGAACAAAATTATTCAACAGTCGAAAAATAATTATTAGCCATTCATGTAAGCATTTCCGCCCTTACTTATATTCCCAAAAATTTATAGTAGAAACTGACCACAACCCCCTGGTGTGGATTTATAAAATCAAGGACCCAACTTCTCGCTAAGCACGCTGGAGGCTAAAACTGGAAGATTATAACTTTGAAGTAAAATACAGAAAAGGTAAAGAGAATCAAGTAGCTGACGCCCTTTCTCGCATACAAATTAACGCCTTAGACACAATCAGTTCAAACCAAGCGGAACCCCTAGATGAAACTGATTTTGACGTAGGCACATTTTTAGACGAATTTGACAGAATAACAACTACTGATAATACACAACATTCTGACATTGAACACCCAATTACCGGAATTCAAATTTCAGAAGAACCAATTAATTTATCCAATAATCAAATTATTATAACACCACAATCTCAAATTTATGAAATAAATTACAAAAAAATATTTAATAAACATAGATACGTTATAACAGTTACAGATAATTGGAAATCGGAAATTACAGATGCCTTCAAACAAATTTTAAAACCAAGCCAAAAATTCGAAATAAAAGCACCTCATGATTTTAGACCTTTTATTTGCAATTTTCTTAGGGAAAATATTGATTCAACTGTCAAAGCTATATTTTGTAATAAAATTTTATCTGATATTGAAGAAAAGGAAAAACAAATAGAATGTGTTAAAAATATCACACCGACAATCACAATGGAATTGTAGAAACCTATAAACATCTAAAATCACAACTTTATTGGACATCTATGCAAACTACCATTTCCGACTTCATTAATCAATGCGAAATCTGTTTAAAAAATAAATATGAAAGACACCCTTATAAATTACCCCAATTAGGACCCCTTCTTGGTCAAAAACCCTTCGACATATTACACTTAGATTTGTCTCTTTGCAACAAAAATATTTATCTTACAATTATTGATTCCTTTTCTAAATACGCTCAGTGTTACAAAGTTCCAGACAAAACATCCATTTCAATTTTGAGTAAATTGAAGCATTACTTTTCTCACCATAATTACCCCCGAAAAATCGTTTGTGATAATGGGACAGAATTTAACTCTGTAGTGATAAAAGAATTTTTAAAACTTCACAAAATAGAAATTCACTTCACAACAGTTAACAATTCCTCATCTAACTCGCCCATTGAAAGATTCCATTCAATACTGATAGAAAAACTCAGAACCCTACAAGAACAAAATCCTCAAGACCCCATTGACGATATTTTCACGCTTGCTATATTAATCTATAACCAATCAATTCATAGTTCTACAAATTTCTCACCATTTTCAATCCTTTATGGACCCTATGCCGAAGAGATACATTTCGATTTCGATCTTCCCCTTTACGAAACGTATAATCAAAAACATAAAGACGAATTGCAACCCTTTTTAGCTAGTTTATACCAAAAACAAAGAGAAAAAAGGCAAAAAATATTAGACAAACAAAATCAAAACGCCGAACCAATACCCGAAATTAATCCTACACAAACCATATACGTTACAAAGAAAAAACACAAACCAAAACTACAGGCCCCCTATACTCCGATTCAGACAAAAAAACAAAACAAAAATTATAGGTAAAACAAACAAACAAAACCAAACTAGTACTCATTTAAAATACGTGAAACGATTAAGTAAAATAACGAATAAAAATTCTCAAGAAAATAATTCTTTACAGGAGGACAATCCTATCCCTGGGACATCCTCTCAAAATCCACGAGATTCCGAATAACGGTTACTATGCTGAAGAAATCGGAATTTCGAGAGAAATATCCCACTATCACCGACACATTTTACACATTGACTTAGATAAATTAGAAGAAATATTAACCGTAAATCCCGAAACTTTTTTGAAAACTCCCCTAAAAAATATCCCTCTTTCAACATTAATTTCCCAATATTCTCATTTACTTGGAGAAGCAAGAGATAATTTGCATAAAATCACACGTAAACAGAAAAAAGGTTTATTCATTTTTCTAGGTACTTCGATAAAATACGTCACCGGTAATCCAGACGACACTGACCTAGACCTACTTAAAACACATATAACCGCTATAGAATTGAAACAAAACGAAATACTAAAAAAATTTTATAATCAAATATCTTTCGGTCAATCTCTTGATACGAGATTCAATAACTTATTAGACAAAATTAATAATAATAATCTTGTAATCTCAGATGCTATTAATGAATTATCAGCTGTTTTCGATGGATATGTCATTCTTCATAATGAAATCATAAATCTTGATAATACTAACGAATTCTTAATGAAACTTATTCGAACCATTACTTTATCTCATTTAAATCTTTCAAATATTGAACTATTTACTCTAAATGAACTTGAAACTCTAAAAAATGAACTTATTAAAATCTATTCTAGAAACGCCCTCCTTATTAATGACGAACATCCCTACGAACTAATAGAATCCTCTAAAACATTGATCTGCGTAACTCTAAACACAATGCTCATAATAATAAAAATCCCAATTTTCCACACCAATACCTTTCTTACCCATAGAATTTACCCCATTCCTAATAATGAACACGTTATGATTATTCCACCCACATCTTTCTATGCCAATAACAAATGGTACGAAGAATGTAGAGGAGAAGCAGAATACATAGTCTGTACGAAATTTGTCAAATCCAGATGTCAAATACCCAATATTCGAAATTGCACAAAAACAATTGTAACTGAAAACTTTTATAGAGAAGCTAGCAGAGCAATTTTGTTAGGTATCGTTCACCCAACAAAAATTCAAGAGCAAGAAATTAAAGTTAGCAGTCTCCTAATGTCAGACGAGCCAATAACATTAGAAGGAATTACTTACGGCAAGAAGACTATTCACGAAATATCGTTACCAAATATTGTTCCCATTAAATTGAGGCCCGACCATAGATTGGACACCGAAAAATTGAAAATCCCCGAAACCCATGGTCAACTACAACCGATAGAAGAAACAGAAGTTTTACCGCCTATTCCAACCGGCCTCAGCATTACTGCACTTTTACTAATAATATTTGTTTTAGCCTTTTTTGTAACCATTTTCATGAAGAAAAGAAATAGAATTTCCAAAATACTTTTTGGACCGAAATTACCACCTGCACAAGTCCAAATTTTACAAGAACTTCTTGAAAAAGCCCCAGAGACTTCGCGGACGAAGGTCAATCCAGAGGAGGAAGGAGAAATGTAAACGTTCACACGAAGAAAGTGCTACATAGACATTATTCTTATATAAATACTTTTAAAAACATGTGTCTCTTGTTCTTTTATCTCTGTGATTACGTTTGTAACATTATAACAATAAACATTATAAAAATTCTATTATTACATTCGCTATTAGTTATTTTTCTGAAATAAAAGCTTTTTTTAAAGTAATATTTTCGTGTGTGTAACATTTCTATATACTTATTATATAATGATAATTATTATTTTTAATACTTTTATAAAATAGGTACCATACGCCATTGGTACATTTATGACAGATATCGGCCATGTTTCCTAACCTCTTACCGATGCCGCGTAGCTTCAGATAGACTTGCCAAACTATACTTATGTTGACCCATCGCAGAAGTGAAGATCCGACACCAGCAGAAGTAGCTTGCTATTGAAACAAATCTCGATTATCAGACATTGGTACAGTTATAAAATATATAGAAGCAGAAAAACTGACAAATAGAACCTCTAATACTCCTGTTCAAATTTTTCCGGATAATAGTACATTTTTACAAGAAGTTATACAATTTGCCAAAAATCAACAAATAAATTCTCAAATTGGACAATTAAATTTTGATTTAGAATCCAAAAAGGCTTACAATTTATCGTTACATCGACTAATTATTGATTTTAATCAAAGTACTGATTTGCGAGTTGAGAAATTTTTTGGGTTCGCTAAAACTGAAATGGCAGAAGCTTTGTGTGAAGAAGCTAAACAGCTAACCAATCAGCAAAGTGAATGTGCAATTCGGCATGAACTTCGTTATGGACGTATTACTGCATCAAAATTATATGAAGCTGCTCATTGTAAAACTGATAATGGTTCGATAGTTCAACAAATCATTGGTGCGAGTAGTTCATGAGACAAGTGCTATGACACGAGGAAAAGTGTTGGAAAAAGACGTAATCGAAGTTCTTGAGAAATAATTAAGAGTAAAAATAACGCGACCGGGGATGTATCTTGTACCTAGTCATCCGATTTTTGCAGCATCTCCTGATGGAATGACTAGCAATGCCATTGTTGAAGTAAAATGTCCCTCCAGTCAAAAATCATTGGATATTTTTTTACCAAAAGGTAAAGTCAGCTTGAAGTGTAATGCACAAATGCAACTACAAATGTTAAAAATAAGGTATATTTTGCGTTGCTGATCCAAATTTTGAAGAAAATGAAACTATTCACATTAAAAAATTAAAATATGATGATGTACATACACAAGCTCTTATTAAAAACATTCAAGTATTTTGGTCCAAAACTATTAAAATCTGTACAAACTTAAAGCATCCAGTAATGTTATTAATTGTAATCGCTGCAACCCGCCCTGTATGATCGGTCGGTGCCTCACCCTGTAGATGCAGGTCTGCCCGAGTCTCTCAGCGGTTATCTTCTACCCTTTGGAATGTTTAGTGGTGGGCTTATCGCATGAACGACCGAGAAGGGGATGTGTTGTTTTTAAGATTATTAATCGTTTGTATTCCGTTGAAAAATATAGTTGTTGAGTTAAGGTACCGAGTTTCTTTTAACAGTTTTATAATAATTCTTTTATTCAAAATAAAAATAGATTACAGTTCAGGTGTGCGGTTGGACTTACATAATTTAGCGTACGTGCCTTAATTTGTGTGTGATAAGTGAATTATTGAATAATTCCCAACATGGGAAAAAGGAACCGAGTCCGTAGAGGAAACAGATCTAGTAGCAGTAGCAGCTCGGACAGTTCTTCCAGTTCTTCTAACGGAAGATACAGAAGAACAAAGTCAGTGAAGAGTCATACGCCACCGCGTACAGTTACTTCAGCCGCCTCATACGAGGAAGGTATGAGAGAAACAGTTACTTCAGCCGCCTTATACGAGGGAGGTTTGAGTAAAAATTCAGGTAGCTCGCGACAATCACGCTTGTCTCAGCACCGGAGAAATCAGGGCGAAAAAGATACACCATCCAGAATTGAAGGTACTACGAATCAAATTGAGGTAAATACTACATCACTGATATCAGATTATAAAAGCCGTATTGAACGACTGGAAGATGTTATAGCTCAAATGTCACAACGTAACCCGGTGGCAGATAATCGTCGTCTCACTTTACGAAGTGATTGCATCCCTGAATTTCAACCTGAAAACGATAACCTGTCAGCTGCCAAATGGTTGGAAAAGATTGACCAGTTGAGAGATATCAATGAATGGGATGATGTGACCACTATTTATCAAATGCAGTCGCGTCTAACTGGCATGGCTCGAACATGGTACCATAGTCTGACATCATTAAACCATACATGGACGGAGTGGAAAACATTAATAATCAGAACTTTTCCCGACCATGTCGATTATGCCAAAGTTTTGAGAAAGATGCTGGACCGAACAAAGCAAGCCGACGAAACTATGACAGCATATTATTTTGGAAAGATGGAGCTGTTAAGTACCTGTCAAATAAGTGGTAAAAATGCTATAGCATGTTTAATAGATGGTATTCCTGACAATACTATCCAAAATGCAGCACGAGCAGGCCGTTATTCATCGCCTGAGACTTTGTTTCAAGAATATTTATCAATGCTTCGAGATGAACCGCCACTGGAGTCAAAAATTAAAAAGGTCAATAACCAACCTAATCCGCTTAGAGTGGATTTACGTAATTCACTCATTCACAAGAGGCAAGTACCGTATAATAAACCGGATTTACAGCATATCACCTGTTTTAATTGTAAGAAGAAAGGGCATTACCAGTCAAAGTGTACTCAGTTACGTGTTGAATGCACCAAGTGTCATCTACTGGGCCATGAAGCTGCACGTTGTACGGTAGGTACTGACAATCGTAAGAACTGGAACAATAGGGGTAAGTCTGAACCAATTTTAAGTCTTTCAAATGCTAATTCTGCAAGCAAAAGTAATACCTGTTATTTTATTGACTGTGTGATTAATGGAGAACCGATACGTGGTTACGTAGATTCAGGTTGTGCAGCTGTTACAATACGCGAATCAGTTGTTGCAAGCCTGAAATTGCCACGCAAACCCACTATGGTACGCCTATGTGGTTATGCCGGCGGTTCGGTGTTATCAACATCAAAAGTAACGTTAAAATTAGAAGTAGATTTAGCCGTTGCTGTTGTAGAAGCACTTATAGTTCCTGATCAAGTACAAGAAATTCCTATAATTATAGGGCAACCTTTTATAAATAACGAAAATGTCGTAGTAGTTGTCCGTGGCAATCAAATACGTTTATTTCAAGTTAACCAAAATGTTTACATTAGCGAGTTACCACTTAGAAAGGTAAATTTATGTGCTAACAAAACTTCGATAATTCCTTCCAAGCATATCGGTCATATTTCTGTCGGTAGTGATGAAAATTTGAATGATGTTTATATTGACTTACAGTATCGCAATTGGGATGATAATTTTCATATAATTGTCCCATGTGTTACCAATTTAATGGAAGGTGGTTATGTTGCTATTATTAATATGTCTCAAAAGCCAATCTGTTACGAAAAGAATAGGGTGGTTGCGCGGGGTCACATATGTTACGAAGATATACAGGGTGAGTCAGTGCATTGTTTACGTACAACTGCATCGACTTTGAAAAGGTTTACGTTAGATGATCTACAAAGTAATATAAATCAAGAATTAAGCAATGATGAGAAGTTTCTTTTGTTACGATTACTTAACGAGTATAGGGATTGTTTTGCAACTACTATGGAGCATATAGGTAAATCAGACATAGCTGAGCTAACAATTAGACTTACTGACGACCAGCCTGTCACGTATAGACCTTATCGACTATCACTTACTGAGAGGGAAAAGGTACGCGGTTTGGTTCAAGAACTATTGGATAATGGAATTATCCAAGAGTCCGAATCCCCTTATGCCAGTCCTATTCTTTTAGTAAAAAAGAAAAACGGCGAAACAAGAATGTGTGTTGATTATCGGGCTCTCAACAGAAAAACTATGAAAGACAAATATCCTCTGCCAAGAATCGATGACCTTCTAGATAACTTGGTTGGTAACAAATATTATTCAAGCTTAGACGTAGCCTCAGGTTACCATCAACTTCCAGTTAGTGAAGACTCTATTCAGAAAACAGCATTCGTAACTCCCGACGGTCATTACGAATACCTAAAGATGCCGTTTGGTCTGGTTAACGCACCTGCAGTGTTTCAACGCGCGATTAATAAGTTATTAGGCCCGTTACGTTTTACTACAGCCTTGGTGTACCTTGACGATGTACTGGTCCCTTCTAATTCCGTTATTCAAGGAATAGAACGTCTTGAAACTGTATTACGTATTTTCAAAAGTTCAGGTTTAACATTAAAGCTTAACAAATGTTATTTTCTCCAGACTAAAATCGAGTATTTAGGTTATGAAATAACAGAAGAAGGCTTTAAGCCCGGTTTCGATAAAATCCAAGCAGTGGCAGACTTTCCTAAACCAAAAGACGTTCATACAGTCAGGATGTTCTTGGGTCTCTGCAGCTACTTTAGAAAGTTCATCAAAAATTTTGCTACCATAGCCAAACCTATTTCTCAACTGACTAGAAAAGATTGCATATTCCAATGGGGCGAGGATCAAGATATTGCTTTCATGGAATTAAAACAAAAACTGGTAGAAAGACCCGTTCTAGCAATGTATAATCGAGAAGCGAAAACAGAAGTACATTGCGACGCCAGTAAATTGGGCATAGGAAGTATCCTTTTCCAACGACAAGATGATGGAGTTCTTAAACCTGTTCAGTACTACAGTAGAGCTACAACCAGAGCTGAATCGAATTATCATTCTTACGATCTTGAAACTATGGCAGTCGTAGATGCTCTGAAGAAATTTAGAATATATTTGATTGGTACAAAATTCAAGGTTATCACTGATTGCAACTCCCTACGCCACACTCTATTGAAAAGAGACCTGGTTCCTCGCATTGCACGATGGTGGTTATCTCTCCAAGAATTCGACTTTGATATTGAATATCGCCCTGGATCCAAAATGAATCACGTGGATGCTTTGAGTCGAAGTCCGGTTGAAACTTGTCTTGAGCTCCTTATTGTGAACATTGAAGAAGAAGTTTGGATTTTATCTGCTCAATTACAGGATCCGACATGCAAATGTTTGATAGACACGCTAGAAAGCCGTCCTACCAATTCTGCAGAGCGAAAGACTCACAAGGATTATTGTCTGAAGGACAAACGACTTTTTCGAAAAACAGATAAAGGTCCAAAATGGGTAATTCCTTAATCTGCCGGGAGAAGAATATTGATGTACATCACGACGATGCAGGACACTTCGGATCGGACAAAATTTTAGAGTCGATAAGAGCTCGCTATTGGTTTGCTAATATGAGAAATTATGTGAAAAACTATATAAAATCTTGCTTGGGATGTCTGTATAACAAAGTACCCTCAGGAAAACCAACGGGCAGTCTCAATCCGATTGATAAGCAAAGCGTTCCTATGGACACTCTACATATTGACCATTTGGGTCCGTTTGTGAAGAGTGTAAAGAAAAATTCCTACCTCATAGTAGCGGTGGATGGATTTACAAAATTTTCGTTTCTGAAAGCCGTGCCTAATACTCAAACTGGTCCGGTGATTGCCTTTCTCAACAATATTATTGAATTCTTCGGTGTTCCGAGAAGATTTATTTGCGACAGGGGTACTGCTTATACGAGCAAACGTTTCACTGACTTTTGTTCAAATTTGGGCATTAAAAGAGTATTATGCGCGACAGCAACTCCAAGGGCTAACGGCCAAGTGGAGAGGATGAATCGCTCAATACTATCTGCCCTGATGGCCTCAACTACTGACGAAACTCGTTGGGATGCGGTTGTGAGTCAAGTTCAGTGGGGCATTAATTCGACGGTTAATGCCACCACAGAAAAGAGTCCATATGAATTATTTTTCGGCTACAGGCCTCGAGGCATTAACGATGCTTTCCTGACCGCCGAAGTATGTACGAATGAATATTCAGATCTGAAACATGTGAGAGATAACGCCTCTCGTTTAATAACGAAAAAACAAGAGTATCAAAAAGAAAGTTACGATAAGAAGCATGCTTCGCCGAATAGTTTTCACGTAGGACAACAGGTGCTTGTTCGATCAGCTAAAGGTCCGAATGACGGTATGAGCCGAAAGCTCGAGCCCCGATATAAGGGACCTTTTGTAGTTACGAAAGTCCTTGATAACGACCGTTACGTAATAGAGGACTTGCCGTGTTCGAAACGTACGAAAACGGTTTATAAGGGGATTTACGCTCCCGATCGAATGAAATTATTTGTCGACAGAGTCTCTTCGAGCGAGAGTACCTCTGAAGATGAACAAATCCATTCTTAATGATCACCGCATGTTTTAATATTGTTTTTTTTTTGTGTGTTACAGATGTGCCTTCACGGGACGTGAATAATCGTCAGGTAGGCCGACTGTAATCGCTGCAACCCGCCCTGTATGATCGGTCGGTGCCTCACCCTGTAGATGCAGGTCTGCCCGAGTCTCTCAGCGGTTATCTTCTACCCTTTGGAATGTTTAGTGGTGGGCTTATCGCATGAACGACCGAGAAGGGGATGTGTTGTTTTTAAGATTATTAATCGTTTGTATTCCGTTGAAAAATATAGTTGTTGAGTTAAGGTACCGAGTTTCTTTTAACAGTTTTATAATAATTCTTTTATTCAAAATAAAAATAGATTACATAATCATTATTCATTATATTTTGATGTTGTTTTACAAGTACCTACAATAAAATAATAAATATAATAATTTAGATAAAATATACTTCTAATAATTTATTTTATAATACAAATACTCTTAAGCTTAAGTAGAAATTATAGGCGCTTGTAAATTTTCTAGTGCTGCAGCAATGACAACAATATTGTTTGTTAAAGGTAACATATTTTATGATTAACAACCGCATGAGGTTTTAGAAAATAAAACTCTCTCATTCTTCCGATAACGCGTTCTATATTAATACGTAGAGCAGCGATTCGTTTGCCTTGTAAGACGTCAGATTGTGATAATTTTACTCCAGAATTAACTGAAGGTGGTCGAATTAATTCAAGTTTTTATCGTCAAGAAGTGAAACAATGTTTTCGAATTCTCGATCGGCCATGACAGGACAAGTCTAGGGTAGCTCTTCTAATAATCCGCTTTCTTGAAATGATAGCTCATCTGAAATTCGACCACCAAATCCTTTTGATATAAAATTTATGAAACCATCTGGTGTACAAGATATTAATCCACTTTTTATACTCTGACCAAGTTAAAGATTGGTACTCTGGGCCACTTGGTTTTTCAATTTGTATCTCAAATGCATCAATAATAGCAATCACATGTTTATATGAAGTTCTAAATGGTATCGGTAGTATTTTTTTTTATGTTACTAGACTCCGGCATACAAACAAGTTTTTTTAATGAATGTGCCAATACAGGAACTGTTTTATTAAAAATAATACTAGCATTGCTAACACTCCTTCCAAACTGTTCACTTAATCTTTCAAAAGTATCTTGGCGTCGTATTTTCATCAAAGATAATTTTATATTGGTAATATTAATATTAGATATAACACTAAAACGTTCGAAAAAAACATTCCATCCTTGAGAAACTCCAGTATACGCTTTCAAATTATCGTTGATTAAATAATTTGTGACTTTCAAAATTTCAGATTTTTTCACAGGAGATTGAAGGCTGCTAGTACTCGAGCCGGAATTTTCCGAAGCTTCATAAATATCTTGTGGACTATTTGAATGTGTAAAAAAAGATGATGAACTTTTCTGATCATCTTCCACTAAATTTGAAAGTAATTTTTGACGCAATGGTTTTATTGGAGATGTTGCAGTACTAATGCTACCAGTTTTAATCGGTGAGCAGGATTTATTAACTCCGATGGATAACATTTTACATTGAACTGACTTGCTACGATACTTAGGACGACTATTCACTTGTACAGCAACAGTACGGTTGTTAATATTAGTTTGTGTTTCAACAGTGACCTTTTGGTCAGGTGTTACATTTAAAGGAGCTTCTTCAATATTCTTCTTCAATATTTTATAATAATATACACACATATATAATACATACATACATATTGAAATAATATGATTTATTTGAGTTCAAGAATGTAAATAGTGAAAGAGAATATACCTTAATTTGTTCAATATTTCATAATTATACACAAGTATCTTCAATATTAAATCCCATGTCCCATAAATATCTTGAAAGCCACAACCTGAAATAGGAATTAATTATTAGTAAACATTATATTTCCACATTAATTATTTAGATTGGAAATGTCAGAAAAAATTGTAGGTTAGTTGTCAAGATGACATAAAGTCAATGAATCATGTATGCCATAAATATCGAGAAAAAACCATGAAACACTTAATCTTAGAAATGTGAAATTAGGAAATAAACAGTTTTGTTGTTTTTGTTTTTAGAAATATTTACAATTTTTAAATTATTCAAATTAAAAATTTAAGCTAAGTTTATATTAAATAATGGATGAAATATAATTAATAAGCATTCAAGGAAAGGTTACATGAGTAAAACTTAATTTATAGGTTGTAGAAATTTTATTATTTGATGTTAACGATGAAATCATATTATAGAGTATTTTTCTTAAAAAGGACAATTTAAAATTGAAATAGTATAAAAACATTAATTATACTAAGTGTATCGATAAGTAGGAATATGAAAAGACTGATTAATTAAAGTGAAAAGGACATTAAATAAAAAGAAGGTATCATATTTACATTACCTCAGAAAAATCGAGTGAGAACAATTTTTACCTAGCAACGGTTGTTAGAAAGTTTGTTAGGACGCGGAGGAAAGTTAGTTGGTTGTTGGAATTTTTGATAGAAGGTTGAGAAAAATTAAATGATAAAAAATTTATATTGTAAGTGAAAAATCCAAGTAAATGTATGAAAAGGTATTAAAGAACAAGAAACACTATAAATAAACCAGTTTATTACATACCTTGAATAAATTAAGAGACGCCAGCGTCCAGCACACCGAAGAAATCAAGTACAGCAGCTCCAGATATCTAATCGAGATACTTTATAAGCTCTACCTCAAGAGTGGTTTTACATCAAAATAGTGCACAAGGTCAGTGAAATATATTATTGGTACCAATAAAAATAGAAATAGTTTAAGATGTACATCTAAAAAGTATTTTCACTTTTTCAATCCACGATATATAGATCTATAGACTAAACTTACTTAAAAACATTACAGAAATCCTTTGTATTTTAGGTTAAAATTTTGTTTCAGTTCAAATTTTGTTATTGCACATTCACAATAGTATTTTATGCAACGATTATGTAATGATAGCCATTAAGACACGAGCATGTTGTAGGATACGAAACGAGCCGCAGGCGAGTTTCGTATATAATATGCGAGTGTATTAATGGCCATTACATGAAAGTTGCATACAATATTTTTTCTACTCCGATTAATAAGAATTATTTAATTAATAATTATCATTTATTATAAAAAACAAGAACAATGAAAGGAACTTTTGAAAATCAAAATTATTTGACAGCTGTCAAATTAAGTGTCACCTAATATAATTAATTTCAGAAATGTCAACCAGGTATCCATGGCTATATTAAATATTGTGCGAATGTCGCATTCCTATTGGCTTAAAAATCTGTATCATAATGAAAATTTGTATCATAATGAATATCATTATGATACAGATTTTAGTCTTTTAAAAAGTATATTATAAAACAGGAGTAGAAAATAGTATATTATGCAATGAGCACAAAATGGCCATTTTGTTGCGAGTTGCATACTATACTTTTTCTATGACAACATATCATAACATAACATCATAACATACGATTTTGTCTTTTGATCTACCTTCCATTCAAAAAAAAAGGTTATAAGCGCGTTAATACATACTCTTCGACGTTTCCGGTAATAAATTCAGTGTTGTTACCTTCGCTGCTTCTATTATATTCGGAGGTGTCAAATCTAAGTCAATATCACTATCAGTTTCCATTTTAATTAATAGTTTTTATAGAAAACAACTATGAAATTACTCGTTACCTACTAAAACTTTGACAGAAACGATCTGCTGACATTTCATCAATTTGTCGCTGGACGTCATAATTTGACAAGCCGTAGTCGTCTTGATTTTAGAGTGAACCTATTATACCTAACACGAAATATTCCATTTCGCATTTGTTGCTTAGCAACTTGCCTAGCAACCGATGCAAAAATGAAATTCTGTACAAAAAGTGCTTGTTTATGATTGAAGTTACGGTTATAAAATGAACATTTATCGAGGTTGTCGTAGAAAAACTATTTTATACCATCCATGTAATCTTTTATATCTAAATGCTTCAAATCTCCTTTAATTAAATTGTTATAATTCAGTATTTTTATTTTATTGAAATAAAACATTTCAATAACCTTAAAAGGTAGACGATGTTAAACACTTGCCTAACCCACCAACAAGATTCTTCATAGGAAACAGGGGCGTATTGAGATTTATTGACAAAATAATTTGAAATTAAAAATAGTAAACAAAACATAGAATTTATAATATATTTTTATGCAAAAACATTTCTCTATAATTACAATAATTAATTCCTAAAAAAAAATAAAAGACTAAAGGTTGTTTTATAATGTATTCACGTTCGTAACTAAATAATAAACCAAAATAGAATCATTCTATATTTGATTGGCGCCAGAACTCAAAGAGAGCCGGAGTTTCATGTTCCCGGTTAATTTTGAGCTAGCTTGAAAAGTGTAAGTTTAAACGTTTTAAATGATCAAATTATAATAAATTGATTCAATAGCGAGTGGCTCTGATATTAGGGCTATATAAAAAACATATTATAACAATATATAATATACATATTTTACAATAATAACTTCAATATTTTCAACAGTATTGGTTGATATGGCACCAATGTTTGATTCTTGAGGACTACCAATTTCAATATTTTCTGACGATTCAGTTAAAATTTCTTGAACGATTTGTTGTCTCCGTCTTTTTTCTGCAGCTGGACTAAGAATCGTTGCAGTGCCTTGTCTTTTACGATTAGGTTGACAGTCAAACTTGTGTGGTACCACATCAATTTTAATCTTTGCTTTACCTCTCATTGCTGTATAATATATATAATTTTTCATGTCATCTTTCAGCTAGAAAAAAAAACAGAAACATAAGAATTATTTAAATGTTATTATAATAGAAAAACCACTAAAATTTCATTATAGTCAAATACATAACCTAGATAAAATTATAAATATATCAAATTGAATCCCAATTAATAGGTAAAGATACATTAATTTATTATTTAAGCACTTTAAATTATTATCAGTAATACCACTAGAGGTCAAATTATTTCCGGAAATTCTAAAAATAATATTCATGAACGAGAAAAAATTTCCTCATTCAATTTGACCTCGTGTGGTATTCGGTAAGAAGATTCCACACCAAATTGTGTGTGAAATAATTAAAATTTATTTTTCGATTTCCAACGTCACAAACTTTCTACTGATTTTAGTAGCTCCAAAGTGTCATTTTAGGACCTAAAATATTATATTTTTCTCATTTTATAGTTACTTGGGCTCACTACAAGTGGTAGAAAATCATTCAATCATCATCATCATCAATCGTTTTTCGGAACGCTGCATGAACAGATTTAGCGCGCATCACAGTTTTGTCAGCAATTTAGACCTTTAAATTGTTGATTTCTACTCGTTGTAGTTGCACGAAAATACCATCTCAAGACACAACACATTATATTCTTTTTATATTCTTTATATTTCACGTAAGTTTTGAGTAACTACAAGTGGTAAAAAATTGCTTTTTTGCAAATAAAAACCAGACTGTCACAAAAATATTCTGTCAATATAAACGTCAAAAAAATTTCCAGTATAATTCGCTGTTGGGTAGCCACGAGGAAAAAATTTCCGCTAAAATGCATCCGTTGCAATGGTGATCTGTCAAAAAAACACGCTTTGATTGGTTAAAAATTACAGGAGTGGAATTTTCAGTTGTAATTTAACTAGTGCAATGAAAATTATCGAAAATTTTTGGATTTTGGATTTTCGAATGCAAGTTAAGTTGAAAAAGAGCACGAGTGCGCGGAGCGGAGTGTATTGTGTCACTGTCAGTTGCTGTCACATTGCCGTCACCTGTGGCGACAATAATATTGTATACTTTATACTCATTGCAGGCACGTAGGAGCTCTCTGAAACAATCGTTGCTACGGACAATGAAAAATTTGTTAGTAAACGACGCCTTATAAAAAACCCATAGTAAAATTTTCTAAGTGCAATGTCGCGATTTGGAAACGCTTCTGCTGTAGATATTGATGAGAATATAGACAAGCTTACGCCAACGAATACAAAAAAGTCAAAAACGTCAGTATGGAGACAATTTCAAGAGTTTTGTGCCGAAAGAAATCACTTATTTGAACGAAGAACTTCGGTGGAAAAAATTGCCTTCATTCTAAAGGACTGGGCAAGCAACATGCGCAAAAAGTATGGATCCCTTTATAAAGAAAGTGTGGTGAAAACAATGTGGAACGTGACAGCAAAACTTGTTCAGGAAAAATATTGCGAAGATTTCGGCAATAGATCCATTTAATGATGTAAGATTTAAATCTGCTAGGAGTGCACGAGATGCTGCGCGCAAAATATTACAAATGAACCCGGAAAAGAGAAAAAAAAGCTCATCGGCTTTTACTTACAAAGAATTGCTGCAAATTTTGAAGCTTTACGATGAAAACAAGCCGGAGGGTCTGCAGAAAAAATTTTTTCATCTCATATCTTATGAGCTAGCATTTCGAGGAGGTGAGGCAACCAACTGTTTGACGGATTTTTTCAAGAAGGAAAGTTTAATGATGGAGCAAGCCCAAATAGAATAGAATATAATCCAGTGTTTTCAAAAACCTGCCTAGGAGGAGGCCGCAGATTAACAGACAGTAAATGGTAAATCAGAAACACTACTAATGAAGAAATCTGCCCCGTTAGGTAGGTCAAATTAACCGTTTTTTTTTTATTCAATTTTTCTTATCAAAGCTTTTTTTATTTAAGATTATACAAAAAACTTTTGTCAAAACGAGGATCTAACGTGAAGACGAACCGTCTGTTTCTTACACCGAATCGAGAATGGCAAAATAATGGTATATGGTTCAAGAACATCCCAGTTGGCAGAAATGAGATCGCAAAATGGACAAAGCTGTCTGTCCAAAAAGCAGGTCTCGATAGCGAAAAGTTCAAATTTACAAACCATTCTCACCGAGCAACTGCCGTAAGCCATCTAGCCAAGTTTGGGGTAAACGAAAACCATCTAACGAAAATAACGGGACATGGAAATGTCAGTTCAATAAAACCTGATTTACAGCTCGATAAAGAGTTTCACGAGGAAATAATAAAGAAAATGAGAAACAGCGAAAACAACGAGTTTAGTGTTTTTACGGTTTCAACTTCTGCTTCAAGTAACGATGTTTCTGACCAATAACAAACTTCGACTGGTTCAGTCATAAATATCAACAATTGCGTTTTTATTTGTAAAATTTTCAATATCTAGGTTTAACAGTTTTCATGTTACTTTAATAAGTAATAAACGTTTTTAATTGCGTCTGCATTTATTTTAAAGGACCTGATAATTTTTCACTAGTGCAAAATTATCGCCTAATTGTATGCTCATTGGCTAAAACGACAATCAAAAAATAGTCGGAACATTGTTGAATTGTCAAATTTGACAGATGAAAAAAATTTTCGATAAAATTTTTTTTAATGCTATGATTTTAAAGGTTATGATTTGAAGTCCAGTTGAAAAAAGCCATTGACTGAACTCTACTTATTTGATTTGTATACTTAGATAAATAATAATTAATAACAATGGTGTTTAAAAGCCATATCTGACTGTTTATAATAGAAAGGATCATTAAAACACTACAAATCAACAAAAATACAAATCTAACCAAATAATTGTTTATTGTTTTACCTGCGGGCGATTGTCAACTGTCAGTTGGTGGACATGCCCTATTCGTACATAATGGTACAAAACAAGAACGACGATAACTTTTGAGGTTAGACATTTAACAATGACAACATAATTAAATAGATCAAAACACTGTATGTACTTATTACCTACTTCTATATAAACTGAGTGAAAACATTATGACGTCACACGCGCTCTTATTTTTTTGGGAGCTGTCGGCGTGTCCTCGGTACTGGATTCAAAAACTAACTTTATTTTGATATAACTTTTGAATTATTGCGATAAAATTAAATTAAAAAATTGTTTTGTTAGAAAACTTATATATGATCTTTCCATTTATTACAAAAAAATAAATTCAAAAACCCAATTATCTAATGTACAAAAGTTCATTCACCTAAAATCTTAAGCCTCTTACATTGGTCGAAAATGTACCTTTAACGAACGATAATTTCAATATAGCTTTACCTATACACTTTAAAAAATGTGTATGAAAATAAATTATTTGTTATCAATGCTCACATTGAGACACTGGTGGAAATTCCGTCTATAAATAGGTGTACGGGAACTAACTTACGTGAATTTATTACAACAATGAATCAACATAGGGAAGCTCTAAAAAAATTAAGTGTCCCAATTGAGGCATGGGATGTGATTTTAATTTACGTATTAACCTTAGAGTATAACTACATATAGAGACCGCAAGTCATTCATAAAACTATCCGAAAAGACGGCTAACATTCTATCGCCAGACATATGTTTTCATGAATGACTTTCAAGGAGTGGGGAGAATCTGTCGGACAATGGTCGGACATCGGCATAGTAAAGAAAGAAATCAAATTAAATAAATGTTCTATTAAACATTTTTTAGTTTTACTTTATTGAGCGATATAATGAGAAATTTGAAAATAATTGAGTATTTAATAAGGTTTTTTTAAGGAAATTATATGGGATGAAGATCTTTGAAATAAAACTGGTTATAATTTGCTGTAAATATTTTTAATACATTCAATTATATGCATATATGTACCTAAAAAACAGTAGATAGGTATAGCATATTTCACCGAACAATGATGTTAGGTCACCAGCAAATTACATAACATTACGCTCGGTGTCATAATGACGTAACAGAGTCGTTATGTAAAAAATGCGTTATACATGCTTAAAACTTGTTTGTAATTTTATGACATCACTGAAATCTGCCCCAAGCTTTTCTGCCATGCTGACATTTGATGCAGCACCATCAAAAGTTAATGAGGTTATGCGAATACCAGATTCATTAATGATTTCCAAACACTTATTTACTAAATTCGCCTTTTCATTTGCTGTTATTCCATTAACTAAAAAATATCCCACTGGCAATTTCCAATTACCATTAAGGCAAAGAATTAAAAAAACGAATGCCTCTCTTGCTGGAGGTAGCTCATCCGAGTCCATCTGCGCTCCCACATCTACATACCCTGTAAATCGACTGCCATCCCATTCTATCCGTTTCCTGATTGCTATCTCATCCATAAGAAGATTAGACAACAGTATTTTATTACTCTGAGCGCATTTTATCCTTAGGGCTTCTAATGCTTCTTTTGTGAAACCTGGTTTCCCATCAATGGAAGTATACCATTTCGAAATGGTGTTTGGATGTGGCAGTAACTTGTTGAAAGTAGACCGTACAAAAGCGTAGGCACGGGGAGAATAGAACGATAAAGATAAAATTGTTACTGAATAATAAAGTAAATGTAAAATTAAAGTTAAATAGGAAAGCTCTTCCAACGCCACTGGCATAGCACTATTTACTTACAGGTGAAAAGAGAGGTTAGGAAAATTCCGACTGCTTTTCTTGCAAATTTGGCACTGACGAACCATGATTTTCAAGAAATAAGATTGTTTTTATTATATCTGTACGCACACACACAAAACCACACAAATATCACTTGAAAACACGAAAACAATAATTTCAATAAAATAGGAACATTGAAACTTCGTAGTAAAATTGATAGTAAAATGGTTTCCGCCCTTTTCTCGGTGTTGCCATATTTCAGACAGACAAAATTATTAACATGCAGTTGTTTCATTTCAACCTCAAAACTTTCAAACAAAAACATATTTTTATTACATAAACTACTTAGGATAATTATTTTAAAGTCGTTTTTATTTAATTTCTTAAAAGTACATTTTTATTTTGCTCGTTTATATCGTGTCCCAAAATTCAGTTGTCGCAATACAAAGGAAAAGTAAGACATTTGGCAAAGGGTCGGCAAGTTACCTTAGAATGTGATGTAATGTTGGGTTCACTTTTAAATGTTAACAAATGTATCTTTTTAATGTATTAATCTGAGGTATTAACTCAAAAATTAGATTTCCAAACTAAACAAGCATTTGAATTTGATAGAGGGAGTAGTGCACTGCTTCAATGAAAGCATTTTTGGGTTTTCTGGAAAAGCGGTGTATTGCTTTCGAGAATTTAGGGTTCCCGGAAAGTAGGGGGAAATTTGTTAACTTAAATACAAAATCCACGGATCAAAGGGGAACTTCACAGTGGAAAAATGTTGCTATAGTACGGATACTAATCATCAGGTTAATAAATGTTTCAAATTTAAATCGTTGTCGGTTGATCAACGACGACAATTTGTAACTACAACTAAATTGTGTTTTAAGTGTTTTTTGCCTCATTTTATGCAAAACTGTACAGGGTGTTTCATTTGTAAGAGTGGTCACAACACATTATTGCATGTTCAGAAAGGTCAATATGGTGGTCAGGGTCATAGCAGCAAAGGAAATGTTACTATTGTTAATAGTTCTCACGATAATGTTCAATCTAATATTAGTGGGAACCATAGGGAAATTCCTGCATCTCAGGGTAAGGCAACTGCAGGAGTTATTTATGACCAAGCAGTAGAAGAAAATAAAATTTCTTTAAATAATAATGCAATTCAATCGTTGTCTGCAATGGCACAAGGAAGGTCTAACTATGTTATGTTAGCTACAACACAGGTGTGTCTTTTGGATAGGAACGGAAAATCCATTATAGCGACGGCTTTATTAGACAGCGGTGCACAATGTTCGTTAATAACGACAACTTTAGCGAAAAGGTTACTCTATACAATTTGTAGACGCACTATTCAAATTTCGGGAATATCAGGTAAAGGGGCGGTGTGTAATGAAATGATTGACATTTCACTATCTTTAAGAAATTGTTAGGACGTCAATAATCATGAACTTAGGTATATCTTGTTCAGTAATGGACAATTTTGTATTGAAACTGCCCCAAGTAGAAAAAGATATCAATAAAATTCGAATTCCTTCAGATTTGCATTTGGCTGATCCTTTATTTCACAAACAAAAGTCAGTTGACATACTTCTCGGTGCCGATATTTATTACGACGTAATCACACCAGAGATCATAAAATTAGATAGAGGTTTACCGGCGTTACAAAACACAATTTTTGTTTGGGTTATTGCGGGAATATATCTGAAGAATTTATTGGGCATTTAAGTGCAAATAGTAATTATTATTACTTTTTCAAATGAAACTAAGTGTTTTTAATTAATTCTACTATTTAATGAAAAAATTATGAAAAATCTAAGATATTGATAATTATTTCGATATTGACATATCATCGTCAGAATGACAGAAGTAACATTTTATGTGATACCTACTTGATGTTTAATATTTTGGCTAGACCAAATAGTAAGTGACCTATTTTGTGATTGACTTAATATATATGAATAGAAAAAATAAGAAGATAATATGATCTCACAAATATTAAAGCTTAGTTATTATTAGCCCTATGGGGATATCCTGGATATCTTTTTCCCATTTAAGATCAGTATAACTGTGAAATGATTTTTTTTTTTTCGGGCCGAGATGGGAAACTCATGTTCGAATGGGTCCAGGACCCAAACAGTCCCTGGCACACTCTCCGCTCACACCGTCGTCTTCTCCCTAACTTTCATTCCCACCTCTCATGCCATATCGAGTCGCTCTCTCCCCCTGACCATGCTCTCTACTACGCCACTTACCTCCATACATTCCTCCTCCCCACTCAACATTATCTTCATCATGTTCTCCCAATACACCGCCTCCCCTAGTTTCCTCTCCAACTTTTTCAGCACTTCCTCGTTCCTCCAGCATCTAAACACATGCCCCACATCATCCTCCACTCCACACCTCTCGCACACTCCAGTCTCTCTTTTTCCAATCTTATGGAGGTACCCTACTCTCGACCCATGTCCAGTGAACACCTGTGTCAAGAAGTAGTTCACCTCCCCGAACTTCCGTTCCATCCAATCTCTCCCATTCCCAATCGCTCCTTTTAGCGCGCCCTCATACTCCTCCCACCTTCTCTCCGTTGCCTCCTCCATCCATTCCTGTACTTCCTCTCTGGTCGCACCCCTCCAGTGTTTAAATCTGGCTATAGCCATCACGTCCAATGGGTAGGTCCCTGCCAGCACCGCTGCTGCCAGTCCACCCACTGTCCTGTACCCCTGCAATGCACCTGCACCTGCAGGAGCGGCCTAACCCTCGCATTCATTCCCGCTCTTTCACCCCACACCTCCGCACCGTACAGCATACTCTGCTCTACCGTCCTACCAATGATCCTCCTCTTCCACTCTCCCGGCCCCTTCACATTACACATCAATCTCCCCAGCCATGCTGCCCTCACTTTCCCCTTCTCTGCCGCCTTCAACATGTGTGTTCGGAAGGATAATCTTTTCCCATTTAAGATCAGTATAACTGTGCAATGATATAGGAAACCAAGGAAAACTATATATGCTGATCTTTACATTTGTTTCTTAAGAAGACAATTTAATAGTGGAGAGCTCCCTAGATTTATCTGTTCATTGACAACTTCATATTGTGGGTCTCTCAAGTGTCTTCTTACTTCTAGTTCTTCAAGGAAATCTAGTTCTTGTTTCTTATCACAAATATGCAGTACTTCTAGTTCTGTGTTAGGTGTTAATGAATATTTTGTGTCAAGAAGATGTTTTGCGTAATGTGATTCATCTGGCTGTTTTCAATTCAATTCAATTCAATTCAATTTATTCACTATTATTAAAGTACATGGTGTTTTTTTCTATTACAATTTCATATAATTATTTTCAAGTAGCCTACGGGAGGAGATCACACTAGGCTAGGAAGTCTGTCTCGTAACTCCTCGCATAGGATACTAACATAAATTATGTAATATGTACCTGTAACATTTTAGGCAATATTATTTATTATTAAACTAGTTATTTTCTTTTATAATTTTGTCTCAAGTGAGAATGGAGAGGCAAGTATAAGACAATTTTAATATGAATATGTGTAGGGCATCTTTAACAAATTTATATTGTGTTAAATTTGTTCGGATTGGTGAGTATAAATTTTTTTACTTCTCTTTTGAATATAGTGTATTTTTTTATTTCTTTTATGTATTTTGGTAGTATGTTATAAAATTTTGTTGCTTGAAAAGGGAAAGAGTGTTGTGTAGTAGTTTTGTGAAAATATTTGATCCGTACATCTAAGTTCATAGCTGAGCGAGTGTGATATATTAGTGGTGTCAAATGTGTTTTTTTCTCATGGAACATCTTCTTTAAACAATGGTTAACATATATTGATTGGATATTGAATATATTAGTTTCTGTATATAAGAGGTCAGTTGAGTAAAGTCTACCTTTTCGGTGAATAATTCTTAATAGCAAATTTTGTGCAACCTGTAGTGAATTGAGTGTTGATTTGAAAGCTGCACCCCATACCGAAATGCAGTAAGAAATAATGGATTCCGCGAATGAATTATATAAAATTAACAAATTTTTCTTGGACAAGATATCACGCAGGTCATAAAATTTGGAGATTAAAATACGTATACGCCTAGCAACATAACTAATATATTCATTCCATTTTAGGTGTTGATCGAGTAGGATTCCAAGATATTTTATTGATTTTGCTCTTTCTATCGAATAACAATCACATTCTTGTTGCTTATTGCAACTTGTTTTGTGTAATTTAATAATTAAGTTTTTTGGCTGATCATGCATGGTTGGCGAAAAAGTTATGAATTTAGTTTTTTTGATATTCAATGACAGTTTGTTCTTATTGAACCACATATACATTTTCTCCATTTCTAGTTCAGCAATACGCTTAGTGTCTTCCCATGTTGGGGATGTAAATACAATTACAGTATCGTCTGCATAGGATATTAAATAACCCTTGATTTTATATATCTTTGTTATATTGTTTGTGTAAATAAGGAAAAGTATAGGGCCTAAAACCGTACCCTGTGGTACTCCTGTTACGACTACAGTCTCAGAACTTACTTCATTTTGTATTTTTACCCTTTGAGTTCTTCCCAATAAGTAATTTCTCATTAAATCTATAGCTATACCTCTAATACCATATTTATTCAATTTTTGAATTAGTGTATTATGATTAACCGTGTCGAAAGCCTTGGCCAAGTCTAAAAAAATTGCTAATGTTTTATGGGATTTATCCATGGCCTCTATAGTGGTGTTAACGAAGTCTAAAATGGCATTTACGGTGTTACTATTTTTTATAAATCCAAACTGCCTATTGGTTATTATATTATTTTTGTCTAAAAATTCAATTATTCTTTTCTTAAAACATTGTTCAAATATTTTAGCAGTATTATTTATAACAGATATCGGTCTGTAGTTTTCAAGCCGTGATTTATTTCCAGATTTAAATATGGGGGTAATAGTTGAACATTTCCATTGATAGGGAAGTTTGCCGGTCAAAAAACATTGATTAATTATATGCCTTAGCGCAGTATTAATATTGGAATGAATTGTTTTTAAAGTTTTTGATGTAATCCCATCTGGACCTGGAGCTGTATTATTCTTGAGATTAGAAATTACTGATATCAATTCATTTGTAGGTTTCAAAAAAATTGATTGTTTAACGTTTAAGTCTGTTAAGAAATTGTCTGGTAAGACTTGTTCCGTAATATTTTTACACATATTTTTGCCTATATTGGTGAAAAAAGTGTTAAACTCTTCTGATTTTATTTTGTTGTCTTTTATAACAGTACCATTTTCAAGAATAATATCTATATCACCAATATTATTTCGTCCTTTTTTTCCACAAACTTCATTTATTACATTCCAGATTTTTTTGTAATTTGAACCAGCCTCAGTAATTTGGGTTTTATAGAAGTTATTTTTGGTTTGTTTGATTGGTGCGTTGAGTTTGTTCATAAATTTTTTGTATTCTATTTCAAGTTCTTGTGAGTACTGTTTTGCTAATTTCTGTTTTAGGTAATCTCTTCTATTTATAGAGATTATTAGACCTGTGGTAATCCACGGTTTCAATTTGATATGCTTTTTATATTTTACTATTTGAGTGTTTGTAGCCATTGTAATGTAATGATTAAGTTTATTAATAAATATATTATAACATAATTGGGGGTTTGTTTCTGTTATTATACTTTCCAAATTTTCATCTAGCAGTAATGAGTTTAATTTATTAAAATCAATTTTAGTTATTTTCTTCTCGACTTTTAATTGTTTTGGTTTATTTTCTGTAAATGAAATGTCAATAAAAGGTGCAAAATGATCTGTGACATCTGTATGGAATATTATAGGAGTGATATATAGTTTGTCTTTTAAACAGTTTTCTTTTCGCACAAACATGTGGTCTATAGTAGATTTTGAGTCTTTGGTGACACTAGTAGATTTGTTTATGTATGATTGAAATCCATGTGACGCTAGAATATCTAAATAATAGTTTGTGTCATTACTAGTTTTATTTAGGATGTTTATGTTAATGTCTCCTACATATATTTCCAAATTTTGTTTGTGTATTTTTGATAGATAGTTTTCTAAATCATTTATGTAGTTCTGAGTGTCTGTCGCGGGAGGCCTGTAGTATGCGGTCAATCCTACCTTATTATTTTGTGAAAGATATTTAACTTCAAATGTAATTCTTAAGAACTGACTGTCATTTACCGGTATTATCTCTACATCCGCTGATATATCATCTTTCACATAAATTATTACCCCGTCACATTTGTTGATTACTGATTTGTTATAGTGGTTTGTAAAATTTGCTATAGAGAACTGACTTATGTTCTCAATATTTCTTGTTTCGGAAAGAATGAGTATATCCAAATATTTATAAGCCATTTCGATATATATTAATAGTTCGTCTAGATGTTTTTTAAACTTCTTATATTAAAATGTAATACACTAAGAGAATTCTTACCCTTCTCCATTCTATCTCGAAAATAACTACTAAAATTTTCACATATTTCTGTTTCGATTGTTTCAACTCCATCTAAGACATTGATAAAATCTAGCATTTATCTGTCTAATCAAAAATAAACTCAATTTCAAGTGAGCTATCCATAACAATTTAGATGATTCTATATAGGCTGGCTGTTTTAATCTGTATACTCGTGAGTGTTCATTGTATCTAATTTCAAAATTTCGAATTGTTTGACCAATATAGACAGCATTACATTCTGGACATTTAAGTTTATATATTCCAGACTTTTTTAATGGGGGTATTTTTGTTTTTACATTTAACAATTTTTTACTCACATTGTTTTCTGTTTCAAAAGAAATTGCCGTATTTGTTGAACAAGATATTATCTTTGAAATATTATTAGAAATATTACCTGCATATGTGATGGTTTTGTAATTTTGTATTTCCCTAGTTTTTTCAGGAAATATTAATTGTAATGCCTCTTTTTCCTCTTTTTTATCATTTAATTTATTTATTACATGTAATGGATAACCGTTGGATGTGGCTATTTGTTTAATTATATTAATTTCTTTATCAAAATTATATTTGTTCATAGGAACTGAAAATGCTCTATGTATCATTGAATTATATGCTGCTAGTTTATGTGAAATGGGATGATTGGAATTGTATGGTCACATCAGTATCTGTTGGTTTTCTGTAAATTGAAATTATTATTGAATTTTAAAATCAAGAAAATTGATTGAGTTATTTTCTTCAACTTCTAATGTAAATTTAATTTTTGAATGTAAATTATTAATATGATTGAACAATATATCTAATTGTCGTTCACTACCTACAAAACAAGCTAATATGTCATCTACGTACCTATACCAAAATAATATATTTTTTGAAATGTTACATTCAAAGATTTTTCTTTCTAAATTGCCCATGAAAATGTTTGCTAAAATTGGTGATACAAAATTGGTAAACCTTCATTTTGAATATATTCCTTATTATCAAAAGTAAAATAGTTCTGATTAATACATACATTAATCAAGTTTATCTGATATTATTCCTGGATTATTATTTTTATAATGAAATAAGTTTAGAGTTATCTTGTAACTTGTATGTTTTTAATTGTTTGATTAGTTCTATTGAATTTTCAATTGAGTATTTAGATATACCTCCACACCTATTAAGTATATTGTTTAGTTTTTTAGCTAACTTATTATTAGGAGTATTAACGAAAGAAACTACAGGTCTATTGGTTTTGATACCTTATGCATTTTAACAGTTCTATATAATTGTGGAGATTGGGGATTTTTATTAATCATGTATTTCTTCTCATTTAATAAATAATGCACATCACGTTTGATACTTTTATCACTGAACGAAAACTATAACATAAAACATGGATGTACTTAAAGACTACCATCGAAGAAGTGAGAGAAAAGTTACATGACAGTCATGACGCACATAATCTGTTGACAGTTGTCATTTTTACCAACCCAACCCTATACATTGTCGACACAACAAGAGATTTCAGCGTGGTACGAAAATAACATACTTTAACAGCCCCCCTCGCTAAAATCTCTTAAACCTATACACCCCTTAAAATGTTTGAACAAAGTAGTTGGCAATCCCTTTGTCAAAATATCAGCCTCTTGATTGCTAGAGGAGAGATAATGTAATTTTAATATTTTTTTATTAATGTATTCACACACGAAATTATATTTTAATTCCAAATGTTTCACCCGGCGATTATTGGCTGGATTCTTAGCTATCGCAATACAACCTTGATTATCCTCATACAAAATAATATCATTTATATTCAAAGAAAAATCCCTCAACAATTTAGAACCCATAAACTTTCTGACACTGCACTACATAGAGCAACTAATTCTACTTCGGTAGAAGAAAGACTTGCGCAGTTCTGTTTGCGCGTTACCCAAATAATTGTGTTCCCAAAAAGTTTAATCAAAAACCCAGAAACAGATTTCCTGTCGATGAGGTCACCGCCCCAATCAGCATTGACATAGCAGACCAAATTATTATTGCATAAATCTCTCTTATACATCAGCCCTACATTTCTAGTTCCTTTTAAATAGTTTAATAGTTTTTTGAGATAATTCCAAGTTTGATCGGTTGCCTTGTCCTGGTATCTACTAAAGTAATTTATTGCAAAGCATATGTCGGGTCTAGTACCCAGCATTAAAAACATTAAACAGCCAATTTATTCTCTGAATAGTTTATTGGTTAATCCATTTTCATCTTCAACTTTATCAATTCTCAATTTTTGGCTCAATCGGAATAAGAGATGTCTTACAGTCCTCAACAATAAATTTCTTTTGCAGATTTCCGATATATTTTGTTTGAGAAATTTTTAAAATACCTTTTTCACTTTCGTAATAAATTTCAAGACCAAGAAAATGACTCAAATGACCTTTATCTTTCATTTTAAATTGTGTGATTAAAATTTCTTTGATTTTATTGGTCTTTTTTAAAGAAGGGCCTGACAAAATAATGTCATCGACATAAATAAGTAAATATACTATATCCGAAGCTTTTCCACATTTTAAATAATACAAACAGAAATCATTTTTAGATCTTTTAAACCCTATGCCTACAAGATAATTGTTAATATTATCATTCCAGCACTTGCTACTTTGCTTCAAACCGTACAAAGATTTTTTTAATTCAAGCACTTGACATTCGAGCTACAGGTGAATATATATTGTCAAAAACTATATGTTTCTCTAACAACAAGTCTTGCCTTATATCTATCTGCTAAATTATTTTCCAAATTTTTGTATGTAAATACCCACTTAGTATCTAAAATTTTAATATTTGAAGGCTTATCGACCTCTTCCCATGTCTCATTTTCTAAAATTGAATCTAATTCTCTATTTACAGCACCTATCCAGTAGTTTTCATCAGCTTTATCTTTTAATTCTGAAAAACATTTAGGAACATCATTCACAAATACCCCTGCATCAAATGCCATGAATAATTCATAGTCATTATACCTGGATGATATTTTTATATGTCGCTTATTTCAATTTATATTACTATCTGACACCTCATTTTCGTATCCCAAATCAGACTGCTCTGGCATTTCATTTTGATTTATCTCAACTTGCTTTAAGTATTCCTGATTTTCCCCGATTATACCTACGTCTATTAACCTATTCTTGTAATAAAACTTATCTTCATCGAACTCTACATCTCTTGATAAAATTAATTTGTTATCTATAATATCCCACAGTCTATATCCATTTGGTGAGTATCCCAACATAATACATTGTTTAGTTTTAGAGTCAAATTTTTCCCTAAACTGTTTTGGAATTAAACTATAAGCCATGCACCCAAAAATTCTCAAGTTTTTTACATCTGGTTTTACCTCATACCATGCCACAGCTGGCGTGATATCTTTAAGGTTTGCCGTTGTTCCCCTATTCATTAAATAGTTG